>NW_006500178.1:1191490-1455292 GCF_000471905.2 Amborella trichopoda
ATCAGCAATTTATAATTACATGTAGTTAGATGGCTTGGTAGTTATGATTTTTGTTTTTTTACTTGACCTCCCAAGGTCGAATCCCCTTGGACATGTGTTGTAAATCCCTTTGGGCATGTGTTGCATTTTTGTTGTGTATATAGTGGTTGGTATAAATATAAATATTTTTGTTGTATATATAGTGGTTGGTATAAATATAAATATTTTTGTAAATAATATAAAAGACATAAAAACATGAAAAAATAAAAAAATTAATTTTTTATATAACAGTTAATTTTTGTTGTATATAGTGGTATAATTATTTTTGTAAATAATATGAAAGGTATAAAAAAAATAAAAATAAAAAG
This sequence comes from Amborella trichopoda, assembly GCF_000471905.2. The sequence continues at coordinate 1,191,838 of NW_006500178.1, forward strand.
TTTATTCTATTTGAAATCTCCATATTTCTACTAACAATCTCTTTTACTAAATTTATTATAGAAACCTAAAAAAATAAATTTTTGAAAAATTGAAGTGTTATTTCCAAAATTTGTACACATTTTATTAATTTTTACATTGATAACCAAATCTTTTATTTTATTTGTGAATTTTTACATTATAAATCATGTAATGTACTATTTTTCTTACAGTTGTCAATAATACATTTTAAATTAGATAATATTATAAAATACTTTTAATTTGTTATTATTTGTCTAATAAAATAATTATAAACTGTAAAATAATAATTATAATTTCATTATATAATATTATAATTAGTGAGGTTGTAATAATTTTGGATTATAGTTAGTTAGGCTGTAATAGTTTGGGTTTTTTTAGCGGATTAGGGTTTTTTGCCAAAACGAGATTTTAATGGCCATTCTTTCATTGATTAGTCTACTCTTTATAATAGTCCATATATAATTATATATTTTATCCATGATAATTCTATGATTTTTCTTTTATGTGATGCAAATTTAATAGTTAAAATAAGTTTATACAGGGAAAGAGCATCTCAATATTCACAAATTGATAAAAAAAATAAAAGTTAATAATGTAGTACCCACATTTTTTATTGGATTCCTAAAAAATAATATTTATAATGAATTTTAATAATTTTTTCGGATTTTTTTGAAGCTTTAATCCGACCGATTCAATCGATTCCTGATCCGGATCGCCGATTCGCCAATCAGGATCGATTTTTGAGGTGCCCGATCCGAGTCACCGATCCACTTTTTAAACCATTGGTTTAACTTGTATTAAAAATAAAAAAATAAAAAAATTTGAACTCGAGGAGGAGTTACTTAGACTCATCAGTAAATCGCCTCCACCAAAGACCAGGTACCTTGGCCAAGTCCAAGTTAATTTTTTGAACACTAATGATCCACAATTATCTCAAACAAATGGTATATGATGACGGTGCCTTGAGAAATCTCTCATTCAAACAAATGGTATATGATGACGGTCTCTCATTTTGGCCAATACATAAAGGGTGCGGTCTGTATAGAGCCTAGGCTCTAAACAATCAAATTAGAGCCTACCTTTAAATAGTATCGAGAAATGTAGTTTTAATATAAAAAATCTTTGTGCTAGCCTTAAAATATATTTTCATATTTAATTATAAAGTATAAAGCTTCAAAATTAGTGTAAATTGACATATCTATGAAAGCTTGAAAATTGACGGTCAAAAAATGTGTTACAAAATATACTCTTTCCAAAACTTGTAATCCATTTTTTTCTTATGTCCATGCATCTTGATGTCAAGATGAGCAATTTGAAATTCTGGACATCAAAACAACTTCTTTTAATGATATTTTTGAGGTAGACTCAAATTTGATTGTTTAGAGCCTCGGCTCTATATAAAATTCTCAAATATAAAACATATACGTTATATATTATCTCAAACACTATTTTAACCCCCTGTAAGTCTCAAATTTTCAGGGCTGAGGAACAGGAGCCATTCAGATCAAAATATGATAGTATTGCCTTGATAGTATTGCCTCAGGGGATCAATATTGGATAGTATTGGGTTAATAGAATTCAAAACATAGCCACACATATTTTAACAAATATGAGTTTAGTAACGGTTTTAGTGGAAAAGTAAGCTGAAAGGAACCAACTATGCTGGTTTTGTTTTATTTTATTTTTTTAATTTTGTTTTCCATCTCTACCTGTGTTAGAATCAAGACATGATTGATTCTCAAGTTAATATAGTTCTCAATTATATTTTAATTAATAAAATGAGATTTGCTCTTAAATTCAATGAATTCATTTATAAAAATAACTATATATCGCCATCGTATTGGAGTTTCACAATGCTCTTAAATCCAACACATTCATGTAAATGTAAGAAAGCTCGCCATGATATTTTTAAGCAAAAACACAAGCTTTGCATATGAATGCTCTAACTATATGCTTTTAAAAAAATTAAAAAATGAATTACTCTTTTTCAAGGAAAATAATTACCCTTAGCACTTGAAAATCAATATAAAAGTTAGACTATTTTATCATTACAACTTGAACAACAAAAAAAAAAGATTTTAGCAAAACCAAGTTTTAGAAATGAGTGATGAAGAGTCAGTGCAATTACAGATCAATCGCTTCTATCTAACTGCCATCTGTTGGGTTTATGTAGCCTTTAAAGGCTTTATTAGTGCTTGTAAAATGAAATGATGTAGTGGAACATGAACTCAGTGAGAGTGTGGTCCCTCGTGGACCATACTAAGCAAACGATGATTTGCTGATACCAATATATGCTTAACGATCTAGGCCAATCGGTTGGGAAAAAACCATGGTACCTAGGCATGAAGAACAAACCAATGAGGGTTTATGGGTTAGCCCTTGATGAGGTCGGACAACATGCCCGGATGAGTGAGTCGAAGGACTGTGTGACCCTTGTGTGTGATGATGGCCTACAGAGACAGGGGCCAAAACCTCATCATATACCATCATACGGCATGCATATTGATAGATTGTTCGGAAAAACCAAAAATCCATATTTTAGGGTGAAGCGTATGCATGTGCGAGAGATACCCCTATGCGCCGTAGAGCTGTGGTCGTATAAGGTCTTGGTGACCTTGACTTGTCTCTAAGGGAAGACCTGTAATCCACATATTGGGATTGCAACCCCTTGACTCATCCGTCAGACTTTGGTGACCCGCTAATGAGCCCCTGCATGGACTGTGGGTCATGAGAAACACTGAGTCGGTTCGAAAAGGCAAGTGTGGTTTGTAGTCCACAGTTGAAGGTGGAGTGCCCTATGATTGCAGATTAAATTCTTTAACCATTGAAAATGATGAATATAAGGAACGAATCAGCTTAAGAACCTTTTGTTTTGCATTCTTCAGTATTCAGTGTACCTCTTAGCATTGGGAAATTCCTTTTATCATCACTGCTACCTTTACACATGGCACATTTTCTATCATTATTTTGTGGCTTCTCCAAGAAGGATTTTAACCAATGCTTAGGAGGCTTCCCTTTTGTCTTCATAGGTAGGGGGTCGAGCACTCTCTGATTTTCTATTAAATTCCCTTCTTCACTTAAATTGACATTTAATTGCAAAAGATGAGGATCTTCTGGGTTGCTTTGTTGATGTGTTTTATCGATATTTTATTTGAAAATTGTAAATCACTTGAAGCCCTCATCAAGAACATACATTGCTTCCTTAAATGTTTCCTTATACATAGCTCCATTCTCTACAGAGTTTATTGTCTTTCTACACAATTCATTGTATCGTACAGTCAAGGATTCATGCAAATCAACTTGCATTGTATAGCCATGTTCATCTATTACGCACCCTTCCTTGGTATTTTTTGTCCATCGCTTCAAGATGTAACAAGGTGGTATTTCATTTTTTTTTTTCATTCTAAGAACAATTAAAATGTGTCTACAAAGTAATGCAGCGAACTCAAACAATTGGCAACTACAAGTTGTTTTGATTTCAAGTACAGTTAATGTTCATCATATTTTGAGGCCTTAAATACAATGTTTACCCCACCATTCTCAAATTTTATTATAACATATTCAATACTGCGACACAATTCCTCTTTGAAATTTCTCAAACACTGCTTTGGTATAAATGCATGCTGCTTCTTTCTCCATTGGAAAATAAGTCTTCAAAACCCGATGTTTGTGAATAGATTCAAAATTCGCATATCTCTCCTTTTTATACCGACTATCTAATGCAAGTCCATAATTCTCAACAAATTCTTTTAAAGTGCTTTTTGCATTTACATTGCCATCAAAAAATGAGTTCATAATCTCACTCCATTGGGTTGTAGACATCTCTGCAAACAAGGTATTGCGCATGAAGGCCGGGACCCATTGCTCACTAATGCCATACATTCTTATAAGCCATTCATTCTCTCCTAAATTGTAGTGATCAATGATTGTTTGCCAATACGATTCAAACTCCTGTATTGTCTTAGAATTGGATGCATTTGTGAAAATCATCACTAAATTTTTTTCCATGTTCCATATACACATGAGACAACTTCTCTAGTACTTCCTTTAAAATGTGCCATAAGCAAAAGCGATGACGAGTCTTTGGAAATACTCGTCTGATGGCTGCTCCCATCACAAGATCTTGATCAATGATTATTGAAGTTGGATGATGGTCAGACATTGCTTGAAGCCATGTCTTAAATAGCTAAACAAATAACTCTTTACTTTCATCAACTATTAAAGCACAACCAAATAACACAGATTGATTATCGTGGTTTACTCCTATAAATGGCGCAAAAGGCATTCGATTCTTGTTTGTCAAATAGGTTCTGTCAAACACAACAACATCCCGAAAAAATTGATAGTTCATCCTTAAGCATCAGCCCAAACGATTCTAATCAAATGCCCATTCTCATCCACTCGAATCGCATTAAAAATGTAGGATTCTCATATTACATATTTCTAAAGTATTCAAGTACAAGTTGAACATCTCTTTTTTCAAGTCATGTGAGTTTGACAATGACCACCAATGAATGCAAGATTCTCACTTCCACCCACTTCTTGGCTAAGGATAGACATTATAAGGCGTGGACGTAATTCTGCACTGGTATCTGTGTCTATAGTATGTTGTGTTATGTTGATCAGCTTCTTATGTGATCGCAGATATTGAACTTCTCCAGGCTTTGTTAGCAAATGGTCGTGATCTTTCACAAACTTCCTAATAACCCATTTTCCAATGTCAATTTTATTCACCGCCATCATTGCTATACACGCTTCTCGAGTAATTGCACGTGATATTTTAACTCTATTCTCATTGTCCATATATTTCTTCTATCGGAATCTTTGTTTTGAACAAACAAATCTTCTAGCATTAGCAATTTCATCACCCATATAATAAAGTGTGCTGGCACACATACTGAAACCTACCTGCCTAACATATTCATTATAGAACTCCTTCGCAGATTCTTCAGATTCAGACTCCATGCCTTCAAATGGTTCAAACTTCAAATTTTCATTAGATTCAATTACAACTTTTACCATAGAAATTTCTATCATTCTAGCATCACCATTGAAATAATGAGAAGTTGTTGTCAAATCTTCAATTATACACTCATCCTCACCTACAATAGGAGTAATGTCTCAAGAATCCCTCCCACCATAACTCACAACATCATTGATGAGGGCATGAGTTTGATCTTTGTCAATATCCATAACAATATGTATGCAATAATTACCTGCAGCAAACATCATTGGAGGCAAAAAAAAAACCATTCAATTTTCATTCATGCATATAAAAAAATGTATATGCTAGTTTTGACCCATGAGTTCAACATATAACATAATAACATAATTGAAGTAAAATACCTCTTATGGAATGCTAATGAAAAAGCAAAACAAAACCATAGCCCACAATCATTTCATCGCAATATGAAGACCAATATGCCACAACCACACTTTGTATATGCAAAGAATTATTTACCCACATAAAAGTATGAATCTAATGCCAAACAAATCGCAAGTTGCACTCTAACAATGTGGGGAACCATGATTTTTTATTATCTATTTTGAAAAAATATTTTTTATTTCACCAAAGAAAAACCATTGAAAATTGATTTATGCAAATCTCCATTTTACAGAAAATGATTACATTGAAAAAACATCAATGGTGGGTTAAGGAGAATCAGAGAATCATAAAACCCCATTAAAAAAATAGATAACAAAAAAAAAACCACGGAGTAGCAGAGACACAGAAAGTGAGCAAGTGAGTAAGAGAGAGAGCTGAGAGAGGGGGAACCCAAAAGATTGGAAGATTACTGTGAAATCAACCCCAAGAGACCATTTAAAACAAAAACATTTATGGTAATATTTAGAAATTCAAATTATCCAGAGATAGATAGATATATGTATATATATAGAGAGAGAGCAAACCACTAAAATTCAAAATCCAAAATGCCCAAAAATAGACAGGAGAGAGAGCAAACCACTAATAGTAATTTTGTAACAAAGATAAATGAAGAGATGAACCAATAATAACCTTATCTACAAATGTGAGAGCTATACATAAATATATATCGTTAGAGAGAGAGAGAGAGCAAAACACAAATTGCAACAAGAAAAATTCTGACAGAGATACATCGAGAGAGAGAGAGAGAAACCAGAAATTGAAATATTTAAAACTGTAATAGGGATAGATAGAGAGAGAGTGAGAGTCATACCGGTGACTTAGTAATCCCTAAACTTCGCTTCTTCACAGCAGGAACTATACTATTCTTCTTAGTGTAGCTCAAACCTAGAGGCAGAGGGTTGAACTTTAAGCTAATCTTCTCCTTCTCAAGCCCTACTCCTAGCTTTGGACCTTCAACCTCCTCTTTACCATCGTCATACAGCATGAGCGAACCCCAAAAGGAGCGAATGAGTTTGAGCCATCCTCTCTCAGAGAAAACCTCCCAATTTTCTGCCCGTTCTGGCCTGAAAAGTGCCCGAAATAAAGCGAGAAAGAGGGAGATCGAGAGATCTGGTGCTTTCAATGTTCCCAATTTCAATTGAAATTTGATAGGCTTTTTTAAATGGATATTTAGATATAATCCCATCCATTGGATTTGATTTCATCTAATGGATAATATTTTACCAACATACAGTTGCATCATACTATAATACAATAATTGCATGAAGTCACTCCCCTAAGTCCAAATTTTAAGGGCTGAGGAACAGGGGCCATTCAGATCAAAATGTGATAGTATTGCCCCAAGGGATCAATGTTGGATAATATTGGCTTAATAGAATTCAAAACATAGCCCCATATAACAAATATGAGTTTAGTAAGGGTTTTAATGGAAAAGTAAGGTAAAAGGAACCAACTATGTTGGTTTTGTTTTATTTTATTTTATTTTATTGAATTTGTTTTCCATTTCTATCTGACTTATGATTAAGACATGATTGATTCTCAAGTTGATATGGTTGTCAATTATATTTTAATTAATAAATTGAGATTTGCTCTTAAATCCAATGAATTCATTTAGAAAAATAACTATATATCCCCTTCGTATTGGAGTTTCATAATGCTCTTTGATCCAACAAATTCATGTAAATGTAAGACAGCTCGATATGATATTTTCAAGCAAAAACAAAAGCTTTGCATATGCAATGCACTAACTACATCCTTTAAAAAAAATAAAAAATTAATTACCGTTCTTTTTCAAGGAAAATAATTACCCTTAGTAGTTGAAAATCAATATAAAAGTTGGACTATTTTATCATTATAACTTAGAACAAAAAAAAGAAAGAAAGCAAGAACCAAGTTTTAGAAATGAGTGATGAAGAGACAGTGCAATTACAGATCAATCGCTTCTATCTAAATGCCATCGGGACGGGGTGTTTTTTAAATATTTGTAAAAATAAGGGCCCAATTTTTAATTTTTAATTTTTAATTTTTTTCACTTAAAATGTGTTTTAAAAGGGAATAAATAAATTTAGAAGGAAAAAGGAAGAGCCATATGAAGAGAGGGACACGTGGCCGTCGAAAGATAACGCTTGGCTTTTCTCTCTCTACAAGTGTCTCTCTGAATTTCCTCTAAGTAGCTATATATGGCAAAGAGTTTGGAGAGGCTTAGTTAAATTACTCCCTCTCTCTCTCTCTCTAAAATATTGTTATCTCTTAAGCTTACTTATGAGCTGGGTGCAGGGATGTGCCTCTCATCGCTGTGGGAGTCCTGGCATGTCACGAGATAAATTATAGTGCCATGTTGCCTCTTACAATACACAACAAGCTTGTGTTCCCTCTTATGCAATATGTTCATGGGAAACTCATTCTCGACAAGTTTCTCTCTCTAGAAAGGCTACATAACTAGGTCTGAAAATCTCTACGAATTTGGTGAGTTTGTTCCATGATTTTAATATATCTTGTATCTTAAATATTAATTAAAGTTGGGGAAAAGTTTGCATGAGCAAGAAGTAAATTATAGGACATCATTTTTAGTTCTTTGGAATAATTTATATTGGGTTTTGATGAGTATATGCTTGTTGGAAACTACCTTAGGGTTGCTCGAATGAGGTTTTGCAATCTCGAGTACAGAGACATAGTTGTTTCTTCTAGTTGCAGGAAGCTCCGAAAGAGTGGGAAGAAGGTGGTCAGGCTACGTCTGACGAGCTCGAAGAGATAAACTTAGGGGAAGAGGCCGACCTAAGGCCAACTTTTATCTCCTCAAAAATGTCCCCAGAAGAGAAAGAAAGCTATATTTCCCTCTATCGAGGAAACCGGGACGTCTTCACCTGCCATTATCATGAGATGCCCGGTCTAGACCCTCAAATCGTTGTCCATCGTCTCGATATTGACCCGTCCATCAAACCTATGAAGCAAAATTTGAGAAGGTTTAAACACGACCTCGAGATGCAGATCGATACTGAGGTGAACAAGCTCAGGAAGGCTGGATTCATACATGAAGTCAAATACCCCAGATGGCTGGCAAATATCGTCCCAGTCAAGAAGAAAAATGGCCAAATCAGTGTATGTATTGACTTTCGCAACCTGAACACTGCCTAGACGACTTCCCCCTACCGTTCACTGAGATGCTTGTCGATTCCATGGCTCATTGCCAGATCTTCTCCTTCATGGATGGATATTCTGGTTATAATCATATCAAGATGGCACCAGAGGATGAAGAGGCCACTGCATTCTTAACCCCAAAGGGTGTCTTTTGAAACACTATGATGTCTTTTGGGTTGAGGAATGCCGGCGCCACATACCAGCGATCCATGACAACCATATTCAAGGACATGATGCACAAGGAGGTTGAGTGCTATGTGGATGACTTAGTGATAAAGTCTGAAGCAAAAGACGCTCACATGGAGGACCTTAAAAAGGTATTTGAGCGGCTGCAGCATCACTAACTCAAGATGAACCCCTTGAAATGCGCCTTCGGCGTACGCGCAGGAAATTTTTTAGGGTTCATCGTGAGTTATCGTGGGCTGGAAATCGCCAGTCAAAATCAAGGAGATTTAGGACATGCCATCTCCTACAACCCTGTGTGACCTTCGATCTCTCCATGGGCAGCTAGCCTACATTCGAAGGTTCATCTCGAACCTCTCGAGACGATGCAGGCCCTTTTCATACCTCCAAAGAAGGACACTCCCTTTATATGGGATGAGGCATGCCAAGCTGCATTTGACGATATCAGGCAGTACTTGTTGAATCATCCAGTACTCTCTACGCCGATATTAGGAAGGCCTCACATCGTATATGTGACTACTCTTGATGAGTCACTCAGGGCACTCCTCGCACAGAACAATGATGGGGGAAAAGAAACAACGCTCTATTATCTCAGCCGCAGGATGCAGGGAGCCGAGAAGAATTACCCTCCCATCGAAAAGATGTGCCTAGCCTTGATCTTTGCAGTACAGAAGCTCTAACATTACTGGTTGGGTCATGAGGTCAAGCTAATCTCAAAGGAGGACCCGGTCAAGTTCCTTATGACCCGGCCATGCATGTTAGGATGCTTGGCCATGTAGGCATTATTGCTAATGGAGTTCGACATCACGTATGTACCACAGAGGGCTGTCAAAGGTCAAGCCTTAACAGACTTTCTTGTGGCTCACCCAGTCCCTTCAGGATCCCCCCTATAAAGTGACCTCCCGATGGTGGAATGATTCCTCTATCCTTCTCACTTGTAGAGGCATCTTCTCATAATTAAGCTAAATATCAAGCCCTCATAATTGGATTGGAAATCACCCAAGAGCTAAACCTAGAGCAACTGAACATATTCGGTGACTTTGAGCTAGTCATCTGGCAGTTTAAAGGGATTTATAACGTAAGAAAGGATACTCTCAAGCCTTATCACGACACGGCCAAATCTTATATGGCCCAGTTTGACAATTTCTCCCTAAGTCATATCCCTAGAAGGCTAAACCCGCAGGCCGATGCACTCTCAAAGCTTGGCGCTACCATTCAATTGTCTTCATCAGGGCCCACACCTGTTTGGGTAGCAGAATGGAGACATGTCGACTTGAGAACTGAAGTTGATGCAGATGAGGAGATATATGTCTTCCCCGAATGCCCGCCTTATCCATTCGGAGCACTCCTTGCAGCCAAGGATGTTATTAAGGCAGAGCAGGAAATGTCCCAAGGTAAAGAATCCAAGGCTGAGAAGTAGGAGCCTGGATTCTTCAACCCAATATGTGCAGGGGTAGAACAAGTGGAAGACTGGAGGGAACCTATCATGAACTTCATAAAGCACGGAAGGTTGCTTAAGGATCGGGCGAAATGCAATGGTATACGACGGATGTCTACCAAGTACACCATTCTCGATGGGGATGTTCTCTTTCGTTGATCATTTGATGGAATTCTCCTCAAATGTGTCAATACACAAGAAGCCACTAAAGTACTGGAAGAAGTGCAATCAGGTATCTGCAAGCTGCAACAGTCCGGCCCTAAGCTCTATAAACGCATACGCAGACTTGGCTATTATTGGCCTTCAATGGTGGCTGACGCCCAAAACTACGCTAAAAGATGCCAGGTATGCCAAATGCACTCAAGCCTCATTCATCAGCCCCCAAAGCCTCTCCATCCTATAGTGACATCATGGCCCTTTTTCCAGTGGGGTATGGATATTGTAGGACCCATCTTTTTACCTCGGGTCATGTCTTCATCTAGCAGTGACGGATTACTTCTCCAAGTGGGTTGAAGTGGTCCCGCTCAAGCAGGTTCCAGGGGCCACTGTGGTCAACTTCGTGCGTCACCACATCATATACCGGTTCGGGGTTCCAGACCGAATAATCTTTGATAATGGCCCTTAATTCAGAAGCCATCACGTCGATTGCTTAGTTAACCAGTTCAATTTTGAGTGGAGGTACTAGACCATGTACCATCCTCGAGCTAATGGTTTAGCTGAGGCATTCAATAAAATCCTGTACGGGGTGCTCCGAAAGTCGGTCTTGAAGTCAAAGAAGAATTGGCATGAGAGGCTGCCTGAAGCTCTGTGGGCCTATCGCACCACCACCCGGAATGCTATAAACTCCACTCCTTATTCCCTGGTTTATGGAGGTGAGGAAGTTTTATCCCTCGAGGTTCAAATACCCTCTCTCTGTGTCGCTACACATCAGGGACTGACTGAAGATGAGAGGGTCAAGCTCCGTTATCAGGAGTTGGATGCTCTTGATGAAAAGAGGCAAGAGGCCCAGCAAAACCTCGAGCTCAATTAGAGGGGAATGAAGAGAGCCTTTGACAAATCTATCAAGGTTCGCTCATTCGCTCGTGGGGATCTAGTCTTAGCATTAAAGAGACCGATTGTCATGCATGGATACCGCAAAGGAAAGTTCGAACCTAAGTGGGAAGGTCGCTTCATAATAAAAAAGGTCACACCAAACGGGGCTTATATACTGGAAAACTTTGATGGAGAAGAGGTAATGCCCCCTATCAATGGGTGACACCTAAAGAAGTATTATCCCTGATGTTCTCTCAAAATGCAGTGCATGCTGCAAAAAAGAAAGAAATAGAAAAGAAAAATAGCAACCCAACTCAAAAGAAATTCATTTCTTTTATTGCAAAAACCCATTATCAAGGAGGTTACAGATATAGTATCAACAGTTGCCCTTGCTTTAGAGAAAAAAAAGGGTGTTCATGCAGAAGTGTTAGTCTTGTTTCCAAGGAGGACCAACAATTTTCGAGTCAACTTCAATTCATCTGACAAAGTACAACTGGTTTCCAAGAGAGGGAAGAAATACTTTGATGGAGTCTATTAGACATACAAAGCGGACTTCCCGGGCAAGGAGCTGGCCCATGATGGATTCCCTTCCTCCAAAACACCATGGACTTCACTACTGTGCTGGAGAACTTGGCCTCCAACATACCACAGTGACTGGACGTCCTCACTTTCCATCACTCTTGGCCCCCACGAGACATCGCCGTCCACGGTCATCAATGCACTCAATCTGGTTCCTACCGTCCCCAATTCTTAGGAGGGATTAACCTTCACGCCTCTTCGGTTTCCCCAACTATTGCCCTTGGTGACGGTCAACCTTCTCATGACCTTTCTCCTCCCCCGCAATCCTTAGGGTTTCACCGAAGACACTTCTCTGTCCGCTGGGAACCCCCGTCTGTCCCTGTTCTTTCCCCTATTGGCGTTTCCTCTCCTCGCTGGGAACTCACTCCTACTCGTCGTGGAACCCTTCCTTGTCTATTCCCTCTCTTCCACCGATGACCGAAGCTAACAGAAAGCCATCAGAATTCCTGCAGAACATCCACTGTGACCCTGCGGGTTTCCCTTCTCCCTTCTTCGCACTCCTCTATTTGCCGAAAAAATCGCAGAGTTTCAAATAGAGCCACTACTACTTCTCCTTCTTCTCTCCTGATAACCAGAAGGCCATTAGGATCTCTTGGCCTCTCTGCAACCTTCCCGACAACCACAAAATGACCGGAAGATCACTGGAATTCTGACAAAGTACCACTTCGACTCTTGCAGTCTTGCCAAAGTCTTGGTGAAGCCCTGAGAAGCTCCATGTTCCCTGCTCAGAAGGTCTTAACACTCTTAAAAAACGACCGTAGGCACGTTGAAGGTTCGCGACTTGCTCAAGTTAGTCGAAAATCTCCTGAAGGCTTGTATACTGCGCGTTTTGGCTGGGAAACACTTGCCAGAAGTCTCTTGACAGAAGCTGCATCTCTCTCTCTCTAAAAACCTTCTTCACTGTTTTACCTTTCAGTAAAACAGTAAAATGGTGTTTTTCCCCTTTTATACTCAGCAGTGCCACAAAGTGCCCCCCACAAGTTTGAAATGACGCTCTAATCCTTGCTTCTAGGTGGCGATAGGTCCAGGCTGGGGGGGGTCGAGCCCGAGGCCCGAATGTGAGTCACTGCCACCTGTGCCTCATGAACCTACTGCCATCTGTTGCTATCGTTGGACCTTATCGCTGCGCGCTTCACACAGAGGTTATTGCAGTGCGCTTCACCATAAGCTATTGCTGCGCGCTTCACCAAAAGCTATCGTCGCGCGCTTCACAAAGGGCTATCGTCGTGCACTTCATCAAGGGGCTATCACTGTGCGCTTCGCCAAGAAGCTAATACCACGCGCTTCACAAAATGTTATCGTCGCGCGTCTCACAAAAGGCTTAAATGCCGTGCACCACACCATTTACATTTCCTATGCTAGCGTTGTGCGCATGCTACAGCACTATCGACTGTGAATTTTTCCCACTTTCCCCAGATCATGACCTATCATCCCCATAAGCAAGCCACCACTTTCCACCCCCAGGGAGTTCATTCCTTGCACCACAGTTCTCACTTCTCAGGTAATCAAGTCTCGAGCTACGGCTCTATTCCCGTGGAGTCACATTCCCTTGCCACCACAATGGTCTAGGTGCACGACCCTAAACTGCATGATCCAAACTATATGACCTTAAATTATAACAGAGGTCTAGTCATACGACCTTAAACTGCACAGTCCTCATTGCACGACTCTAAACTTCATAACCACGGTCCAGCTGTTGACCTTAAACTGTTGTGCACATCCTGACTGCATGATGTTAAAAGGCTTAGCACTATGGTCCAAACTATATGACCTTAAACTGCAGCGGAGGTCTAGTTACATGACCTTAAACTGCATGGTCTTAGTTGCAGGACTTTAAACTGCATAGCCATGGTCCAAGTGACAAGACCTTAAAACTGTAACGCACGTCCTTGTCGTAAGACGTTAAAACGATGCGACAAATAGTCCATGTGCATGACTTTAATATGTGAAATGGACGCACCTCCCTCATCCCCAGTAGAAGCCACATCCGTATAACGGCCCATCATCCCCAGTGGAGTTAGGGTGATTCTTATCTCTCCAATCCCCAGTAGGGTTGAACCTGTGCTTCAACTTGTCATTCTTAGCGGAGTTACATGCATATTATTGCTCATTATCCCTGAGACGTCATGCTTACGCCTTCAATCCCCTCGGGTTAGTCGCGCACCAAGCCTTCCTATCCCCAGGAGTTGGGTTACTTTCCCATGAGCTATGGAGTTCCATCTTTCACTTTAGAAAGCTATACTTGTCCCCTAATCCTTAGTGAAGTCTGCTTCTCTATCTAAACCTCCTGCTGGTTTTAACCATTTTTCTCCCCAAGGGAGTCAAATTTCTATCCATGGACCTATTCCCCATGGAACTTCACCTACATGGCAACCCACCTAAAGCAGTCTAGTTGCACGACCCTAAACTGCATGGTCCAAACTATATGACCTTAAACTGTAGTGGAGGTCTAGTTGCACAACCTTAAACTTCACAGTCCTCGTTGCATGACTTTAAATGACATAACCATGGTCCAAGCTATATGACCTTAAACCATAGTGCACGCCCTGGCCGCATGACGATAAACTGCTTTGCTTAGGCCCAGGAGGCATGACCTTAAATACACCCCCACACATGCGCACACGCCTTTTACGTGCATCTTCCTGCACGCCTTCCCTAACTGACCCATTCGTGTGTGTGCACCACCTTCATTGCTTCCCCGAGTGAGTCTATTCACTTCATTACTACCATCCATCATTCCCTAGTGAGTTTCACCCATGCTCACAAAACGGTGAACCATTCCACCTTCCATACGCGCCGTCAGCTAGTGGGTCACTACTATTCACCCACCATACATACATCATCCATCTTTCATCGGTAACTTCATGCCATCTCCCCAGAGTGAGTCAAAACCACAACCATACTCACTCCATGGCCTCCACAGACTGTCATTCATCACCATTATGGTCCAGCTATATGACCCTAAACTATATTGCAAGTCCCGGTCGCATGACAATAAAAGGCTTCGCACAGGTCTTGAAGGCATGACCTTAAACACACCTTCACAAAAAAAAGAAAAGAAAAAATAATGGGCATGGTGTATACCTGGACAAGGGAGCGCCATGAGTAAAAATGACGGACAGGTATGGTCACGAAACCATGAGTAAAAGAGTTCCGTAAAAACAAAAACTCAGGCATGGTGAAAACCCTAAAAAGGGCACCGTGAGCAAAAACGGATGAAAATGGTAGAGATGACCGCAAGGTCATGGGTAAAAGAGCCCAAAAATAAATGAGGTTGGTGAAAACCGTCCTAACGGCGCCATTTCCCCAGTCCAGGTGAAAACCCGCAAAGGGCGCTTGGACCAACAAAAAGCAGGTTGACGCAGTTTCACAGTCTCTGCCGGCACCCAATTGCCAAACAGGCGTAATTCTGGTTAATGAGGTCCACACAAAATCCTCGACTATCAGCACCCAATCACAACACAAAATGGGTCACCCGGGAGTGAGACTCTCATAAGATCTCCCACACTTCAACACCAAAAACAAAACGAGTCCCTGAGAGTGCGAGCGATGAACAATAAATCCCTCAAAAACAAAAACGAGTCCCTAAGGGTGAGGGCAATGAACAATAAATCCCTCAAAATGCTAAAGAAGCTCACAAAGGTAAGAAAATGACAAAGCTAGGGAAGAACCTGCTAGAGACTTCAGGGTGATGCCCCACCATGAGGCCGCCTCGCCAAAATCCCCCCTAGCTGACAGGCCCAGACCTTTGGGACAGGCCAACCAAAAAGCCCCCAACTGGACCCCGCAGGATGGAGCCCACAGAGGTACCCTGATTTTCAAAAGCAAACCTGGTGTAGCAACAAACAATGCCGACCAAAGGCTCATAACACTTGGCCGTCAGATAGGCCTGATTCTGGCCAATGAGGTCCACACAAAAGCCTCAGCGGTCAGAATCTCAAATAGTCCCTTGAGGGTGAGGACTTCGATAGATCCCTCAAAAGTCTCTTTTCCCCCTAAAGTCTCCACGGATGGACCTGTACATTGCATCCAAACGTCTGAGCATCGTAGTTACAACATTACGTGGATCTCCTCAGCGTTCACGTGGTCCTATGGCTAAGAAGAAAAAAGAAATAAAGCCAGAGCAAATTTTTCGAATGTTGTCCTTCTCGCTTCTCTTGAAGCACAAAATTCGGTGGGGCATGCTGTTTGAAGATATTTTTCAGCACCATGGGTCTCGATGCGAAATACAAAAGAGAAGCCGGTCAATAACAAACAGTGGAAATTTCAATAGTCTCAAAATGACCCTAGAACTAGGTAAAACCTTCATAAAGACTCCAAAAAGTCTTATGCCAAGTTTCGTCGCATTCCGACATGTCTAAGGCAGTGAAGACTGAGAAACACTTACGGCAGAATCAACCTCTAGCACCCTGAAATGAACCCATATAACTAGAACCCTACTTTTGATGCTTCAAAGAGTTATGAGACCACCATCATTGGATCTATCACGGGTGAAAACCCCCAGGGGTCAAATTTCAGTTTAAACGAACACTCCAAGAAGACGTTAGGGGTAAAAGATCAAAATTAGAGGAGCCAGACACTATTCCTGTACAGCCACCCTGCAAGTAATCACCATTAAAGGGGTAGTCACAAATAGTGACTTGCGACGCTCATATCTCACTCGTTCAAGGTCAAATCATGTCCAAATTTTGTGCCCATATTTGTGTCGTCAAGACGAGCGTTTTGATTATGTGGCACTCCCCGTGGTGACACCCAAGCGTGAAGAAAAGCTAGAGAGAAGTTGCCCATCCGTGAAAGAAGTTGTAGAAAAATCAGCAGTGACACGCCCAGCTCGAGCAGCCAAATCACAGCGCTCGTGAAATCGATGGGAAACCAGTTACATCACATGCATAAGGTCCATGGCTATCAATGGTCTGAACTCCACACATGATAAACGGTCAGATTGCGCACAGAATTCTAGATTCTAGCCAAAACTCAAAAGTTGTGAAATCTTCGTCTTGACACAAAATCGAGCTGCATTTGTTGCCACGCGACCATGATGGCATACTTAGCATGATCCAGCTAAAAAATCATGAAAAAACATCAAGGAATGAGCACACCATATATCCGAAGCGTGAAAGATTCATCTAAATTTCAAGTCACATGATCGTGGCTTAAAAACAAGATCCATGCCTCGAAGTTGTTATCAAATCGATCATCATGCCGAGTCCTACAAGAAAATAATTATCTTTGGATAAACGGACACCAGAGCAACCTCAGATCATCCATGAAAGATCATACACGTTTTAGGGCAACAGCAGGAACTGTTATGAAATTTCCACAATTTTAAAGAAGGGGCAAATCAGTCATTTTGCACCATATTTTCCTATTTTATTTAATTCAGTTAAATATTAATTTTCATCAATTAAGTTTAATTTTGATCAATCCACCCATGTATAAGCAAAACTCTACATATATCACGTACTCCCATTGTACACAGGACCAAACTTTTGCTTAATAAAATCTCCATATTTTCTCATTGTTGGGTCACGACTTGAGAGAGAGAGAAAGGAGAGAGAAAATTTTGGGACGGTTAAGGTAAATCTTTTTCTCTCTCTTCTCTTTTTTCCTCTCTTCTTCTCTCTTCTTTCTTCTTCTTCGTCTGAGCTTTTCTCAGAGGCTATGTGCGGCAGTGGCAATGTCGCGCATGCCTCTTTCTTTCTTTCTTTGTCTTCTCCTGTGGTTTCACAGATCGTGCATGGCGATGGTGGCGTCATGCCGAGCTTTTTTCTCCCTCTCTTCGTTCGTCTCTGTCTCTCAGCGATGAGTGCAGATGGCGATGCCGATTGACGCCTGCAGGGGTCTCACCATGTTGCACGCCTATCGCAGACGACGATGCCTATCGTCGCCCACGAAGGGTTGTGGCAATACCTATTGCCGTCTGCAGGCTTCTCTCGCACCATCTGCTTATCGCAGACGGCGATGCCTATCACCGCCCGAGAAGGGTCGCGGCGATGCCTATCGCCGTCCGCGAGCTTCCTTCATGTGCTCGATGTCTATTGTTGTCCACAAGCTTCCTTTCGTACGCTCGGTGCCTATCGCCTTCTGCAGGTTTCTCTTGCGTCCCACGTCCATCGCCATGTGCTGCATAAGAAAATATCGTCGCACGCTTCACAAGAGGCTATCGCCCCGCGCTTCACAAAATGCCATCGCCTCCCGCAAAGGGATGTGCTGCCTTCTCGTGTTGCCAATGGTGATGCCAAGTGTCATCTGTAGTTCACTACTCACCCTCCAGCCGTGAGCAGCAGCGTCCAGCGCCGTTCAAGGGCCGCGACACTATTACTCCACAGCTGTGGGTGGCGATGCCTAACGCTGTCGGGAACCCATCTCATCGCAGTCTCGCACCTTTTCTTCATTCTCTTCTCTTCTCACTTGACTGAGGGTAGGCTTAGTCTAGCACTGCCACAGCGGTCTGGCCATCGAGCAATATTGCCGTTGTGCTGATCTTAAGTATCATGCTCGTCTTGTTGCCACACCAAATTAGGACAATCATATTGGCCTTAGTTTTGAGTAATATTGTCATCGTGCTGGTCCTGAGTACCATGCTCATCTTATTACCACTCCGATTCAATCACTGTCCAGCTATCATGCTAGTCTCGTCCCTTCATCAAATTCTATTCTCTTTTCTACCTTTATTTGAACCTTCCACTTTGTCACCCTAACTTCACCATATGAATGTGCATTACCTTAAGACAAGGGTGGGTCCTTCGACCCATTTATCTTGCAAGTTAACCATGATAATGTTGTATAGAAAACAAGGAGATTGCTGGTCAAGGGAGGCGATTCTGAATCAACTGAAGCAACTAGGGGGCTTTCCGTCATGATCTAAGAGGGTGCCCATGCGAGTCAACCGAAGTAAGTCATGGACCCAAGTGAGGTTTATCCCTGCCTCACATATCAAATTCCTCTCTCACTAATTAGGCACCTGCCCTTGTTCCACGAACAAGGTTCTCGAGAGAGCCATCTCAATCTCAGGTCTTCCGGACCCATGACGTGTCACCTGATCACCTAGAGCCGGGTAGGCGAGATAGAGGCATCCGACCATATATCTGTTAGTCTTTTGAGATTTATATTATATCAATAGGAAGCTTCCTATTTTGTGGGGATTCCTAGCTATATATATGAGATGAAAGTACAAAAAATGTGTGTGCCCAATATAGTTCACTATATGGGAATGATGGTTCCTCTAAGGAGAGAGGGAGGTAGAACCTCCTGTGTATAAGATGTGATTTCCTTCTAGAGAAGAGAGCTTCCTTTAGACAAAAACATTGTGATTGTGCCTCGTTTAGACTCCCAAAGATTGAGAGGCTTGTCTCTTGTAGAGAAGCAGTTCCCATGGAGATTTTGGATTGTTTCCCTTTTTAATGAGATAAAGTCTCGTTTTCTCTCAAAGTTGTTCTCTTCCTAGAAAGTGACTTAGCTAGGGAATAGAGATGAGAGATCGGCAGTGGTGCCGTTTGGGAGAAGAGGTTTAAAGAGGTTTGCTCGACTTGATTCCTAATTATATATATGGGATGAAAGTGTAGAGAATTTGTGTGCTCAATTTTGGGTCACCATATGGGAATGGTGGTTCCGCTAGAGAGATGGAGGTAGAGCCTCTTGTGCATAAGATGTGATTTCCTCCTAGAGAAGAGAGCTTCCTTTGGACAGAAACATTGTGATGGTGTCTCTCTCGAAGATTGAGAGATTTGTTTCTTGTAGAGAAGCGGTTCTCATAGACATTTTGGGTTGTTCCCCTTTTTAGTAAGAGAGAAAGTCAATTTCTCGTTGCTCTTGCGTATCTATCTAGTATTGTCGATATTGCTAGAAGTAAAGAGTAGCAAGGGAGAGTGATTGAAAAGGGTTTGCTCGACTTGTGTTTTTTGTCGAGGTTTGTTCTAAAATATTTTATGTAACTTTCAATGGTATAGTGGATTTCTGTTTACTGTGCCCATGGATGTAGCCATTTTAGGGTGAACCACGTAAATATTTGTGTTCTTGTGGTATATGTTTCATACTTTATTTGTCAAATATTGACCCATCGGGTTTATTGCTTCCACACACAATAAGTGGAGCACAATAACTCGTATCAGAGCCATGGTTTGGGTTATGGGTAAGGCAATAAAGGTTCGAATGCAAATTTTGAAGTGGAGAAATTTAATGGCAAACATTACTTTTCAGCAAGAATGATGAAGGAATTTATTTGGGAAAAGATGTTGTATCCATAAAGCTATTTAATGGATGCTGGCATGGTGAGCAGTTAATGATTTCAAGGTGGAGATTATTGGATTTGGTGCTCTCCAAAATCACCCGCATAAAGAAATCCCATATTTTATGGGATTGATTGAAATTTTCCCATATTTTGTGAGATTGAGATATTCTCATATAATTTGTGGGATTGATATTGATAAGGATCCTAAAAGAAATAAATATCCAATAAGATTAGGGCTCTTGGATGGACATATTTGTTGGTCTTTTGAGATATATGTTATATTAATAGAAAGTTTCCTATTTTGTGTGGATTCGTAATTATATATACGGGATGAAAGTGCAGAGAATTTGTGTGCCCAATTTGGATAACCATATGGGAATAGTGGTTCTTCTAGAGAGAGGGAGGTAGAGCCTCATGTGCATAAGATGCGATTTCCTCCTAAAGAAGAGAGCTTCTTTTGGACAGAAACATTGTGATGGTGCTTTTTTTTTACTCTCGAAGATTGAGAGACTTGTTTCTTGTAGAGAAGCGATTCCCATAGAGATTTTGGGTTGTTCCCCTTTTCAGTAAGAGAGAAAGTCAGTTTCTCATTGCTTTCATGTCTTTATCTGTTATTGTCGATATTACCAGAAGTAAAGAGAAGGAAGGGAGAGTGGTTGAAAAGGGTTTGCTCGACTTGGGTTTTTTGTCGAGGTTTGTTCCAAAATTTTTTATGTAACTTTCATTGGTATAGTAGATTTCTATTTACCGTGCCAGTGGATGTAGCCCTTTTGGGGTGAACCACGTAAATATTTGTGCTCTTATAATATCATCAAGTTTATTGCTTTCGTGCACAACAAGTGGTATCAGAGCCGGGTTTTGGGTTATTGGTAAGGCAATAAAAGTTTCGAATGCAAAGTTCGAGGTGGAGAAATTTGATAGTAAACATTATTTTGTAGCAAGAATGATGAAGGAATTTATTTGGCAAAAGATGAAGAGTCCATAAAGATATATAATGGATATTGGTACGGCGAGTAGGTGATTTTGATATCAAGGTGGAGATAGTTTGATTTGGTGCTATCCAAAATCACCCACATAAAGAAATTCCCATATTTTGTGGGATTGGGAAATTCTTATATTTTGTGGGATTGAGATATTCCCATATTTTGTGGGATTGAGATAATCTCATATTTTGTGGGATCGATTAAGATTAACACATATTATATGGGATTGAGATATTCCCATATTTTATAGGATTGAGATTGATATTGATAAATTTCTTAAAATATATAGAAATCTAATAAGATTAGGACTATTGGTTGGATATATATGTTGGTCTCTTGAGATATATGTTATATCAATAGAAAGTTTCCTATTTTGTGTGAATTCCTAATTATATATAGGGGATGAAAGCGTAGAGAATTTGTGTACCAATTTGGGTCACCATATGGGGATGGTGGTTCCTCTAGAGAGAGGGAGGTAGAGCCTCCTATGCATAAGATGTGATTTCTTTCTAGATAAAAGAGTTTCATTTGGACAGAAACATTGTGAATGTGCCTCTTTTGGACTCCTAAAGATTGAGAGGCTTGTTTTTTGTAGAGAAGCGGTACCCATAGAGATTTTGGGTTGTTTTCCCTTTTAGTAAAATAAAATCACGTTTGCTTTCAAAGTTGTTCTCTTTCTAAAAAGTGGTCTAGTTATGGAATAGAGATGAGAGATTGACAGTGGTACCGTTTGGGAGAGCAAGTTGAAAAGGGTTTGCTCAAATTGGGTTTTTTGTCGAGGTTTGTTCCAAAATCTTTGATGTAACTTTAATTGGTATAGTGAATTTCTATTTATCGTGCTCATGGATGTAGCCCTTTTGGGGTGAACCACGTAAATATTTATGTTCTTATGGTATGTGTTTCATACTTTATTTCTCATACTTTATTTACCAAATATTGACCCATCGGGTTTATTGCTTCTGCACGCACAACAAGTAGTATCAGAGCACAACAAGTGGTATCAAAGCTATTTTGAGCCAAGTAGCCCGGTTTAGGGTTTTTGGTAAGGCAACAAAGGTTTCGACGCAAGGTTTGAGGTGAAAAAATTTGATGAAAATCATTATTTTTTAGCAAGAATGATGAAGAAGATTTAATTTGCAAAAAATGAAGAATTCATAAAGATATCTAATGGATGTGTGCATGGCGAGCAGGTGATTTTTATATTAATGTGGAGATTATTGGATTTGGTGCTATCTAAAATCATCCACATAAAGAAATTCTCTTATTTTATGGGATTGAGAAATTCTTATATTTTGTGGGATTGAGTTATTTTCATATTTTGTGGGATTGAGATAACCTTATATTTTGTAGGATCGATTACGACTGATCCATACTATATGGGATTGAGATATTCCCATATTTTGTGGGATTGACATTGATATTGATAAGTTTCCTAAAAGAAATAGAAATGCAATAAGATTAGGACTCTTGGATGGATATATTTGTTGGTCTTTTGAGATATATGTTATGTCAATAGGAAGTTTCCTATTTTGTGTGGATTCATAATTATATATATGGGATGAGTGTGCCCAATTTGGATAACCATATGGGAATAGTGGTTCCTCTAAAGAGAGGGGGAGGTAGAAGCTCCTGTGCATAAGATGCGATCCTCCTAGAGAAGAGAGCATCCTTTGGATGGAAACATTGTAATAGTGCCTCTTTTGGACTCCCGAAGATTGAGAGGTTTGTAGAGAAGTGGTTCTCATGGAGATTTTAGGTTGTTTACCCTTTTAGTGAAATAAAATCTCGTTTGCTCTCAAAGTTGTTCTCTTCTTAGAAAGTGGCCTAATTATAGAATAGAGATGAAAGAACAGCAATGGTGTCGTTTGGGAGAGCAGGTTTAAAGGGGTTTGCTCGACTTGGGGTTTTTGGTCGAGGTTTGTTCCAAAATCTTTGATGTAACTTTCATTGGAATAGTGGATTTTTATTTACCGTGCCTGTGGATATAGTCTTATTGGGTGAACGACATAAATCTTTGTGTTCTTGTTGTATGTGTTTCATGATTTATTTCTCATACTTTGTTTTTTCAAATATTAACCCATCGAGTTTATTGCTTCCATGCTCACAACAAGTGGTATCAGAGCACAACAGTTATTTGTTTAAAATAGATAAGAATGATATTGACGTGAATGTAAAAGGGGTATAATATTATAAATAATAATTATAAAGACATCCAGACGGAAAAATAGTGTCACAATATTCATCTATTTTTACAAAGTAATGAGAATACATAATACATCACTTCTAATTTCTTTTAGAAACTACAAGAACACTATTTTTAAATATTCATAAGATTTTTTTAAAAATATTTTGAGACAAAATTTGCTGATTTGTCCGATTCTCTTAATTTATTGTTAAATTTTTAGATTTATAAATTAGATGATATTATGAGACAAATTTCAAATTTATTTTTATTTGTATAGCAAAAAGATGATAAAATAATAAAATACATACCAATAATTATAATTCCAATATATTATATTGTCTTTAGTTAGATTTTAATAAATATTCGGCGACAGGGAACGAACATCCCAATATTCTCATATTGATAAAATAAAATGAAAGTTAATAATGTAGTACCCCCATTTCTTATTGAATTCTTAATAAAAAATATTTATAATGAATTTTAATAATTTTTTTGGATTTTTTTTAAGGCTTAATCCGATCGATTCGATCGACTCCTGATCCGGATCGTCGATTCACAGATCCGGATGGGTTTTTGGGGTGCCCAATCCGGGGCACCGATCCATTTTTTAAACCACTGATTCAAACTTATAATGTGTTTGACTACTCGGATATGGATAAATGAACCACTTTGATCTTGGGGTTGGATCTAATGATTAGGTTCATGATGACTTATGCTAACCATCTAATCCGAATATAACATCAATGGGAGATTGAGTATATTAGATGGTGAATTAAATGCATAATAGTCCAAGCTCTACTGCCACACCTTAGTTTTAAATGGACAAGGTACCAGTATGTGACTACGGAAGGTTTGAGAACAATGCATAAGAATAAAATATGATTTAATGAACTTTTGTACGAGTGCAAACCTGTATTATTTGAGACTTGATATGAACATAATGTTGTGAATTTTTTAGCACATGGATAAATATTGAGAGAGCATATAAGAAAAATAAATATGAACGTATTTGAAATAAAAGATTGTTTTTGCATAAGCGTCTATAAGATATTATATGAGGCATTAACATCAGTATGACATGGTATGGTGACATATAGACAACATGTGACTTAATTCATAAATAATTATGATATCTGCGTGATGTAGATCGAAAATGAAATTTAGATTTTGGTTTATAGTCTATGTACAGTCTATTTCGCATTAGTATGATATGAGATTGATATGATACATAGATCCACCAATGCCATGCTCGACAAAAGACTTAAGACATAGGTTGCTTACGTGACATGTATTGAACATGATAATTTGCTCTTGCAAGTGCATATGTTTAACTACATTTGCTTTTATTGGTACATGACTATTGATCGTGTTATTGGACCATATTAATTGATTGTGATTATGGAGCATACAATCGTTTACGTTTGTGTACCTAGCATGTGCATGATATGGGATTGAGGAGGTTAACATAATGGTTATTACTTACTCTCTTGCATGATATGAGTAATGCTTTTATGGATGTGTATGGATGCTTTACATTATTCTATTGTGTATAATATGAGAGAGAGATTCGTTAAGGCCTCAAAAGCTCAAATGGGAGAATGTTGGCTATATGGTTTTAAGACCTTAAAGGCAATAATCATTTGTTCAGTAGGAATAAGAGAGAGATGAATCTAGGTGCTCGGCGCATTGGAGCCCATATTCTTATACCTCGAGTATATGAGGCATTGAGAGTCTGTGTTTTGATAGAATAATCTCGCGAGGAGTTGTGAGGGTCACCTCTGAGCAGAACTATATTGATTAAGACGCCTCATAGTTGTGTTGGTTAGCCAAAGCTTGGATAATCATATCGAGTACAATAGAACCTGAGCGTTTATTAAGAGTTGACCATGTATGGAATGGTTATGGCTTATGGGATATGAGCCTGTATTTTGACACGAGATCATTTCATGACATGTGCAACGCCAGTCGCATGGGAATCAACTCTTCTAAAATATTACCCTACATAGAAAAGCCAGTGTACATTTGCTTTGAGAGGTCCCCTGTATTTGAGTAGCAATATGTCCCACATGGGTACACATTTAATCCATTAAAAAACAGATGGTAGAAAGCTCTAGTTTAATAACTTTGATGTGACCAATTATGCGTCATTGCCATATATTGTGGAGCATAGGTCCGCTGGTTCAGTTTGAGATACGGCAGAATATCATTCAGTACTAGCCCAATAGAGTACTCTGATACATAGAGTCAAAGTCAATTAATGTTCAAATATATTTTAAATATTTTTTGAGATTTTTTGAAAAAATTTTGGAATTTTAAATCACTAAAAATGCATTTTTAAAATTTGTTGGAACAAAATCCCATATAAAAACATTCTTGTAGAATGCCACGTACCACTCGAGTGGCCATAAGGTGGCACGTGGCAATCCCAAGTCCCACCATATTGTTGACATGGTGTGGGTGACTGTTTTGGTATTGGGGACCTTATTATCTTATTTTGTGTTATGTTATATTATATTTGGTTATAACTTAAGTAACAATTTTGTCACGTGCTTAATTATCGCACATGTGGCATACTTGGCATGTATGAAGCCAAGAAAATTTTAAAATAAAATTTATTTTGAAAATTATAATCCATATGGGATATATGGCATGTGATCAAAACATATAGATGTGTCCCATTGGTATGACCCATGTGAAAAGTGTAAGGTGCATGTGAAGGATATGATTTCATCAAATTCTATTGGTGGTCTCATAAACATATTTACCTTCTCCATATGACTTATGCTCTTTACTATTATTCCATTGCCCTTATCCATTTATTACACTAATGCATTTATTCAAAACCAATGGTTTTTATGTAAACACCATTTTGGACTTGGTTAGAATTAAAGTATGGGACAACGGACCTAAAGATACTATGGACCTTGTGTTTGATCCCTTCATGATCATGAAATGATATTGTAGTGTTCCCCCTTCATCAAAGTCAAGTTGAAATTATACCACCCTCAAGGTATTATTTAAATTCGATTTTCTTATTCATATTCTCACACTTTTATGATGAAAAGAATGTTGTAAATCCATATTTATAGAAGTTATTATCTCTTCCCATCATTAGTTTTGCATGATCTTTATGCTCCGTGTACCTTGATTATTCATGTTTAATGTCTAGTTTTCCATGGATTGATTCCATCCGAATTTTGCTGAGTATATCCTTGGTTTATGATCATTATCAGATAATTAATTTCTATTTTAGAAGATATTGGTTTAGAGTACTCCCTTTTTCATTGAGAAAGATTTTGTGGACCGAAGGACCATGTGTAGTATGCTAATAGTTAGCTTCTTTTGAGTTGGATCTCTCTTGTTCCTTTTGAAATATGATCTCTACCGCAATTCTCTCTCTAATTGGACCTTATTAAGTTTTTTTAAAAGTATTTTAACCATCTCATTTGGAATCATCTCCTTGTGCTATTAAAACCACTCTTACACTCATCTATGAGACAAGAGTATGTTTTTAAAAGATTTGTTTATGACCCAAGCACAAAGGGTTCAATATATGGCATATCAATTGTTATTTGCATATTTATTTAATATAATTACAATCATATAATTTTTTAATATTATGGAGAAATTGATCATATCATGTATGCAAAGTGTTTGCTCTAATGTTCATCTAGTCTACACTATGCTATGATGAATTGTTAACCTTGTGTCATGCAAGTTGATGTTGTGAATGGCTAATCATGATAATATCAAACATGTGTTTATGATGCTGTGGATTTTAGTGAGGATGAATGTCGAGGATGAAGTCATCATGTGATTTGGAAACGATGAGAATTTTTGAGCATGTAACTTATATTGAGTTGTAAATGAGAGTATTTATGTACTTGAGAATAATGATGTATTTTGTATTTTTTTTATTGATTAGATATGTAACGGGACCTATTGTAGTTGTATTTATTTATTTTTAAAAGTTGTATAAGCCAAGCTTATGTTGAAATTTATATATAATGGGTTTTTTTTTAAAAGGTTCATGTATTTGAAACCTTATAGTTTCAAATAACAGAAAATATTTAAGTAGTGTTTCTAGCTTCTTGGTCTTATACCACCAACATCCTTCACTCTCCGTTCGGGTTGCTGCATGTTCACCTCTTTTGTATCGTGTCTTCGTGTCACCTTATTGTCGCCATTGGAAAGTGCTCTGGTGCCACTGGGAATGGCACCGGAGCCTTCTGCTTCCAAGTCGCTCTCAAATTGGCGATCTTGTGTCCTGATTGGTCTTGCTTTGCACCTCAAGTGCCGTCAATACTGTCTGAGTGTTTTATGGGCTTGTAGGAGCCAGTTTATGAATGGGTTAAGGTGAGTATGAGTGGTTCAAGTATCGAGGTGTTTGTATGGAGTATTTTGGTCCTCCATGGTTTCTTCAATCAGGATCGGGGTATCTTCACCACCTCATATCCCCCAGTCGATGCAGCACTCTTGTCTCTCACGACTCTTTCAAACCCCACCCTGAGCATCATTCAAAACCATGAAGGAGCGCTCTCAATCAACCACCTCATTCCCCAGCTGGGTCTCACCCAAGAATACCCATTTCCCAAGCGAGTCTTTGTAAACATACTCACTTACCACCACAAGCCCAACTTGAATCCACCCTTCCATTCACATCACCAATAAGGGGACCTTCCCATCATCCATCATAACCATCATCATACATCTTGTCACATATTATTGAAGAAATTAAAAAATAGAAGCGGACATGGCATGAAGCCATATTTAAAAGAGCCCAAAAAAAAAATCCGGCATGGCGAAAACTTGAAAGGGCACCACAAGTAAAAAAAAAATAGAGGTGGACATGGCCATGAAGCCATGAGTAAGAATGCAAAAAGAGAAACTGAGCATCATGCAAGCCCTATAAGAATCATCATGACTAAACATGAGTTTCAAGTATACATGACCATGAAGTCACAGGCAAACGAGCCTAAGAAAAAATCCGTTGTGATGAAAACCCGAAAGGGCATCACGAGTAAAAATAAAAAAAATAGAACCGAACGTGCCATGAAGCCATGGGTAAGAATGCCAAAAGAGAAACTTGGCTTGATACAAGTCCGATGAGGATCATCACGTGTAAAAATGAGTTTCAAGCGGATGTGACCACAATGTCATGAGAAAAAGAGCCCAAGAAAAAAAATCAGGTGTGGTGAAAATCTGAAATGGCGCCATGAGTAAATATGAAAAAAAATAGAAGCGGACATGGCCATGAAGCCACATTTAAGAATGCCAAAAGAGAAATCAGGCATAATGAAAGTCAGATGAGAATCATCAAGAGAATAAATGAGTTTCAAGCAGATGTGACTATGAAGTTACAGGTAGAAGTGCTCAATAAAGAAAGAGAACCAACAGCTTTGTGGCACCACTTCCACCCAAGTTCAGGTGAAATCCCCAAAGGGCATTTGGACTAATAAATGGGTTAAATGTAGCGCTCGCCATGATAGGCAACTCCAACCAACTCAACATGAAAAAGCTCAACAACTCGGGAAACAAGGCACCCGACTGCTGAAACCAAAAAGAGCTCAAGAAAGCCTTCAACAACCTGAGTCAACCTTTAAAGGACAACTGAATTCCGAAAAATCAACAAGATAGCAAATCCGATTAGCCACCTTGTGAAAGATCCCTCCCAACCAATACGTAAGCAAAAACAAAGAGAAGTTATTAAAACAAATTGAGTCATTGCCTCCAAAAGGCTATTGACTGTCAAGCCAGACCGGTATCTCGACAATATGGGCTATTGACTTAATAATGACTCCCACTACCACTTACGCATTGAACTCGAGTTTGACTCGTAAGGTTGTCGATTAGGATCCGGTAGATTGGGATTCATGCCCCAAAGAGGACCCCAACTGTCAATCGGTTCCTAACTTGGCGTAACAACTCACATGCCCAATAAGGGCCCTCGACTGTCTATCAAAAGCAACAC
Source organism: Amborella trichopoda (assembly GCF_000471905.2). The sequence goes on from NW_006500178.1 coordinate 1,220,982, forward strand.
CTCCTAAAGTGGAAAGAAAGCCCTTAAGCAAGCCCCCACCAGTAGACCAAAATTAAAACCTAGTGAATCGGGGAGAAAGCTCCCATTCGCCCCAACCACCCAACTTCCCTGAAATTGAAGGCTTGGTGAATTAGGGAGGAAGCTCCCATTGGTACCGGCCACCAAACTTTCTTAAAATCCTGACGGATTGGGATGAAAACCTTTAAGCAAGGGCCCGGACTGCTTTCGAACACTTTTTATTAAAAAGTAGACTCAAAATAACAAGAAATATCTTGGTCCGTATCACTCCATTAAGTGGGCATGTAAAACAGAGACATTCACATCACAGAAGAACAAATCTTCCTACAAAAATTCAAGATTAAGCATTTCCCAATAAAATATTCTTTCCTCTTAATGCCCATGGAGTTTATCTATCACCCTTCTTTTTTTAAAGAATAATCTTAAAATAGAAATATAAAAATTTGGTGTGGACCTTAGAACATTTTTTTAAGAAGGAATATAAAATTGTGATATTCACGTCACAGAGTATTGTCTTCATTGCAGAAAACATGTTTAAGCACCCTTCAATAAAATAATCATATTTTTCAATCCACAAGGGGTTTCTTGATCAAATCTCTTGGAAGCCATTACAATCCACCCTTCAATAAAACAATCATCTCTGGCAAGCCATTACAATATTTTCAATCAAATAAAAATATAATGCATGAAGAATTAAGAAACATGAAGTCATTAAAATTATGGAATACATTTCCTTAGGTTACCCCAAGGACTTCGTATAACCCACACCTAGTCTCCTCTAACAATGACACACGAGTTCTTGGTCTACCAATAAATCTCACTATGTGGGAAGCTTAGGCAAAACCCTCCTTCAATATGAAGAGCATATGACTAAACATGAGCATGGGACATGTGACCTCCCTACAAGAAAGGGTGACCCAGTGTGTGCCGCCTCTTTCTTGACCTAGAGGCTATGAGAGAGGAGGAGAGGAGAGAGAGAGTGGCATGCGACTCTGAAGAGAGAGAGAGATGGTTATACCTAAATGTGTAGAGACTGATGCCCCCACAGAGAATATTTACAGCAAGGAGAGAGATGGTTATACCTATATATGTAGAGACTGATGCCCCCATAGAGAATATTTATAGTACGGAGGCTAGGATTTTAGGGTCTAGTTTGCCATTCTTGTGGAGATTCAATCTTGCCTATATATCAAATGAGACCTATGGGGTGAGAGATTTTAGCCATAGATTTTTTAAATTAGCCATCATTATCAAAAGAAATGTGCTAGAATTTATTCCTCAGTTTCCTTAACTTAATCACATCAAAGATTATTTTATTGAAAAGTATCATATGATCTCAATTAGTGTCATATAATTTTCAATCATATCTCAATCTTTCCTTTTTGACAACGATCAGCCCTGTCTCTCTTATCTTCTAGATAGCTTCTTTTAAAATATGTAAGAGGCGCAGAGAAAATGGAACTCATGTGGTTCTCAAGTGGGCCCCACGCCCCATTCAAAATGTGCCCGACGTGGTAGTTCCAATCAAATTGGCCCCCACAGCTTCAAATAAAATTTTAGACTTAATAAAATAATTTGTAGAAATCAATGGTTATTTTTATTTTCTCTTTGAATTTATAAAACCCTAAAAAATCAATTTTAGCTTATCTAAAATTTATTTTTGACAAAATAAAATATCTAGGACTTTTAAAAATTTATATTAATGTTTTAAAAATTATTTAACGTAAAATTAATAATTTTAAAATCATTTGGATAGGAATTAGATCCAATGATGTTAAGAAAATTGTGGATATACTGAGACACTCCATCTCTACTACTGATCATGTCCTACACTCACTTTCTCAAGGTGACCCAGCAGTTCTTATGGCCTACAATCTATCACATGGATTCATGATTAGACTATCAAATTCACCAATAGGTGATGAGAATACAATCTTTGTCCATAGAATATATGTTCGACGTTAGGGACAAGCCTAGGTCACCCAGACCTGTGCACATTTATCGCAATTAGGCATGGGGGTAATCTCTTGCACATGTGCATGTCATACCCTCAATAGTGTCTTCTTCCCAATATAGCTATCTAGGTACATGTTGTGCGGTGGTCATGATGATGATTTGTACCTTGTCCTTTCAGGCCTTCCAATGTATACAAGGGTCACGAAGTCCTTTGGCCAACCACCTTAGGCATCACCCCAACCTCATCAAGGGCTAACCCTATAAACTCTTCACAATTGTACCATATGCCCAGGGCTTCAAGGTTTTAGACATTAGTCGAGCCTATCTCGCCAAAAATCAGGTGAGTCATGACATCAAAAATACCTCCTTTGGTCCTGTTGGACCATAATCTTTTGGTCCCTTTGTATCATACTCCAATTAGCGTCATCATATCAATATAGTCATAATTTTACGTGCTCCTATAAGGACTTAAATTACGACATAACCCCAACAGTCGCATGAGCCTAAATTGCGTGATCAAGGCATTTTTTTTTTAAAAAAAAAGAAATCCTATCTTTTCCTAAAATTTTCTTTAGTGCGTCGTGGTCGCATGCACATAAACTATGTGATCAATTCATTTGTTTTTCAAAAATCACCTTTCTTTATCTAAATTTTTCTTTATTGCCCCACGGTTGCAAGGGCTAAACTACTAACCAACATCATTACTTAAATCACCTTAAAAAAAAATGTAGACATAAGGGTGCATCCCTAGTGTGAGAGAACACCCGAGTGGACCACACTCCCTTCATGCTTGACTTACATTACAACATGAAGGGAAGTGAGGAGAGGTTACACCTCTTCATGAGGGGGTTACCCTCCCATGAATGGCATGCACCATGCACCATAAGGGTGCCCATTTATGAGGAGGTTACTCCCTCATGAATGAGAGGACCCTTTCTCTCATTATAAAAGGGAGAGGGGTGGAGGTCTCTACACACACGAGAAAGGTGTGAGAAGTGTGAGAGCTCCTATTGTGAGAGAGAAGTGTAGAGAGAGTAAGTAAAATCCCTATCCCATTCGAGTTCTAAGGAAAGAACCAGCCCTGAGAGCTAGAGTTGTACGTGAGAATTGAGCTAGGACTGCTCCTATCGTATTTTGTGAGAGTGTTCGTGAGCTTCCACCTAGCTCGAGATTTGCAGCGTGGAACAGATTTTGATAGCTCTAGTAGTTGTCGAACATGCCTACAGGAGTTGATCAATCATCTCCACAAGCATTCATCAATTGTTGTACGAGCACTCATGTATGATACCCGGTTCTCGGTTGTTTCATTTTGCTTTTGCTTCCGCTTCAATCGCTGGAATGTATTTTTTCCAACATTGGTATTTGAGCCATCGTGGAACCCGGTTCCCGAGTATGCCCGCATAATCGTTCCCACCTTACTTGTAAAGGCTTGGCTATGGTTGGCTTATGATGTTGCAAAGTGCACATGATGGTTATAGTAAGACCATAGGCATGTGCACTATGTAACCTTATGTACAGTTCACATAGTCGTGTTGGCCTTATGCATGAGCTATAAAAGTTGAGGCATCTTATACCATGAGAATCATGGCTAACTAATCTTGATAGGCCTCATATGCTAAGACGTGCATTTTTTGTTGTTTTGACTTAGAATGGCTTCTAAAAATGTGATCGCAGATCTCACTAATGGTGAAAAGTTGAGTGAGAGCAATTTTTCTATGTGGCATAGGAAAATGCAATACCTTCTAAATGAGCAATGTGCACTTGAATATCTAACTACCATTAAACAAAAACCTAAACAAGGTGTCGTTGAAGAACTTGTTCGTGAGTATGAGGCATGAGACAATGCTCACTGTAGCACTCGCTTTACTTTGCTAAGTGCTATGGTTGATGACCACATTAATGAATTCAAGGGATTCACTACGGCGAAGGCTATGTGGGATGCGCTTCAACAGAAATATGCTGGCACTTTCGCTGCTCGATTACGAGCTTTATCTATGGCTTTTGAGGCATGCCAAATGCCTCCAAATGTGTCGATGGCAGGCCATATCCGAAAAATGTCTCAAATGATACGTGACCTAGAGGCAGCTGGAAACAAACTCAATCACGAGCAACAGATGCTCGGATTGCTTAGGTCTCTTCCAAAATCTTGAAAAAATATAAAGTCATTGATATTGCATAATGAAGTTGTAACAACTTTCTCAACACCTTGAGATATAGGTTGAGTTTTGCTCATCTTCTGGAGCTAGAACCTCTTTAGTTGCCCAATTAAATAGGCTTCGAGGCCTTAAACCTCGAGCTAAGTTTAGGAATAGGGCACCTCAAAGGAAGGAGCAACCTAAGCAAGAGGCTTAGGTAAAGAAAGAACCAAGCATAGATGCGGGAGGTACACAAGGGACAAATCTGAAATAACTTGCTACAATTGTGAGAAGAAGGGTCACTAGAAAGGTGCAAACTGATTTTCCTAGCTATGCAAATGTTTGCACTCATGTGCTTGTTGCTCATTCACAATTTACTGGGTGGATTGTAGATTCAGGAGCAACAAGGCATATAGCAAGGGATCGAGAGGTGTTCGTTGAGCTCCAAACTTTGCTGGTTGGAAGTCAAAAGATCTTCATGGGGAATTGCGCATTAGAGGATGTGTTAGGGGTTAGAACTTATCAACTCCGATTCCGAAGTGGTCGGATCCTTCTTCTCCATAATGTCCTCTATGCTCCAGGAATGAAAAAAAAATTTCTTTTAGTTTTATGTCTAGTTAGAGACAGTTGCTTTATCAGTTTCATGCTTAATTATGCTACCTTTACATTTCCATATGGCTTTCACTGTTATGGCCAGATTTTTAATGACTTGTTTATTTTGGATAATGATGATGTTATTTTTTCCTTCCTTCTACCTGTATGACATTGTCATCCTTTCCACCCCTTCTATTACACACAACTCGATAATGTGGCATGTTAAGCTTGCCCATATAGGAAAAGATAGGATGATCTGATTAGCCAAAAAATAATTGTTGCCTTTATCCAAAATAGACATGCCTATCTGTGAATCATGTATAGCTGAAAAATCAACTAGAAAGCCATTTCCTAAAGCAAAGAGAGCAACCGGTCTTTTAGATATAATACATTCCGACATTTGTGATACATTTAATGAGATAAGCCGTGACGGTTCCCATTATTTTATCACATTTATTGATGATTATTCTCTCTATGGGTATGTATAACTAATCTCGCATAAATCGCACGCAATAGATTGCTTTCGCCATTTTATGCTAGAGGCTAAAAATCAGTTGGACAGAAGAATTAATGTTCTTCCCACCGATCGATGGCGATAATACTTATCTGATCAATTTAAGAAGCTTTGTGAGAATAAGGGAATCCAAAGACAAGAAATGATGTCCTACACTCCACAACAAAATGGTGTTGTAGAAAGAAGGAATCGTACTCTGTTGAACATGGTGAGGTCTATGATGGCTCACACCAACCTCCCAATATCATTTTGGGGAGATGCACTCCTTACTGCGATGTATGTCCTAAACAGAGTATTCTGAGCACTTGAAGGGATATGTGGTCTGTCAAGAATGTAATGGTGGCAAGATGAAGGAAAAAGAATCTCACAATTTAAATTTTATAAAGACGAAATTCCCTAACAAGAAGCGGTCTCGTATGTTTGACGAGCTCTATGAAGAGCCTGAATCTCAGACAGACATTGAGATGGTTCCTTCACTTGAGGGTAATAGTGAGAGTTTTCTCATGATTGTCAATAATAATGGGAGTGAGCCATTGGTTGAGAATGAGCATATGACCCATATTGAGTCACCGAGCCTGCTAGAGACACCTATTGAGAGTGAATCGCAGGTCGAACTTCCAAGGAGTCAACGTGGGAAAGTTCCTCATAGACACTTTGAAGTAGAAGTTCTCACATGCATTTCACTTGATGCTGATGAGCCTAGCTCATTCCAAAAGGCCTTAAATACTCCTGTTGTGGACTAGTAGATGTCAGCCATGAAAGACGAGCTTAGTTCTATATAGCATAATCAAGTCTGGGAACTTGTGGATCTGTAGCCTAATAGAATATCAATTGGAAACAAGTGGGTCATGAAAATCAAGATGAAGGCAAATAGAGCTATAGATAAGTATAAAGCCCGCTTAGTGGCTAAAGGGTTCACCCAAATTGAGGAAGTGGACTACGATGAGACATTCTCCCTGGTGATAAGAATGATCTCGATTCGCTTAATCCTAGCAATCATCACATATATGAACCTGGAACTTTTCCAAATAGATGTGAAGACTGCTTTTCTAAATGATGACTTGATAAATGAGATATATGGAGCAACCTAAAGGTTTTGTAGCCTCTAGCCTTGAGCGCAAAGTGTGCAAACTCAAGAAATCCATATATGGTCTCAAACAGTCATAAAAATAGTGGTACATCAAATTTCATAGGTCTAGAATGACTTATGATTTTAAAATTCTTCAAGAAGACCATTGTGTATACATTAAGAAATATAAGAACAACATCTAGATATTGTCTTTGTATGTTGATGGTATTTTATTAACTAGGAATGATCTGGAGTAACTTGTTGCCATGAAGGAGTGGTTGTCCTCTAAATTTGAGATGAAGGATATGGGTGAGGCGAGTTACATACTCGGTGTTAAGATACATCGAAATCGTTCTAAAATATTTCTTACTAGGTCATAAGAAACATATATCCAAAGGATTCTTGAGCGATTCCATATGCAAGACTCGAAACCCATAGATACTCCAGTTGAGAAAAGGTATACTATAAGTCTTGACATATGTTGGCAGACAGAAGCTGAGAGGAACAAAATGTCTCGTGTTCCATATGCAAGTACAATTGATAGTTTGATGTACGCAATGCTATGCATGCATCCAAATATTGATTATGCAGTGGGTCTTGTTAGTCGATACTAGAGTAATCCAGGACAAGGTCATTGGCAATCAGTGAAGAGGATTTTTTGATGCCTTCGGGGAACCTCGAGTCAGATGCAATGTTTCTAAGGAACCGATTTACAGTTACAGGGATATAGTGATGTTGATTGCGCAACAGACTTAGATGAGCGTAAATCGACTTCAGGTTATGTCTTCTTGCTAGGAGGTAGTGCAGCCTCATGGTGTAGCAAAAAGCAGTCGTGTGTCGCTCTCTCCACTATGGAGTCTGAATACGTTGCTTGTACCGGACCAGTATAAGAAGCTATATGGTTCAGATGATTCCTAAGGAACTTGGGTGTTGTCGCGACTGGTAATAAGCATGTCATTGTATTTTGTGATAATACAGCAGCACTTGCTTTTGCAAAAGACCCAAAGTATCATGGAAAGTCAAAACATATTGATGTTATATATCACTAAATTCGATACATTGTTGCATATGGACAGGTAATACTAACTCATATTCCTACAACTAAAATGGTGGCGGATCCCTTATCTAAGGCAATTGTCAGGACCGCACATCAAACTCATGTAAGAACTGTGAGCCTCAAGACCCTATGAGTTTATGTTACACTATAGGATCTTTGTACCCTGCTATAATTGAATATGGATGTTATTTAATGGATGGTTGTGTACTTTAATACACACGGGTGCGCAATAGTGTGGTATTATCATTTAATTCGTCGGCAGGTCAAAGATCACTACTCGCACGAGCTACCTTCAATTTCTGGGATATTGGAGGATGAGATATACACATGGTATATTTATCACATCAACTAAGGGTTCGAGATGAGATTACATTAGGGAATTAATATGATCAATTCAAATTGACGTTCCAAAGATCATGTAGCCTGTAAGTAGCTAGGGATGAATATAAAGGATGTTCAAGTTGATGCATGGATGTGATTGTGGGGCACTAGGTGACGACCAGTCGTATGGCTGCGAATAGACAATACCTGCATGGTGTGGATTCCGACACACATTTAATGTGATCCACCATGACGTGTGATTTATACTACACGTGTTATATTAGTGACCAAAATACCTACTAGTGTGGAAAAAGATGATAATGTTCATTTTTGCCACTGTGCGAGGCTAATAAGTAGGTGACCCATTGTGCCCGCATAAACCTTAGACTATATTAGAAAACTTTACTTCGATCATTCACTTTGGCATGTACTCCTTAGGCTCAAGTATGAGACTCGAGTAAGATATTGTTGAGACAATGGTTGGGGTCAGAGTAGAATAATGTAGGTAAGACCATTTGATATCGCACTCTGTTTTGGTACTATAAGAAAACAATACACATTACGCGCGCATTGAAAGTAATTGTGTACAAATGGGCTAAGTAATCTTTTGAGCTAGGCTCACGAGGGATTAGTTGATAACTTAGTCCGATGTGGTCAAATCAGGTCTAGGGCAAGTGGAGCAGTTTTTTGTTTTGTAGGTATTGGAGAGATGAGGTGCTCCATGCTAGTTGGTTAAAAACTTGGTATGGTTCTCTCTAACAGAATGTTCGCTCCAATAGGTCGTACACCTCATTTTTCCTCTATATTAACGAATATTCATGATGCGATAATGAACAACAACTCTTGTTTGGGCATGTAACCCCTCTCACGTATGGGACGAGTGGGAGATGTAGACATGAGGGTGCATCCTTAGTGTGAATGAACACCCAAGTAGACCACACTCCCTTCATGTTTGACTTACGTTACAACATGAAGGGAGGTGGGAAGAGGTTGCACCCTTACCCTCCCATGAATGGAATACACCATGCACCATAAGGGTGTCCATTCATGAGGAGGTTACTCCCTCATGAATGAGAGGGCTTTTTCTCTCATTATAAAAGGAAGAGGCGTAGAGGTCTCTATACACATCACTGCACACATACGAGAAAGGTGTGAGAGGTGTGAGAGCTCCTATTATGAGAGAGAAAGTATGAGAGAGAGTGAGTAAAATCCCTCTCCCATTCGAGTTCTAAGGAAAGAACCAGCCCTGAGAAATAGTGTTGTGCGTGAGAGTCGAGCTAGGACTACTCCAAACGCATTTTGTGAGAGTGTTCGTGAGCTTCCACCTAGCTAGAGATTTACGGTGTGGAACAGATTTCGATAGCTCTAGTAGTTGTCGAACATGCCTACGGGAGTTGATCAATCCTCCCACCTATCCCTGGAAGGGCGGAGTGCTCCAAAGAGGAGCAACAGTAGATACCCAATTTGAAATTTATATTTCTTCTGAATTTATAAATCTTCAGGCATAGAGATAACCCATAAATTCATAGAAAAAAAGCAATAGTCATTTGATCCTTAGAGAACACATAGCCAAGCACATCATTGTGCATTACCATACTCATACCTAATCGATAATCAAGGCCATAAATAGTACAAAATAATCACAAAACTTATAAAATCCAACATTAGAAAACGTAAATCCACAAAATAGGTGATTTTTTCAAGGGAAAAGTAACAAGAAATATAGAAAATCAATAAACCGGGTAATTTTGATCAACCTTGGTAAGAAACAATCATGGAAATCGAAATCCCGAGAAATCTATGTCAATTGGTTCGCAGACTGCGCTGGAACTTATGACGCAGAAGGCATGAAATGTGCGCCGCAAGGTGCGATGTGGGTAGTTGTCGACTCGTGCTCTGATAAGCGGTCGTCTAATATCTCATGCTTATGTGCCTATATATACCTTCATTTTCGACCCCCAAAGGTTGGCTCTCTTAAAAAACCCTAAAATCTTTAGCTGACTGAAGACCTAAACCCTAATCCTAGTTCTTTAAGAAACCATAACTTAAGTTCATCTATAGGAATTAGTGACCCTAGTTTTACAAGAGACTACCCATTCCATCTAGAGAGATCATTCATTTCTCAAGTCATAACGCCTTAAATTTTTTATATTTTCAAGAGACTCTTCAACAGGATTCATTTAGGGGTTATTTGGATACTTGGAAATATATTGTCTGTGAAATATATTGCTGCCATAATACATTACTGAGTAATACATTACATGCAAATGGATTGTTACTATTGGGGTAGTATTTAGATGCAACCTGGGAAATATATTGCTATTGTTTGTCTATGTCGAGAAGAAATATGGGAAATACATTACCAATATTTTACCAGCAGTTACCTATAAACTATCATTTCTTTCTTTTTGTCCCAAAATTCCACTGAAATGTTGAATTAAAGTCATCATCACATCATTCTAAAAAGATTATCTAGTAATAACAGCATCACCATTCTAGACAGAGAGATAGAGAAATAAATGTATTAATCATCATCATTCCAAACATAGAGAGAGTGCAAAGTATTGATTCTAATTGCCACTATTTTAAAGTGAGAATGAGAACGTGAAATAAAATTATCATTGTTCCAACAAGATTTACTAATGTTATCACCGATATAGAAACTGATAGAGAAGTTCATCATCATCCACCAAAAGAGAGAGAGATAATGTATGTGTGTGTGTGTGTGTGTTAAAGAGTAAGTATAACAATTCGATAACAAAAATTCCCAAGTCCAAAAGTCATCTCGGTCAAATAAAGAGAAAGAGGTACCTAAATAAAAAAAGTGTGGATTTCACTCCACTTTACATGTCACTACCTTCTTGAAAATACTTCGAGTTAATCCAAAACCCTTGGTCTTCTTCAGTCATTTCTAAGAATTCCTCACTAATATTTACGTCTGTCATTATTTCATTATATGCTCGCATGAAGACAGGTCGAGGAAGGCTGTGGACATGTTTAAGGGCTCTATAGGCCTCTCGTATATGTGGATTTACTGCTGGTTTCCTCGAGTCTACAATTGCAGCACCAATTTCTTTCACGGCTACACCTATTGACTCCATAGTATCAACCGTGGTTTTATTTTTCTTCCTCAATGGCATAATCGATGTTGATTTCTAGAATGGATTAGTGGTCATTCCATTCGTCCTTGATTGGGCTGGTGTCTTTGGGAAGTCCTTATCAGCACCTATTTGCTCAACGTTATCATCATCATCTAATCCTACAATCATCTCTCGAACATCCTCAACATCATCATCAATGTCTCTCTCTAGTTGTGCTGTCGTCCTGGCACCAGTACCCTCGACAAAATCATTGCCGACAATTATGCTCAACTACTGCCAATATTCAAAAGACTTCCCTTTGAAGTTCTTTGCAAGCGGAATAGACTATAAGATTAAAATAATATGCATTAACTTAAATAATTAATTTACATTTTTTAAAATAAGAAAAAAGTAGATAGATGAGAAACATACACATACCATTACATAGTCATCCTATAAAGATTCATCGATAATGGCCATATGTGATTCTTTATTCCATCTAAAGCCACTTTGATCCTTCATTTGTTTGGCAGTCTTGTAGTTATTCGATTGCATTCTAAGTTTATTCTTAAAAGCATCCCTTCCCAAATTCATTCCAAGATTAGCATTGAACTTTTGCTAAATTGCACTCCATTGCTCATTTTTAAAAGCTAATTTGAGCTTCTTAATGAGCAAGCATTGATCAACAAGTAGCTCCAATAAAATTGTCTCCATTTTTTAAGTCCATTTAAGTTTCCTTCATGTCTTGGGATTTGATCGAGTCATTGGAATTTCATTCGCCATGTTTAATATGAATTATCAAATATCACTATCACATCAACTATAAAAAAAAAATTCACATGGAATGCATTCATCTAATATAGCAATGTAAAATATAATTACAAATCTAAGTTATACATGAGAAAAATAGAAATTTGCATAGATTTAAAAGGGTCATAATGCGTAACAAAAAAACATAAAGCAAAGTCAGGTTTGTATCCCATAAAAAATTTCTTATGAATTCATCTCAATTACAAAAATAAAAATTATGAGCTTCAATTAAGATGACTCCTATAATCTACCCACATCCGCATCGCAAAGTCATCTCAGAACTCAGACCACTCATCTCTCTCCCTTTGACTCCTCCCAAATACTTCTAACTCTGGAACTTCCACTAATTGTGGCTGGTTTTGATCAGTTATTACATCTTCATAATCAGGACGATCACCGTCTTCACTTATAATGAAATTATGTAAAATATAGCATGCAACAACTATCTTGACTTGTGCTTTGATTGGTTAGGTAGTAGCCACTTTCAAGATAGGGAAACGTGCATTCAAAACTCCAAAAGCACGTTCAATGATGTCTCTGAGCGAGGAATATCATTTATTAGACAACTTCTTGTAATTCTGTGGTCTTTATCTACTACGACCATAGTCATTCAAATGTTAACGAGTCCTACGATAAGGGGCAAGAAATCTTTGGATATTACGGTACCCAGCATCTACAAGGTAGTATTTTCCTGCAAAATGAATATTTGATTGAAATTAAAATCAATTGGTAATATATTGTTATTTGAACAAATATAGCATCAAAGATAGAGTTGAATACTACTGGAACTACAAGAGGATAATCACAGGAGAGTGATGATTGTAAAACACAAGAATCGGTAGCAGAGCCCTCCCATCCAACAAGAATGTATTGGAATTGAAGGTTAAATGAGCAAATCACATTTTATGATATAAAGCCCTTTCTAATACGATTTTTTTTTTTAGACTAGTTCGAACAGTTGCCGGGATATGAGTACCATCAATGTCTCCAACGCAATCTTATTATTAAGAAGTAATTAAAATATTTCTGAATACCACATTAATCAAGTAAAAAACAATATGTATGACCAATATGCATACCTTAAAATAAGGAAACAACGTACCCTTCTTACGAGCAATTTCTGGTGGTATGTTCGACTCTGGTGGTTTGAAAAATTCCCTGTGAAGTCTTATGATTGCATTCAACACTCGGTTAAAGAGTCGACTAATAATTTCTCTTGAGTAACCAAACTCATGACCAATCTTTTGGTTCTTCAGGTTGTGGCTTAGAATTTACATGAACATCACAAATTGTTCATCAAATGAAACCCACATTATATCAATGATGTTTCCTCTCTCTAAGAGAATATTCTTCAAGATAAAGTAAGCTCTTTTACTCATTCTAATATGGTTTTGATAGTACACATCAGTGGAGTTAATTATCGTTTTATGGTACTTTGTACCAATTGAATTACGCTATGCAGATGATTTATGCACATAGGTCGTTAGAATAGTACCTGATATAACTAGAGTACTACTAGTTGCAATAAGTGATCTGACTATTTTCATCTTTACTTCATGCTTGAGATTTTGATTGTTACCCACCACGGGAAAAGATTGATCACTCTATAAGACCTTAAGAAAACCTCAATAGCAACCACAAAACATATACATATATACAAAAACAAAAAAAAATGATATTTTGAGGAAGGGAAAAATAAGGACTTGTGGATCTGCAAACCAAAGATGTATCTGAAAGTACGAATCTACAGAGGTTGCATGTAGGCCTTATGCAAGTTGCTCAAAAGAAAAGTATTTTTTCCTATATAAAGCCACTTACAAATTGTAGACATGGCTCCAATAGTACATGTACTTATCTTCTTAGTCACCAGCCACTAATAATCAATAGCTAGAAATGTGAAGCCTGCCAATCTACCAACATATTTGTTTTGGTAATGATCTATAGACTGTCATTTCATTGCCTCTTTTCCAACATAGCGGATGATCACAAGTAAGATACATTAAGAGCACCAAGTTCTTCTTCTCTACTTTGCAAACTCGGTGGGACACTAAATCACACACACACACACACACAAATGGCTTGAAGGATGCTTCATGATATGCCTAAAAGTTTCTGAAAGATGTCTCACAATTGCAACAAAGGAAGAAAAAGTTAAAGGAACCTAGAGAGAAGAAGGTTGCACATATCATGTAACCTAAAAAGGTCATGTTTGGAACCAAGTGAGAGGAAGGTTGTACGTATTACTGTAACAAGGATCAGACTTGTGTGGATGGCCTGAACAGTTGATCTGGAGACCAGGCCTAGAACAAGTCCAATGCCATCTTACAACTGGAATGGTGAAAGCCAATAAAGGCCTTTGATGGGTCAGTCAGACTTGTCAATAATTAATTTTTAAGATTTTAGAATCTCTTTTCTTTATATTTTTAAAGTCAGTCCAATGGATTTAGACCAAACAAAACCCCTCCCTAATTCAATCTCCAATAGGTAATATAGCACTAGAGAAAATTGTCGTTCTTGCAATACAATAATGCATTTTAGCATCTGTCAAGTTGTGGCCGCATTACTTCAATAGAGGAGACCATGTTGGACAGAAAGGAACTTCAAGATATTAGTGTATTCTTATTACAAACTAAATGTTCAACACATCAATCAAAATAAATATTTTCTAAATAAATAAATATATTAATGTTCAACATATAAACATAGAACGATATTTTAAAAAACACAGATACGATTCTCTTGGATGATGAGTATTTAGAAGTAGAACTGTAGTAATCATCTCTTTTATCACATAGATGATTTCCCATGAAGAAACTATTTGAATGTTTTAAATTAAGTTTAGACCATTCTAGATGATTTTTCCAAAACATAGAGTCACTGAGTCACACATACACAAACATGTGGTAATGTATGATTAAGGTTTATCACAGTCAAATGGAATTTCAAAATCAGCAATTATGTCACATTTTATTATCAGCTCTATTGTTGTGTGCAATTTCCCAAAATCACTCAAGTAAAATAACCAACATCCAGAAACTAAAAGATCTCTAACCAACACTTATCTAGACAGAAAACAAAGATACCTACACAGACTGTGAAACGTCAATTTTGCCAGGAAAAAAAAAATCCCCTCCTTGTACTCATGGTATTTATTATCTCACGCAGTCCCTTCAAGGCCAAAATAGCTTCTCAATAACCAATCCATAAAGAGAAGCAAATAAATCTAATTAAAGTACGGTGAGAGAGAGAGAAATCAATTTGAGCAACATTTATCATACTCTGTTTAATTTCAGAAATATCATGTATCATACTCTGATAATTTCAGCAACATGTATCATATTCTGTTTAGTGACACATAAATTATGCTACCAATAAGCTACCTATACTTGGTAAGATTATAGCTCACCTTGATTATACCAAAAATGCACCGAAATTTATATAACAGAGTATCAAAATAATTCATTGTTGTTCATATCAGATATAACCTAAACTCCAAAGAAATTTCCTAAATTGTAGAGAGAGAGAGCTCATATCAGGATTCAGAAAATGAGCTCGAAAAACTCAAGAGAGAGATCCCCAAATGATGAATCATACAAAAATCTAAAAAGAAATTCCATAGAGAGATACCCACAAACAAAAAGCAATTATCATATAACCAAAACCCAAAAAGAAAAACGATTGACCTTATAAAATAAATATTGGTAACTATTGTGTGACAATCCTATGATCAAGATTTCCGAAACCTTTCATAATTACTGAATTTATATAAACGGAAATAACAAGAACAAGTCAAATTAACCTATAACTTTACTGATTTTATGGAAACTAGAGTAACAAAGAACGAATCAAATCAACCTAATCTTACCTGCTCAAATCGACCTGTAAAATGTTTATTGTTGCAAGAATATTTTATCCACCAAACCCTACTTTTATAGGGCAATAGAAAAAATGAAAGCCCTAGCTTTTTTAGGGCCGATTTATGTCATAGAAAAATAGGTAAAACCCTAATTTTTTTAACAGAGAGAGAAAGATAGAGAAATTGCTCTTACTTGGACACGGTAAGAGTAACAGATGATGACTTTGAATAGGGTGAGAGAGGTTGTTCCAAGAGAGAGAGAAAGGCAACAATTTTGCTCAAGGTTGCTCCAAGTTTGTTGCCCCGAGAGAGACGTAGCGAATTTGCTCGCAGAGGTTATCCGCACGGCTTGCTTGTAGAGAGAGCACAAAGAAGAGAGAGGGCACAAAGAAGAGAGGCTCGAAAGTGACAAAGAAGAGATGTTGAATTAGCAGCGAAAGGATTTGGAGAAATGATGCGTAAACAATTACCTATCGCAGCCCATAATTGATTTCTTAGCTTTCCCACATGTAATAGTTTTCACAATAAATGGGGAAATGACGCGTAATATATTTTCATTTTCTTATTTTTTAGGTGTACCCAAACACTAAAAATGCTAGATTTCATTGCAATCTGTTTCCTTGTAATGGATTTCCGGGTATCCAAACGACCACTTAAGATCAAGGTATATTAGTCATTTAAGCAGAAATAAAAGCTCTGATCAAGGCTCCTTCTACGTGTACCGGTCCGGGAGGTCCTAACAATCTTTAAGTCCTCTACTTTATACTATTTCTAGTTTTTTTCCCCTTTTTGGTAATTTTCATTATTTTCTATTTCATTGCACTTTATTTAGTTAATTTTTTTCCTAACTTTGATGTATTTACAGTCGGCACTATAGACGTTCTAAAGAGGGTTTGATCTCTTCAGTGAAATTTGATTGGCTTTGGGAAAATTTTGATGAGGCCCCACTCAATCTAGATTTGGTATTAGATCAAGCCCAGATTGAGTTAGATGCACTTCAAAATTTATTTTTCAAAAACCTTAAAAAAAAAAAAAAAATTTCACTCTCTTCCAATTCTGTATATGTGATTCAAAAATCTTAATTTTTTTGTTAAAATTATAGACCTGGAACCTAGTTATGTTTTTAAAAATGCTCTCTCTATCTTCATAATTTTTGAAACTATTTTTTAAAACGAAGGAGTTGGATAGCATGTATACGATGTAACCAAATTTCCACGTACTCTAAAATTCTTGAAGTGCGAGCTGAAAATCCCAAGAGAGAAACTTGCCTTTAAAAAAATGGCTTAAAATCCTAAAAATATTATCCCAATGGAGCTAAAAAGAACATTAGAATTAAGTGTGAAAGATTAAAAAAAAAAAAAAATGTTAGCCAAGACTTTCATCATCATCATTATCATCAAATTTGAAAGCATTTCGTTTTCAATTGAAAACTGAAACCCAAAAATTATGGTTCAAACTAAAGATGTTTAGCCATAGTTCCAGCTAACATCATCGTGGTGACCTCTCAACAAAGTATAACCATCCAGAATAGCACGGTCTCTATTAAAAACCCATGGATCCCAATTATTAAAAACCTCTCAACAAGATATAACTGCCTAGTTTTAGCATAGTTCTCATTGATGTCTTATAGACCCATTGGCATCCTAGCTTTGCCCAAGGTGTTAGGTATTCAAGTGAATGACTCTTCATTTATTCTATCATGTCTTGAATATCTACTTTTTAGCCATTCATTTGTTGTCCAAGTTAATGCCAATTAGGGGTAACTGTAGACACCCGTTAAAGTATTTGGCTAAGCGAATTCCCAAAACTTTTATCCATGAACCATGGGACCAAACTAGCCCAGTAAGCCCTAAGGCATCCAAACCTCTAGACCATAGTCTTTAAAAAATCCTTAACTCAAATTGAAATTAGCCCATTTGATTAGAATATGTCCAGGTCTATCCAAAATAGCATAGAAACATCAAGACAACAGCCAACAATGACCCAAAAATGTGTTGAAACTAAACCAGACCACCATTGTTGGACCCAACAGTTTCTCCAACATTGAGCCACGGGTGAGCTGTGGTGAGAGATGTGGGCGCATCGCTGACACCTTTCACATCACAAAAATTATCTGAAAATTTTTTAAATCTTCTAGGCCTTTCTAGATGTTTCTCTGAAGTTTTGGATCAAATCTTGGATGGATTTTGACTGGATTTTAATAAGTTTTGACTAATTTAAACCCTATCAGACCTAGAGATAAACCTAGCATTTCTAATTTCAAAAGGATAGAAATACCTAATTCTAAAGCTTGTATTAAACCCCTCTAACACTCCATAAATAATAATAAATCCCTAAAAAACCTTAAGAAAATATAATTCTATAGCTTATATAAACCCCTCTAACACTCCATAAATAATAGTAATAATAATAAAACCATAAAAAATAACTAAAGACCCTAAGATTCCTGATTTCAAAAGGATATAAAAACCTAATTCTAAGGCTTATATAAACCCCTATAACACTCCATAAATAATAATAATAATAAATCCCAAAAAATCTTAGCAAAATAACTAAAGACCTTCAAATACTTAGAAATCCTATAAAAATATCCAAAATTTCCTTCGGTTAAGGAACCCTAGAAAAACCCAGCTAAGAAATCAAGTCAAATCTCTACAAATTCCCACCAAATTTCTCTACAAAACTTCAATTCAAAAGAAAATCCTTTCAAGCCAATTCTTCAAGAGAAAGAGAAGGCACAAAAGTGTAAACTCCTCTACTCCAAGTTTTTTAAGCGAGTTTCTTTTCTTTTTTCTTTAGTTTAATTTAAATGAACTTTTATTTATTTATTTATTTATTTACTTTCTTTCACATTTTCTTCTTTTTTCCCCTCAATTGTATGTGATTTCAAATCAGTGCTACTAGCAGTGCTCAAAGAAGACTAATCTTTCGAGATCATATCTGTCTTTGAACAGTAATGCGACAAACCTCATTATAAACATAATATTATAATACGCTAACATTAATATTATAAAGGAATTTGGCTGTAAACATAATATTACAATACACTAACATGAACATTATATTTATAATATTACTATAATACATCAATATTAATTTATTTACTAATATAATATAATAATAAAAATTTTATATTAATAATATAATATTATTAATTCAATCCAAATAGTGGACAAGCATCTTCTTAACGGTTATCAAATGCTATCCAAATAACAAACACCCATAATTCCGAAAATGCCAATTCCAGAAGATATCAATTCCACAAATTTTGTTCTGATTTCATTCGTGGCCTATATTTCATACTTTTTATTAGAGAAACCTATGTTAAATTTATTGTAATTTGCTTTCAAAGTTTACATATTTGATACTTGATAGCCATTTCTCCACTCTTTTTTCTCTCTTTCGCCGTTGTTAGATGAGCCTCCGCATAAATGAGGAATGTGAAGTATACAATCCATATGACCAAAGAGATGTAGGCAACACTACCATTCAATCAAAAGATGCCGATCCATAGAAGATATATGCAAATAAATTTTATGCAACAGCAGAAGCATGTAAAGAATTTTTTAAAGAGAGAGGAACTCTTTTAGAAAAGGAAAAAGTTTATAAAAGGTTGATCTTTTAAATGTAGAATTACATATCCACCTCAAAAAGCCATCTGAAAAGGTTATTTTAATGTTGAAAAACCTTCCAATTGATCATCTCGATATCAAGATATATGAATATGAAAAAAAAAATGATTTTTATTCCATAAATAGTGCATCTTACAACACATAATCTAGACCGTCTATTTTCAAGATTTTCATATGTTTATAGTGTGAAAGGAAAGTATATATAGTATATCCAGTAAATATAGAAGATGTATATTGTAATCAATAAATATGGGAAGGGTAAGATACTGTATCCTATATTTTATGTTAAGTCTGGGTATAGTTTAGGTGTCTGTGATTTAGTTTCTATTAGTGTCATCTGTAATTTGTCTATAAAAGACAAGTCTGCATATTCATATCAATTAATGGATACTGAGTATCTTCAGATAAACCTAAAAACTCTGGAGTTTAAATGCTTATAATTAGATACGAAACTATATTTTCAGATAATCCTAAGAATTTTTTACATCAAAATTACATGTTATGATAAAATTTGGAGATACGCCTTAATTGGATTGTTTAAGGTTGGAACCTTATAGAAACCGCACCTTTGAGAAAATAATTGTGACCCACACAATTATTGTGGTGGTTCTTTCATTGTATATATAATAATCATAAAATGATGTAATATATATATTTTTTATTTTATTACATACAATATACACTTTCCTATCTTGTTACATCCTTCTTTCAAAAAGAAATAGCAATATTGTCTACTGCAGCCATTTCAAAAACAGTAGATTTAAAAACAATAGATCGATTTTATGTGGTCATGTGGATCTGATATTCTTTCCTAGGGGAGCATTCATTAAGTGCCACAATTCAAGTTGTTGGGATCATTAAAGCCGAAATTGTAGAAATTTGCTGGGGTATTAGGTGATATGTCTTTTAGTGATAATGGAACAGCCACATTGCTCTTCTACATTTGTTGGTTAGGTGAGATTGTTTAAATGCACCAAGGTAGAGAGGGGGTGCAAAGTGCAAGTACCAAACTACCTAAGGCTTAAAGAATCACGTGAAATCACAGTAGACAAACTTAAAAAAGGTCTGGTGGATCAATGGTTTCCCATTTTTATGAATATACAATAAGTTTTCCCAGGAAATTGTTTTGCTTTTCTTGCGACGCTATCCATAAACAAATTATTAAATTGTGCCCCTACGATTGACTGCCCTAAAAGTTTATCTGACATACAGTCTTTTAAATTTGGACTATGGGGCATTTGCCGGTGAAGAATAAGGGGTCGCGATGTGTCCTGCCGGACCGAAATTATCGTACCCGATCGGACGCGATTGGACCCGACCCAAAAATAAATAATAAATGTAAATATTTAAATATTCAATTTTATATATATATATATATATATTATTTAAAGGGAAAAGTTTATATAAGGTTGTAACTTTAAAATGTAAAATCACAGATGCACCTCAAAAATCTATCAGAAATGTTGTTTTAATGTTGAAAAACCCCTAATCGATCATCTTGATATCGAAATGTATGAATATGAAAAAAAAAAAAAAAAGCTTTTGAATCCCAAAAATAGTGCGTCTTGTAGTACATTATCTAGACCATTTATTTTCAAGATTTTCATATATTTATAGATTTACTTGATTTTAACCATTTTGATAATTTAAAATTTTATAATTAGATATAAAACTAGATTTTAAGGTAATCTTAAGAATTTTTTACAACAAAATTGCATGTTATGATAAAATTTTGGGCTCCTTAATTGGATTGTTTAAGGTTGCAACCTTATAGAAACCGTACCCTTATTTAAATATTACAATTAAAAATAAGGGATTGTATACAATGAGACCATTTACCATTTAGACAAAGTAGTCACAATTATTTACAATCATTTTATGTCAAATTTGATAGCTTAAATGTGTTAACAAGTTCAAGAATTTTTTAAGAAAATTTGAGCTGGGACAATGGAATAATTGCAGCCACCCAATTTTACATCCAATGGTCAATATTAACGTGGCCACTTTGTATCAAAGATAAATAATCTCATTCTATACTTTCCCTTAAATATATATTTATATTTATTTCAATAATATTTAAAATATAATAATATTATATTTTGAATATTATTTAAATAATAGCACTATTCGGGTAGGGTTTACATTGACCCAGACCTAGACCCAAATAGCGTTTGGGTCCTGTCGTTGGGTATTGGGGCAACCCAAATAGCGTTTGGGTCCTGTCGTTGGGTATTGGGGCAAGTCGTGGTCCATTGCCACCCTTAGACTGATTGGAGATAAGAAAAGTCGACTCAAACAAAGAGAGATAAACATCATAGAGAACATGGATCATTTGAACCCGGTACAATTACTAATTGCTTCTCTTATAAAAAAAATTACTAATTGCTAGAGGAATCCCTACAGAAAAGTACGTACTCTTGTGGTCTTTACTAAGACTTTCAGCTGAAACCTCGAGAGAGGGGAAAATATTGGGTTCGGGCAAGTATGGGTTGGGCAACTCGACCCAATCTAGACGACCCAATTGGGTCTAAAACTCTGGACAAAGTTTGTCTAGGTCTAGACACCAATGGATATCAGAATTGTTGCATAAATTTTAGATAAAATTACAAAAACCCTCCATGACCTAACTTTCTTTACAATCTTACCCCAAACAAATGTTTCTAGTAAATAGCCTCTCAAGTCAATAAATTATGGTTTTTAGGATCAAAATACCCTCTTTCTTTTAACACTGACTGCTTCACTTTTCCATTAACTCTAAATAAGGCAATCCGGTAGTATAAAGTATAAACAAGCGGTCCGGCAATATCCCAAAGCGGTTCGGCACTGCCAAGGACCGGTCCAACAATAGGCCCGTGCTATCAGGCATTGCCAAAGAGCAGTCCGACAACAGGCCCATGCGGTCTGGGAATAGGCCTATGCAGTCCGACAATGTCCGCACTTGGTCCGCCCCTTTGTGGACTCGATCCTGCATTCTTTCGTGTCGTCGAGCACTTTACTGGATGTGACATTATCGTGTACGAATAAGGGAATTTTTGTCAAAAATCCAATTATCTCATTTTGGGAGTATTTACTAGAAAAGTTTATTTTGGAGTAAAACTTGTGATAGATAAAAAGATTGGTTAGGGGGATGTTGTCTAGAAACTCCAAGTTTGAGGGGTTTTTGCGATTTTCTATAATATATAATTCATATATTTATTATATGTGTAATTTACTTATGCAGATGGGGTTGGGACTGGTAGCATCAACCCTGATGCGGTCTATAATGGTTCAGGCAAGACCAAGACCTAAACCTAGACCTGAATCAGATCGTCAAGGTCAAGTGGAACCGAACCTGTACTACAGGCTCCAACATTTGTGTCTAAAGTTGAATCCAATTTCTAGACCAGGACCCAGATTGGGTTGACCAATCAAGTCAGCGAATAGACCGACGCATGTCCCATCCCTATGAACAAACATGAGCAGGCTGCCCTCCCTCGTTTTGGGGGCCTTAAGGGAAGTCGTTTTGCCCAAAATTTGGCGCATACATCTTCACATAGAAGATTGTTAGAAAAAATCTTTTGAAAAGAATTCGACAAAATAGTTTTTCTAGAAAAGAGAAAAAGCGCCAAATTGGGGCAATTGATTTTAGGAAAAAAAAATTATTTTTAAGATGCAGGTCTGAGGGGAATTTTGTAGGTTGCTTGTCATAACCCCATAAAGTAAGATTTTTTTTTGAGTTGTTAAAGAAGCTAGGTATGAAACAGTCTGTCTGCATTAATCAAGTTGAAGAAACATCTTTTCCAATACGTTTTTTTCCTGAACTTTTAGATGAGGGATGTCTCCCTAACTAGGGGCAGTAATTTATAGATATTGTTTTTATGTATACCAGGTCACGTCCATTCTAACCCGATTTGGAATGGTCTATCAGGAATCCAATTCCGGACAAGTAGACCCATAGCAAACCTGTTGGGTCCAGTAATCATGTCCGGGCCAGGACTTGACAAGGCCATTTTCCCACCCCTAGTTTTCTTGGAGAGAAAAATGGGACACTCGTAGACCCCATCCCTAAGTTTCCTAGGTACAAGAATGGGCCGATTTGCCTTTTTATTTTATAGTAATCCATGTTATGTTTCTAATTTCTATAAATGAAGGCATCTTGCTTTCCGCTGAATGACCAACGTCCGAAAAAGCAATGATCTTGATCAAAATCGGTTGATTTGGATTGAGAATCGATTGGGCCAATCTAGATTTTGAAAAGCATTAGGTACTGGCTAGTCCCCCATGAAACGGCTAGTTTCGGTTCTACCAGAGAACAGATACAAACTGGTTCCACATTTTTATTAATTTTTATTTTTTAATCACTTGGTTGTCCGGTTTGGGCTGATTCCAGCAGGTCCCGTCAGAGCACCGCCCAGATCCAACGACATTTATTATTTTATTTCTATTTTTTAATTTTTTTTAGATCTCCTATCCAGATCGCCATTCCTCTTAACTAGATAAAAATCCAAAGTGGCGATTTGGGTCACCGTTCACATTATGAATTATTAAATGTATGTGTGCCCCAACTATAGTTAACACGCTCTGTTTAAAACATGATTTTTCAAAAAAAATCTCCAATTTTTTAAAAATTCATTAAGAACTCTGAGTTTTTTAAATTCATTTTTTTTTAATGAAATCGATATAAATCTGCATTTTATCTTTTCTCAAAAAACCTTTTAAAAAAACTTCTTCCATGTAGCTTTATATCTTCATGAGTTAATGTTATTGAATTTGGTTTAAAGATAAACACATTAATAGTGGTGTAAATTAAAAATATTGACTTAACCAAAAATTCTCTAAGTTCCCTTAAAAAGAGTATACGAAAAATACAAACAATATTTTTCTCTAAAAATAAGATATCAAACCAATCGTATATCTCAAAGTAATAGGTAGAGTTAGAAGAAGAGTAATCCAATGAAATATCTTTTTTTCTTTAAATAAAGGGCATGTTGGATATGGCGATTATCTAAAATCACCCACATAAGGAAATCCCATATTATGTGGGATTGAGATTGATATTAATATTGATAAGGTTTCATAAAGAAAGATTATGACTATGAGATATATCTTTCGGTTTTTGAGATATATGTAATATTTAACATTTATAGAAAGTTTCCTATTAAGTTTGGACTCCTAATCTTATATATATAAGATGAAAGTGCATAGAATTTATGTACCTTATTTGGGTTACCAAATGGGAAAGGTGGCTTCCTCTATAGTGAGAGAAGCGAGCTTCTTATTAAAAGAAAAGCCACATATGTGCCTCCTGTGGATTGAGAGGTTGGTTTCTTGTAGAAAACTGATTCCCATGAAGAATTTGGGTGGCTTCTCTAGATTAAGAGGTTGATTTTTTGTAGAGAAACGGTTCCTATGAAGATTTTGGGTAGTTTCCCCTTTTAGTGAGATAAAGTCTATGTTGCTCTCAAGGTTCTCCTACTGGACAGTGGTTTAAGTGTGGAATGAAGAAGGTCTTTTTCTGGACAGTGGTTTTGCTGTGGAATAGAGATGAGAGGTCGATGATGGTGCCGATCGTGAGACTGCGTCTAAAAGAGTTTATTTGACTGGGTTTTGTCGAGAGTTAGAGAGGTAACTCTTTGTGCCAAAATCTGCAATGTAACTTTCATTGGTATAGTGGATTTTAGTTTTCCGTGCCCATGGAAGTAGCCTTCTTGGGGTGAACCATGTAAATCTTTGTGATCTTGTGGCGTGTGTGTTTCATACTTTATTTCTCGTATTATGGCTCGTGCTCTCTCTTATTTTGTTTATAGCTGAATAAGTACACGATCTTGGTGGGATCCAACCTTTGGGATTCATGTTTTCACATCTAAGAGGGTTCTTAAATCCTAACAGAGCATCCTTATAAAGTGTAAGAGAGAGATTCAACGATACTAAAGATTTAGGCAGCTAAGAATTCCATGTGAGATTTGAATTTGCTTAAGCATTTTGTTGCTTTTTTTATGCATAGAGAAGTTTGATTAATTTTATTTTTTATTTTTTTATTTTATTAGAGTACGCAATGTTACACTTTGGATGGACCACTATTTTACATACTTGGGTCTTTGTGTTTTGTTTTAGTTAACTGCTACCCTGTTATGCCGGTTACTCAGTGAATCAATGGTTTTTTGGATTTTATCTTTTATCCTCCCAAATAAAACATGTAACATGGCAAAGAGGCAACATAGGAATTTCTTATGGGTAGGTAAAACATAAAAAAAAGGTGTCCATCTTGTCGAATGGAGGTCAGTTTGTCTCCCTCAAGAGCAGGGAGATCTGGGGGTACGAGATATTATTAGACTTCAATATTGCATGAATGATGAAGTTGGCCTAGAGGATCTTGACAAACCCTTCTTTGCTATTGGCCCGATTATTCAAATATAGATACTTTAGAAATTCTTCTATATGGGAGGCCGAAGCAAAAAGATGGTGTTCTCATGTTTGGAAGGGCATTTTACCTGGCTTAACACATTTGAAGGGCAATCTTTAGTGGTGTATTAGTAATGGTCAAATGGTGGATTTCTGAGTGGACCCATGGTTACCAAGACAGTCATTGTCGAACTCTTATTATAGTATTGACATTCAGGAGGATTTGGGAGATTTTGTTAGGCAAAGGGTTTCAGACTTTATTGGCAGTTCACCTCAATCTTGGGTATTGTTGCTTCCCACATCAGGTTCTGTGAGAAATATATGGAGGGAGGTTGAGAGTTATACTCTCCCGTTACACGCCAAAAAGGTTTCATTGGTATGGATTCATTATGTGAATGTTCTGTTCTCAATCAAGGCAGCAGGAGGCTTTATTCGGTATCAAGGATCATTGCAGCCTATAATCCATGCCCTATGGTCTTCTAAATGCCACCCATGGGCTAAATGGTTCTCATGGTTGGCTCTGCATAATTGTTTACCCACTTCATTTTTTTGCAATAGCGAGGCATGCAGCTCAACTCTTTATGCCTTTTTTGCATGAACAATGATGACAGTCTTTACTATCTTTTATTTTATTGTGTTTTTTCATCGGGAGTATGAAGATCGTTAGCTTGGCGATGTGGAAAGATGTTCGTCCTTGACATTTTCGTTCCTAAGATGCTTAGGAGATGGTTACTTTTCAGGTTTAAATCCCATGGACTACTTAATATTTGGACTTCCATCTTTTTCACTACTATTTGGTTTCTTTGGAAGGAGCACAACATGAGAGTATTTGAGTCAAGATCCGCTAGGAGAGAACAAATTGTGAAACGTATTACCTCACATGTTCAAGCGCTAGAGAGGTTAAAAAATGGACATTCCATCTATCAAAAAAGGCAATCATTCTTCAAATAACTCGGTGTCAATAGAAGCTAGTATTCATCACTCCGATGGTATGGTCATTTTTTGAGGGTCAGAATTACAAGTTCAATAATAATGGTGCTTCCCTGTGAAATCCTAGTTTAGCAGGTGGTGGTAGGGTCATCAGGGACAACAATGGTGGGTTTATTGTTGCATTTGTTAAGCATTTTGGTATTGTTTCCAATAACCATATAGAATTATTGGCACTTGAAGAAGACATTCACTTAGTACTTCACATTAAATACTTTCCTATCTAGATAGAAGTGATTCGGCTCTGCTTGTGAATTTCATTCAGAATCGATGTCGTGCTCCATGGTGGCTACAGATGATCGCAAATAATTGCGACACTAGACTTTCTCTTCATAGATAGTCCATTGTACATGTCTTTCGTAAGGTAAATATGGTTGATGATGCCCTCACTAAGAGAGTATCCGTAGGTCCTGATGATACAGTTTGGCGTTGTTGTCCACCAAACTTCATTTCTCCTTTGTTATTTCAGGATTTGGCGCAACTGTCTTTAATTAACTGCCTTATGCTTATGATAGGGTTGTAAGATAATTGCATCCGTAGGTCCTAATGATAGGGTTGTATGGGGCCTTCTCCCCCACTGACTTACCCAAAAATAAAAATGCAATCCTGTATTGAGGGTCTTTATTTTTTTTGTAGAACAATGATCCTATATTTTGGTTTACAATTCTTGCTATTTACTAATGTAGTCCGTATATTTAGTGTCATTCTTGTTGTTTCATTTTATGCTCCACATAAATCTATGATATGTTTTATGTTGTGACAATAGAGTGAGCATCGTTATTAAATTTATTTAGTACTTTAATGATCGTAGGTAAGGCCACAAAATTATAGCTTTAATGCATTTATATAATAATTCTAGGTTGCAAAAATTAAATAAGCTTTTTTCATAATTATAAATTATAATCTTATAATATATCATCTTTATACATCGAAATATTCACAAATTCTATAACTTTATATTTTAGCCACCCTTATTTTGACCCGATTTTTTCTCCTTTTTCGAAATAAAAATGATTTATTACCGCCATTTTGGTTTGCCGATTAATACCCGACTTGATGGTCCGTATATAAAGAATTTGAATAAATGGAGGGAGGGCGAGTCTCTTTCGAAACAATAGCAGCCCAGTTAGTTGTTGTGCAGGCCCA
This sequence comes from Amborella trichopoda, assembly GCF_000471905.2. The sequence goes on from NW_006500178.1 coordinate 1,248,538, forward strand.
GCTCACACGAATTGGACCGCCTTTTTGCTGTTCAACCTTCCCCTCTCTCCCTCTCTCCCTGCATTTATTTCCAGAACGACCTCCTCCACTAAGGCCATGCGACCTCTTTTCATAAACTCCCTTTCTCCCTCTTCCCCTTGTCCTCAGAAGAATCACTCTCTCATTTTCATCATCTCCAATGGAAGCAGCCATGGAGTTGTCCTCCTCTGCAACAGCAGCAGTCGAGAGCTCTCATCCTCAGAAGAAAGAGGAAGACATGGCTCAGGCTTCCTCCTTCAAAGAGAGAGAATCCAATGTTTCTTTCTTCAAACTGTTGGCTTTTGCAGACACAACTGACATGTTTCTCATGTTCTTTGGTACGCTTGGGGCCTGTGTACATGGAGCTGCATTACCTGTATTCTTTGTAATCTTCGGGCGGTTAATAGACTCACTGGGCTGTTTGTCTGGAGATACTAACAAATTGGCTTCTGAAGTTGGAAAGGTAAATGAAAATTCCACCTACTCTGAATTCCAATATATTTTTGACTAAAGAAACACCCACCTATTGCTTATTCTCTACCTGAATTTTTCGTAATGGACTCACCAGGGAATCGATTTTGGAGTGATTTTGTTGTTGTAGTGCTAAATAGGGAATTGTATGCTTCTTGCTAGTGTCTCCAAGCTGCATTTTGTGGTGCCTTTGTTTGAAAACCTTTCCTTTGATAAAATGTTATTTGAATGGTCAACATGTTGAATTGATTCTGAGGTTATACACAGTTCCTTTCAAAGACTTGTAGCACGTTGTGCCACACATCGGTTTGTGATGTGGTTTATGCAATGTTCCAGACCTTAGCTATATAACATCCCGTTTGATGTGATAAGGTTCAGAAAATGGAATGACATGTTGTCGTCGTGGCCCTGGAGCATCACAATGGCCATTATACGAGACCTTCATGCTATTTTGAAGACACTGAGAGTGTGGCCTTAAATAAAGCAGAATGGCGGACCTGTGTAGTTGACCCCAATTAATTGAGAAAAGGTTATAATGATGATGATGGTGAAGATGATGCTATTTTGAAGGCATCATAGAGAGAAAAACTTTAAAGAGTCTTTGCTATGATGGTAAATTGGCCATTATTTCATTTTGTAAAACCTTGCATTAGAAAATTCCTGGAAAACTATTCTGGAAAACATGCTTTCCAACAGTGTATTGTTACCCAAGTTTCCTCGACTCTACCATAGATTCCAAATAAGAATACTTTTGGAGATGGTTGATAACTTAACTATACTGAGAACTCTTGAGGATTGTCACGTATGTTGGGGGTTGCGGCGTCTTAGAGGACTTATGTGCAGGTAATCTGTGGCTGTCTTTTATATTTTGGTCTTTAGGATGATAAAATTGGAAATGCCTTCTACTGGTTCGTGAAACCATATATGATTCTTCTCCATATTGGAACTTAACTAGGCTGATGTATTATCTTGTATTTTGTTTCTATCCTTATCAAAGTGGCCCTGTTGGAGTGAATCATACCCCTTCTTCACCTCTGAGTCTGAGTTAAAATGTTCAGGATGACTTAATAAGAAATCCAATTGAGTTGAGACCTCTGAGTCTGAGTTAAAATGTTCAGGATGAATTAATAAGAAATCCAATTGAGTTGAGACAGAAACACAGATGATGGATCTGGATTTGCTCTTTTATGATGGAAACCAAGCACATCAGACTACATTGAGCAAGGTCTGTACATGGGTAGCTTCATCTTATGGAAGAGGATTTCAGAAAAATGCAACATCCTTTTAACAGTTTCTATGAATTATTATCTTGAACGACTGAAGGAGAACGTTTAATGAGCAGATAAAGAAACAATCTTGAAATGGGTTAGAAAATCTACAAAGACAATAAGGAGTTAGTGATAAGTAAGTAATTCTTATAATGTACAAACTGTGAAGTATTTTTGATGTACATACTGTGAAGTATCTTTGTAAGAAGAACATCTTGTACTCCCAAACTGATAATTAAGTAATTATTATAATGTACAAACTGTGAAGTATTTTTGATGTACATACTGTGAAGTATCTTTGTAAGAATAACTTCTTGTACTCCTTTGGGATATCTTACTCCCCATAGCAAGCAATTTACTAAGTACACAGTCAACAGAAGCCTCAAATCCATGACATTTATGGAACTGTGGATCGAGGTCAAGAATTTGGTAATTGGAGATAAACAGATTGGTTTCACGAGGTTGTTTGAGTGTCTTCGGGATAATTATGTGAACATGTGTAACCAGTTCGCATATCCACTGCATGCAGCCACTTTCAACCTCAATCCAGCCTTTTTTGTTATCTCACCCTGAAAGTTGACTTCAAAGGCATGATAATAGAAAGGCTTATCAAGACCCTCATTATATGCATGGTAATTGATTATGACATCTTTGTGAGCAGTAGTTCCATCTTCATGGGAAGCCTAATGTTGCTAATGCTGATATGCAGATTACATCTGAAGGAAACATTATGAGTACCCCTGAAGAGTTGGCACATGTTCTTACTGCTGTTTTAAAAGTATCTACAAAGTTTGGACTTTCTTGATGCTACTGCCACTTTCACTAGGATTTTTCCCTTCCTCTCATGTGTTTTTAGTCCAACTTGAATTATTGAGACTGGATCACAAACTGCGTAGCACAGCATGCTTATTGTTCTTATGATTTAATTCTGTAATTACGTGGTCACTCTCTTAGACTGTTCTGGTACACCAACTGTTGGTTATGGAATCATTGAACTCTTCAGTATGTTGCTTTTATAATTTACATTCATCGTTATCTCACGTTCAAATAAAAACATAGGATCTTCTAGTAGCTGCTTGCCCACTCCTGTTTTGCCCTTCATGCTGTGTTTGTCAGAATATGAGATGAGGTTGATGATGGATTCCATTTTCTTTCCATAACATTCCAGCATTGAGTGAATAGTGATGACCCTTTGATGACATATTCCATGCGTTCATTTTGATTACAACTTACTTTTCTTTCGATAGTTAGCCAAAGAGGAGGTGGAAGAATGGTTGGTATGAATTTATGAAATGTGAATCGTAAAAATTGAATGATGATGAGAGAATCTGGAGCGGAACTAGGAAGAACTTTTTCAGGCTCTACTTTTGAGCCGTAATCAGATGTTCCTGTATGCTCCTCACAAGTTGGTTTTCTCAAATTAACCTGGAAGTCACCAACAGTTACTATCTGTGGACATTTAATGTTAAATGTAACATATAGTTGACATTTGGGAGTTCAAATATATGGTTTACCGACCAAATCGAGGAAATCAGAGGGTATTTATTATGATCCAAGAAAATGCTGAGGAGAAGAGTAATTTCATTAATAGTACTTCCCACATTATATCTTGGGTTGTTACTTCATAGCTATGGGTCTCACTTTAGATTTTACCAGCTACAGTGGTTTTTATTGACTATCATTCAATGAGTAGAATCTTTTATATGTAATTCATATCCTGATGGTTAAAATGAGCATTTTTGGGTGTGTACTACCAATAGGAGTTGTTAACCTACATAGTGTAATTCTTTGGCTCATTGTTGAGATACTCATTTAGTTACCTTGATAATTTTTTTTCTTTTTCTTTTTAAATAATTAATTTTGGGGAATAGTATCCTAGCTGGGTCATCTTGGTCCTCGGTATATCTGCATTACCATGGTCGAGGGCTGATTGTGTAATTTTGATACTTGGTCACCAAGAAGAAAGATGACCCCCTAATCAGGATATTGGAGTTGTATCTTCATGTTCTGAAATAAAATAACAAATAATAATAATTTTTCTCAAAACAATAAATAAATAATAGTGACATCAATTCCCCTTATACTTGATACATAGTCCTGAAACCTAGTTTAATTCCCTCTTCGAATTGTATATCATGCTCAAACATGGATAACTTGTCTTCTACAAAGTGACGCCATTCATGGGTACAAGATTCATGATAAGATGTGGCAAAATTTTACGCTGGCTGCCTACCTAATGCAACCCACCTCTTTTACCCAGGCTTAGGATGGGTTAAGGGAAACACTTGAATGATGATGATGATGATGTTGATGCCATTCATAAGCCCTATGGTGAGAATGTCCAAAATATGATTTCCAGTGCCAATATAGTCCATTCAAATTGCCTCTACTTCGATCTTCTGATGCACGAAATGATAATCAATATCCATGTGCTTAGTGCAGTCATGACAAATAGGATTGGCTGCAATGGCAAGTGCATTCCAATTATCAAAATAGATGGTGGACTATTGTAGTTTAAAACAAACTGATAGAATTAGATTTCATATCCAAAAAATCTTTGCTAAAATGCTCACCAATGCTATGATACTATGTAAGTTTTATGCCTCGTCACCAAGAAGAAAGAGACAAGAGGAGAGCAAGAGAGTGTGTGTAGACCCCCTCAATCGGTATATTCGGGTGCATCTTCATTAGATGACTAGATTTTTGGGTATATATAATTACATAAATGCCCTTAACATTCAGGGAAATTGCTTTGTGAAATAAACTAACGAATAGTAATAACATCAACTCCCCTTGTACATGATACATCTAAGAGGTTGCTGGGCCTGCATGACTACCATCTCATCATGCTCAGTATGGTGCTCAATCCAAAGATCCTATAATGTGGTGTGGTACTGAGTCTACCCCTTTTTCAGGCCCTGACATGCAGGCATACCATGTAATTAGTCTGAATACTTGAGCATATGTGGGTAAAAACACGACAGTTAACTCATGCTATGTGTGCTCGTATCTCATTTGTGTCATGGCATATTTACTTACGCAAGTACCATGGATTTTTACTGCTTCAAGGTCTCTTCTCTAGTGCACTAGTCATTGGTAGTTGCAGCTTCCTTGACTACTTCTGTAGGACCTTTCCCAGATGAGCCTCTTAAACAGACTGGCTCTATCCACTGCTTCCTTGGTAATTTTCTCCATTGTCTAGATGTACTGTATCTTGCATTCTGATGCTACTTTTTTATGTGATAGGATAACAATCTATAAAGGCAACCATGATTACGAGAAGCATAAGCTAAATCAGGATCAATTCGTCCCATGGATCAACCTTCAATGGAGTAGGGTTCTGTGCTAGCTAGCAGGCTTTTGAACTAGGGACCCTGCAGATCTTCATCAATCGGAGATGATGGTGAGGCTTCTTTGGCCCGTCGTAGCACCCCAGAGCCAGGTACAACGCATAGGTGGTTGTTTCATCCATTTATCGAATTGATCCCAAGCAGAGGGAGCAGTCGATGCCAGCCAGCAAGTGAACTGATGAACGGACTATCTCTCTCACTGATGAACGGACTATTCTTGATTAGAATGAAGAATATAAATAGGGGGAGGATGAATGCTTACTAATAGAATAGTAGGATGAATACTAAATAGGAGTCTAACAAGTGTAACACCTGACTTGCCAGAATGCAAGCTTTGGGATTTCCGGACATCTTTCTCTCTTGGATTCAGAAATGTATTACTTCTCTCTCCTTTTCAATTCTTCATCATGGACCCCCAAAAGGTTATTTCAGAGCGAATCGGGGTTTGCGTAAGGGTGACCCTTTGTCCCCTTATTTGCTCTTATTGGTTATGGATTTTCTTAGCAGACAACTGAACTTCTTTACACGGCAAGGCATGCTCCCAGTGGCTTTCCCTTCTTGTTGTGATTTTGTTATATCCCATCTCTTCTATGCAGATGATGCAGTAATTTTTTGTGAAGCATCTTCTAGATCGGCTTCTGCAATTAAGTGCATCCTTTTGGATTTTGAGAAATCTACAGGGAAAAAACTCAATGTGGTGAAAAGCAAGTTTTTTTTTTTGGGAGGGAGGCCAATGTCTCGTCAGATACCATGGTCCACAGGCAAGCCAACGACTGTCACCTTTGACGGGTTGTACGTGGTCGTCTATACCAAAAAATGGGTGAACCTGGTCTAAGGAACTCTATGACGATTCCCTGCCAATGATCTATTAGCTTTTGGCAAACAACAAGGCTCCGATGTATGAGGAGAGGCAGCGAAGGCAGGATCGGGGAGAGTGGCGAGTGAGCGCAGTCACAACTTGATCTGAAAGGAAGAAAGAAAGCGGAGGTAAGTAGACAACATGCTACAGAAATGTTATTAGACAACTCTGGCAAAGCTAATTGAAAGCGATGTGGAAGTAGTTGAAGGACGGGATTGATACCGCTGCTTTGCAACCTAAGCAATTTCATAACCTTCTTGTTTTGCTTAAGTTGTGGAAAGGCAATACTACCTGAACCTTTGGGGGCTCACTCGGAAAGGTCCAAAGTGACTCGACCAGGCGACCTTTAGGTCGGACTGACAAGGAGGTAGAAGCTACTCGATCATTAGGAGAGGAATTTAGTCGCTATCCTGTTATAGGATTGGGCTACAACACTCTCCTTAGCTTCGAAACTAAGCTAAGCGATTTTAGAATCATTAGCTCTATTAGCTACGTGATCTAAAGGTCTTCTAGGAATCAGTGATTCATTTGGGCTGTTATAGGGTTATGTTCATTCTCCTTTTTCTCTCTTTCTTCATTCAAAGGGCATTATCCATCAACCGGGCAGGGGATGCACCTCGCGCATGTTTTTCTTGTGAAGATGTCGGAAATGGCAGATGCCAGGGGTCTCAACCCCACAGGCCGGTTATCTGGGGGCATTCCCGTTCGAGGGGCTTGTCTAGACAGGAGGGACTCAAGGTTGAGTTCAAAGAAGGAGAAATCAAAAGAAATAGGGTGAGAATGGATGGAAAACTAAAAACCCCAAGGATTGCCAGTGCCATCAAAATTGAATTTCAATATGTTTGATGGATGACTTGGCTTGATTTGACTCCAATCTTTTCTTAAGAGTCTTCAGTTTAGAGTTACCTGTGAAGAAAACGTAGTGCGCTAGCACGCCCATAGGCTTTTGAGCCAATGACAAGAAAGAAAACGGATGCGTGTTAGCGTCGCGCTAGCCGTTATTTCTTGGCTTATGCTCAGTCAAGCGGCTAAGGAACAAGGAAGCTTCTCCATTGCATAGCTTCCTCGTCCCAGCAAGAAAACGGATGCGTGTTAGCGTCGCGCTAGCCGTTATTTCTTGGCTTATGCTCAGTCAAGCGGCTAAGGAACAAGGAAGCTTCTCCATTGCATAGCTTCCTCGTCCCAGCAAGAAAACGTATGTGCTACCTCGCAATGGCTTTCACGCTAGCGTGCTCTTCCGTTGCTTGGTTCTTGCTATGCTCAATGTGCCTTAGGCCAATTGAAGCCAACGCAGCCTTGCTATTTCATTACCAATGGGAAGTCCCCACAGCTGACGTGACTCCGTACCTTAGCATAACTTAAGTCCGCAATTGAATATGCTAGCGTCCCTTTATCCGTCCATTAGCCACCCCCCCCTTAAAGAAAGGGAAGCTTGTGGATTCCCCAACAGCTTTTCCTCTCCGCCCGCTCTTTGTTCTCAGATCCGGTCAATTCCGGATCGTACTGAGGGCACAAACTCCACATCAGCGTTCTGTCTAAGATTACCTCTGTTTCACTTCCAAAATGTTCGACTTGCTATTAACTCGCAAAAGTCTCTCCACTCGCATAGTAAACTGTGCTTGCCATAGTCAAATCCAGATCTTGTTCCTTTGCGAGTGGAAGTTAGAACGAATACTGAGACTCCTTAACTACGGGAAAGCGGATCGCCTATGTTGAAAGAGAAGGCGGCTGGAGTCATTATTTTCTCTTTCAAGGTAATCCTGCACTAAGAAATTTTGAGTCTTTCATATTAGGAATTTGATGCTTAGGATCCACATATGACTTTGTCACTTTGAATTCAATTTGCTTTTTTCTCTTGTAGGCCGTGAATCCGGTTCTCGAGTCCCATTTGATTTATCAAAGTTGATTGGTTGTGTTTGTTTATGACATGCAGTTTGTTCATGAAATCGCTTCTGTGAAGCAGATTCGTAGATGTCATTGACTTTTGGGTCTTTAAATAAACTATTTTCTGGGACATACTGGTTGTAGACAATCTGGTGCAACTGTTTCACTTAAACTTTAATAATCCTGGTACCTTTGGCATCAGGATCTGGAGTCCTGAATTCTGCTCAACTAGGACAGTTTTTTGTTTCCCATGTTCTTTGCTTCTTTTTTGAAGTTTTCTCCTAAAAATTTTATATGGTGAATCAGAGCGTGATACTTGTCGTCTAGCTAAGTTTTATGCAACCCTTGCAAATAAAAGCACTGTCCGTTGGACTTAGTTCATTTGGATTTTGTGGCTGCCTCTGTGCTGTCTAAACTCAGTTCTGGATATTTTGTTATTTTGATTGAGGACTTTACGAGGAATACCTCGCTACAGTTATGAAATACGAAAAATAAACATAAGTTCTTGGACACAGAGTTTGGCAGTGCCTACATGCTGATACGATTTATGGGATAACCTCTACTTTATTTTTCCCATAGTTCAATGATGACATGCTTCTGAGTTGTAATAAATCATTTTCTAGATCCCCACCCTAAATGAGTCAATATTAGGCGCCAATGCAGTACTTAAGTAAAGGTAAGTCTTTTCAGTTGTGAATAATTGCAGGAGTTGTGTTTTATGTTTTCATTTTGTGAATAAAAAAATTGTCATGGGCTCATGTATTGTTTGGATGTATTGAAGAATTAAAATCTATCTAAACTGCCAATACTTGTCTCGGTTTCTGAGATTTTCTCAAGATTTGTTATAGGTTTCTGATGCATTTGCTAACTTCTATCTCTTTTTTCATTGCAGAATGCACTGCAATTGTTATACTTGGGACTGGTTGTCATGGCATCATCTTGGATAGGTACATCTGACACAATGCATTTGCATCGTGTCCTCTTTTCTCGACCACATCATACATTATTAATGGTATCCTTTATGGAAGATCCTGTTTCATGATTGCTTTCACGAAATCTTTTTCATTAGCGGATGCTGGAATTTACTGTTGCAAGATGTAACCTTTCCAGTTTTTCAGATTTTCAGAACCTCAGTACTGCATATACCCATGCTCTTGATATGTTTTATCATTCTTTTACTTTTTGGGTATCGTCCTTACTAACAAAGTGTCTTTCCAACTGTTCTCCAGAGGTGGCTTGTTGGATGCAGACTGGGGAAAGACAGGCAACTTGTTTGCGCTTGAAATATTTCCATTCAGTCTTGAATCAAGACATTTCATTTTTTGATACCAGTATAACAAGTGCAAATGTCTTGAATTGTATTTCCAGAGACACAATACTTGTCCAGGATGCAATAGGTGACAAGGTACGAACAAGTGGTGTTAGATTTACGCAATCTTTTTTCCTGCACATTTTGTCTGGAAGAATATGTGGGTAAAGATTTTTAAAAAGAACGTAAAAACAAAGAAGTAGTTCTATGACTTCGGTGGGAACCAACCCTGCATGGACACTAGGGTGCTTACAGAACATTCGATATGTTATGTTCGTATTGGAAATGTATATATTATTCTAGTGAGCTTTGTCATGTACTTGGGGAGAATTTTGTTGATATTTTTTTGATTTTTTTCGTTCTGGTTTGTTTGGGTTTTGCCTACTTTATTGCAAATACATACATTGCCATTATTAATCATCAGCTCGCAAAATCCTCTTTCCTGAACCCTTTTCTTTCACTGAATGCCAGAGCTCTCTATTTGAACCATAGAATGGGATTGGGGCTCTTTCAATCTCTAGTTGAATTATATTTTCTGCCAAATTGTCTGAATTGCAAGTCTTGTATCAAGTTTGAAATTTAGACTTCATGTTGGCCAAAGTTTTTTAAACTTGATGGGGCCATACTATTCATCTACTTTTTGGGACCATACGTAATTTAGGTTTACAGGAGTTTCCAGCTATCCTTGTCGATATCTTTGGCGTAATTACATGTGGCTGGTCTAGTTCATGTTTCCATCATGAAGCTTAGACGTGTTGAAGGACAACTGGCTTGTTTTGCTTTTGTACTTTTGTTTGGTTTGTAAGGTTCTACATGGTCTTTTTGTTTTTTATGGTGATGTAGGAAAGTCTTCATTCGATGAAATGATGAATGAAAATTCTACTTGCAAGATATTTCTCTCATGAATTAGTCGTGCCATTGAATCATTTGCCTCTTTCATACTCATGTTTATGCCCTTCTTTAAACATTTGAGGTCATTTGTAAGCCTTGGAGTTTTTACGCAATGCTGCAAATTTAATTGGAATTGGACCAAACACATCAAACACACCAAATAAGGAAATAGACTCTGAAAAATAAGAAAATTATTATCACCAGCTTCAATTTTAACCGACCCATGTTCTTGTCTCTATGGTCATGTGAAATGAAGACCGGAGATTCAAAGGTCCTTTTGATGTCTTCAGTGATTTAAAAGTGGATAGGCCACTGCCTGCGGGGCTGCCAAGGCGGTCCAGAAGGTGTGGGCGCATCGCCCAGACTTAGGCGGCCAAATTAGGTGCCAAATTAGGTAGGATATCTTTGAGTGCTTGCATAAGCTCCTGTGAACCCGCTTAGGCGGGGTGTAGGGCCTGCATCCCACCCAGGGGCAGAAATGCCCAATGTTGAGGGGCTTTTCTTGGATTTCTTTAAAAAAACAATATTTGTAAAGGTGAGTTTTAGGTTCATTTGAAACCTAAAACCGCTGGAGCCCATTTTAAAGAGAGAATAATGTAAAAAAAAACTAGATTTTGTGATTTTCATTGGACAAAAGTGTTTATGAAAGTTAGGACAAAAGTGTTTATGAAAGTTAGGGGAAATGGATCCAAACATCACCCATTAATATTGGATTTAGTTTGGAGCAGTATTTCTAAAAGCGGTCTGCCCAGCGCCTGGGTGGGTTCTGGGGGCTTGGGTGCATCGCCCAAGCCTGGGCACCCAGAAAAAGCGGCATACCCTGGGCGTCCGCCTAGACACCCAAGAAACCGCCTAGGCGGCCGCTTAGCGCCCAGACCTGGGCGACCGCCCAAAGGACAGCGTCCTGCTCTGTGACGACCCTAATTATTTTGATAATAATAGTAATAATAAATACAAAATAATAATAATATTAATAATAATAAAAAAATATATAAAATAAAATACTTACATAAAGAAATGATTTTGATTGAGGGTTCATTGGGTTGTTAATGCACCATAAGATCACTCTTTCTTTTTTGCTCTTTTCTATTCGACCTGTTAATTGGGCCTTCTCTTTTATTGTTGCCTTATGATGTGGTAGGCTATTATTTATTTGTGTTGGCTGCTTGACACATCCATTATGATGTGTATGCTAAGTATGCCATCTTTCTATTTCATGTGTCAAGGACATATGTACTATGAGGTGTTACCCATCGATATTTTTACATAAACCCTATCATTCCCTTTTTTTTTGGAATCTTATTGAAAGCTGATTCCCTTCTACTGTCCATACCTTTGATTAGTTTCACTCTTTAGTGGGTTTTTCTGCTGCAGCGTAATGGTTACTGGTATCTTGGAATTGCATTTTAGGATTCTCATTTTTTAAAATATATTCATCATCACCCCCTCATTTACTCTTCCTTGTGAGATATAACCAAAATTATTCTCAAAGCCTTTTTGAAGAATGAAATCAAGCAATTCGGTATCTTAAAATGGGCAAGATGTCTGGGTTCATGCATTTTGTCCAAAAAAGAATACCACAAAAATGGATTGGAAGTTGGGGGAGAAGTCATTGAGTGAGAAATGGGTAATCGGCCCTGTACATGACCTGGCATGTCCAGGCCTTACCAGGCCATTTATATATATGTATTACTTGCTCTGGATCGGTCGGATCCATATCGTTGTACTGACTTGAATCTCTTAGTCCACTTTGAGGGTCCAGACCTAGATACGGTTCAGATCAACCAAACCTGATGAGCAACAGTAAGTAACTTCATTTTCCTGTAAAATAGTTATTCGAAAACTCGTATTTCTGCTTTCAATAAAATTGTAATATTTCTGTTTACTGTTATGAATTTTAGATACCTTAAGTTCTATGTGTATGTGGTCTTATCTTCCTGTAAAATAGTTATTTGAAAACTGGTATTTCTGCTTATAATAAAATTATGATATTTCCGTCTATTGTTATGAATTTTAGACACTGTAAGTTTTATGTGTAAGTGACCTGATTTTCTTGAAAAATAGTTATTTTGGCATTTAATTAAAATAGTTACGACTATTATTAAGGATTTTAGATAGTTGGAAATTTAGTATACAACTCTGAATTTCCATGAGATTCTTCTACTGTCTAATATTTATTGTGTATAGATTTCAATGTCTCTCATAACTGCTACCTTTCTGAAACTATATTTAAGAAATTGAGCCCAAAATATTGGACTGAATATTTATAGAAATATGAGTCAAAGTGTCTGCTATAAATTGCTTCATGTGGATTCATGTTATTGATTTCAAGGATATTTTGAATAAATGATATTGTTGCTTCTTGATGTTAAAAAAGGGTTTCAGAGATACTTTAAGTATACAAGTGGACTCATCTGGTATAACAGTGAGGTATAAGTGGACTTCTCTGGTGCACCGATAGGGATTAAGTGGACTCATCTGGTACGTCGTTGAGGTATGAGTGGACCTACCTGGTACGTCAGTAGGGATTAAGTGGACCCATCAAGGACGCTGGTGGGGTATATAGGTGACCTACTTGGGATACCAGTAGGGTACTTTGTGAAATCTTTTGAATCATGAAGATTTATATGTGATTTGATAAGCATGATGATATGTGATTATATGCTATTGACATGATGTCTCTTGTAATAGTATGTGATTTCTTAGCATGCTTTGAGCGTATTGCATGGCCTAACTTGTTACCAAATTGTGCTGGCAATTGTGACCTCCTCGACTCCCCATGATAGGATGGGAGTAGGGGCAAGAGATGTTTGGGTGGTCTCTTTTCCACTCGTAGTGATTGGCACCCAGACGGTGCAAACTCATAGCCAAGGTGGCGTAGGGAGTAGTGTCTTGTAAGTCCATAGGCTATCAAAGCCCCAAAGCGCGCTGGGGTTGTGTGCCTGTGTGAGGCACTACACAACAGATTTACACGTTGGTGGTGCTTCTCCTGTGGGATGGTAGAAGTTCTAACCTTGGACCCGTGGTTAGTGCTTCTACTGCAGGACTTCTGTTGTTGTGAATGCTTGTTTGATCACTTCCCACATGATGCCTCAGTCTTCTGTTTCCTTATTATTACATTCTTGCCTTCTTGTTTCCTTCGTGATTATTTTAAAATCATATCATCTTGAAGTTGCACACTTACATGTGGTACATAACAAAATATCCATGGTTATGATTTTTTTTTTGGATGAAAAAAATGGTAAGTTAGTGGGGATCTGGGCTCCCACCCTTTGGTGAGAATGGAGTCTGAGACTTAATCATGAGGCTTGGCGGTACTACTACTAGACATGGATGCTAGTGTCAGAAACTTGAACCCTAAAATGACATCTGGACACGACACATCTGTACAATATACAAGTATCTACATATATAAATACATCTATGTATGCATATATTGAAATCTATGTGTAATTCACATCTGCATTTATATATATAACAATTCATCAGAATATAAACTAAGTATATGTGAGAATTTATTCATTATAGTAAGTGACTTTTCTGGTAACAACAATTTCTTTTCATTACTGTGATGAAAACAATTTGGATTCCTGATAACAGCACGAAAATTCAATGATACCGCCTCCTTGTTGTACGAAAGGTGGCATGACATTGAGCTCTCTAATTAGGGGCGCAATATAATTTTATCCAGAAATAGCATTTGTACCCATCTATCTCATTTTATTATCTACATACCAGTTTGGTTTAGGGGGAAAACCTTGAATTATCTTGACTAGCGCTTCTCGTTCAGTTCATATCAATCTGTTACTAATTACATGGTAAATTTTAAGAAGGTTGGTCTACTACTTATATCGCATTCTTCTATCATTTTATGCAGGTTGGCCATTGCTTACATTATCTTGCTCGGTTTTTGGTTGGCTTTGCCTTGGGGTTCTCATCTGTATGGCAACTTACTCTCCTCACTCTTGCCGTAGTTCCGCTCATGGTTATTGCTGGAGGTGCATATACAGTTACGATGGCTGGATTATCAAAGAAGGGTGAGGCAGCCTATGCTGAAGCGGCAAAAGTGGCAGAAGAGGTAAGTGAATCTTTATTTTTTACCATAAAAATAGTTAAATGTTCATGGAACATTTGCACTTATGCTGTTCAAAAAATTATATTGCTGAAGAGTTTTAGAGTGATTGATGTCATCCGTTTTGAGGCCTATAAAATAAGGGAATTCATATATGAACTGATTACAATTCAGCAATGACTTCTTTAATATCCTCAAGTTGATGGATGTGGATAGAAGTGGCTATGTAGAATTTAAGGCGATGAAATAAAAGAATTGCTCTTTTTCTTATATCAATCAATCTAAAATTCACTTATAAGTGCCGCAAAATATTGCTATAAATAAGAAACAAAACCCTAAATACAACATAGGACCCTGTCTTTTACTACCAAAAATAAATGGACACAATCTACGAATAAAAACCAAGCTTTTACCAACAATTTAAGCAAAAGTAATGTTCCTGGAAACACAGAATAAACGTGCAAATATGACTGAAAAATAAAACTACTCACTAGATTATGCCTCGGGTCATTTCCATAAGACTTAGTACACACATTCCTTTATTTTAAAAGATTACCTAACTAACTTAAAACATATTTTAATCAAAACAAGAAGTTCTAAGGGAAGAAGTAGAGGGGCTTGCCAACCCTATGGGTGACAAGTGGGTTCAAGGGCTCCACGCCCCATCCATGGAGTGCGGCACACATGTGGGGCTAGATCCAAGGGCCCAAAATGTGCCTCTATATACTACAACAATTTTAGAAATGCTGGCCCAAAAACAATAGATCTTTTGGTTTTCAGAAATAAATACAACTAAAATAACATGCAAGCTGGGTTTTGAACTCAACCAGAAATATTAACAAATATGTGGCATGCAACTCTTATCAAAACACCTACGAAAAGTTGATGTAAATTTTTTTGGGACTCAAGAGGGTGTACAAAGGTCGCTAACTTTGTTATCCACAAAAGAATCAGAGTTCAAAATCAATTGTTACTATTGTAAAGCTCCTCTAAGCAAACCCCAATATAATTTCCAGCAATCATGTACCCATCAAAACCCATCTAAATCTGTCCAATAAAATAAAATGATTCCCAATAACTTTTTCCTTTCTCATACAATCTTTCTCAACCTTCAACTACTATTTTCAGATGCAAAATATGAAGAAAAAGTTGGAACAAACTCACCAAATTCATATGGATTTGCAGACACAGTTTTGTAGCTTTTCTAGCTCGCTGATAGGGCTGAGAATGGGTCGGATCAGGTCCTGTTCCAGGTCCATTGTGATACAGATTTGGATCCGAAAAGTATATATTGGATCCTAATCTGGATCTAATCATATTTGAACCTGGATTAGATCCAGAATATTCGGATCCAGATCAGGATTTGAAAAGTATATATGGGATTCTGATCTGCGACCCTATTCAGATAAAAAATGTTATTTTATATCTATTTTTGGGTAAATATCATTTTATATCTGTAAAATAATATATGGCAAAAAATACAATAATATATATATATAAAATATAATAATTGGGTTGGATCCACTTGTACCTGAATCCGATCTGTATTTACTATTTGGATCCAAATTTTAGATTTGGATCGACCCATCGGATCCAAATCTTCAAAATTGGGGTTTTAGATCCAAATTGGGTAAATTCTCACCCCTACTAGCTAAGTCTTCATGGCTTCTTCTATGTGTTTTTCTTTGTAACTTTTCTTATTTAGATCATTGGTTTTAGAGTCAAGAAGAACTTCTTTTAAAAAACTCCGAGTCCTTGACTTGGACAGAGTGAAAACCTAGTCAACTTGCTTGAGTTTTTCAATTTTGAGTAAGCATGGTGAAGTTTTATATTATGGAAAAATATTGTTGTGCTAACAATAGGATTTGAACTTTATCTCAAGCATAAAGAGGCAAGCACATTCTACCAAAATATTACAGTGTATAAATTCCGGCATAAAACTGAATAACTTGGCCGAACTCGAATATTTCATGAGAGAATTTTTTAATGTGCCAAACTGCGTGGACTAGGGTGAGCATCCTGATTCGGAGAACTTTAAACATGGAGAAGAAATCATGACATAATTGTTTATTCGCAGAGTTTAATTTCTGCTTGCCAATGCCAACAGCTTGCTCATAAATTTATATTTAGCCAATGCTAGACCTTGTCACAAGGAGAAGGTGGGATATCATTTGAAACTTGAAGCCCTCAAGAAGCTTGTGCAGATTAGATACTTAGCATGTTTGCCTAGGCACCTTCATAATTTCAAACTCAAACTAGTGCTGGAATGGATGTAGTTTTCCTTAACTTCAGTCTTAACACACACTTGTTTTCCTCCCTCCTATTCATGCATCTATATATATATGTGTGTGTGTGTGTGTGCGCGCGTGCGCGTGCGCGTGTGCGTGTGATGCAACAACCTTTAAAAACCATCTTATGGCAACAACCTTAGAAAACCATCTTATGGCCATTTGTTTGATCCAAATTTTGAAATATACAATCTTTTCATTCTAATGAACAATCACAGAAAAAGAAAAAAAAATTGAAAACACAACCTAGAAAGTATTTTTTTAGCTCAATTAACATAGGCCGTTCATTTTGGTGAGATGCTTAGATCTAGGCCTTAAAAGAATTTTTTCATTATCAATTTTTTTGGATGGCTTTATTTTCATTAGATGAACAATGTTAAAAAAGAAAAAAATGATTTTGAGTTTATAAAAGCTAAGATCTTGAAATTCACAAAATGAATGGTCTAGATTCGTTTTTGGAGGGGACTCATTTTGACCATATCTAGGGTTCAAATTAAACTTTGTTTTTTTTGGGGGATTGATTATTGAGATGAAGAGAGTGTGTGTGCAAAATTTGAGGTCATACAAGTACCACAAACATGATTTTCTAGAATTGTCGTTGCATTATACTATGATACAACCGTTGCATTGGATCATTGCTCCTATATATATATATATATATATGGGTGTGGTTTGTATAGAGCCTAGGCTCTAAACAATCAAATTAGAGCCTACCTTCATATAGTATCGAGCAAGGTGGTTTCAATATTGGAAATTTTTGTGACAGCCTTAAAATATATTTTCACATTTGTTTATAAAGTTTAAAGGCGTCGAAAATAGTGTAGGTCGACATATCTATGAAAACTTGAAATTCTTTAAAATTGACGGTCCAAAAATGTGTTACAAAATACACTATTTCCAAAAATAAACTTGAAATCCATTTTTTCTCATGTCCATGAATTTTGAGATCGAGATGATCAATTTGAATATATTTGGGCATCAAAACAACCTCTTCTAGTGAGATTTTTGAGGTATGCTCAAATTTGATTGTTTAGAGCCTCGACTCTATATAAACTTTTCCTTATATATATATATATATATATGGGATTGTATACAATGAGACCATTTACTTTTGCTACATGGAGGTCACAATTACTTATAATCATCCAATGTGAAATCTGAGATGTCACAAAGTTCAAGAAAATTTCCTTTGAACTTTGAGTTTTGTCAATGAAATAAATGCAACCACCCAATTTCACATTTAATGGTCAATATGAATTGTGACCACTTTGTACCAAAGATAAATGGTCTCATTATATATTTTCCCTATATATATATATGGAAAAAGCTGGGATTAGCCCACTAGCTCATATGAACATATGAGCCCAACGGCCTAGATTTAATCTGGGCCGATCTGACTATCACGGATGTCCAGTAGTACTTGAATTATTTTTTTTCTACAAATCCAAATCACTTGAAATTTTAGGTGTGTGTTCTTCTCATCAAGACGCACCTAATCAAAATATAAAAAAAATTATTTGTGAAAAACAAAATAACCAAAATACCGCTCGAAACTTTTTGGGGGTATTTTGGTAAATTTATTTCATGTAAAATATTTTTTTGATATTTTTCAAAGATTCACCTATTTTTGATAAACACATGCCTAAAATTTCAAGTGATTTGAATTTGTAGAAAAATAAATAAAATTCAAACACTACCGGACATCCGTGATCGTCAGATCGGCTCAGATTCAATCTGGGCCGTTGGCTCATATGTTCATATGAGCTAGTGGGCTAATCTCAGCTTTTTCCTATTATATATATATATATATATATACATATATATATATATATATCTCCAAGATATACATTCTGGTGTGACGCCTGATCTTATAGTTATTTGATTTCTTTTTGTTAAGTCTCTGCATCTAGGCATACTTCAAATGTTTGATCGATAATAGATCAAAATTTTTTCTATTTCCTGAAATTTCTATTGCATGAGATCGATAAAGTCTGATGTCGGTCATATTTTGAATTGGAAGAGAGTTTGTGGCTGCTTCCTTGTTTCTTTTTTAAAACTAGATTTTTTGTTGATTTCTCTGGTCCTACATAATTTGTATGGATTTACGATTCAAGATTTGTTAGAAATGACTCCAAATGTTTCAAAGCTTACTTCATTTGATGATTTATTTATTGTATTCTGCATCATACAGAATCGGTCATGCCGTTTTCCCTAGTCTTTGTAACGGAGGTATGATTATTATGTGTTTGCCTGCTTGTGTTCCTTGGTATAGCTAATATGATGCATGGCATTGAAATGTTCCGAGTCATAATGTTAAGGATGTCTCAATCCTTGTGCTACAAGTATCCTTATGTGTTGACATGTAACTTTGACTGAACAAGTTTTCCACAGAGTTGCAGGGTGGTTAAATTTTCCCTCAAGTCTCGTCACCTCCAAATATATGTGTAATTGCATCTTATGAGTTTTATTTGAATGTGATTCAACCTAAGTGTGTCCCTAAATTTTCTCACTAGCCACAGATAAATCCTTTTCATATGGATCAGTGAACTATTCACCATCCCACTGAGAATCCTTACCTAGCATAATCAGCAAGTATAGTTTTTCTTCCTCTTCCTGGCATGCATTATCAAACCCCTCTTAACTTGAGGATGCATTGTGATTAATGGTTGTCGACCTGAATGTGCTGATTTTGTTTCAGACATATTTTCTTTTGTCCAACTTGTTTTCTAAATTTCATGAAGACTCCCTAAGGTACTCTGATTTGGATATAGTTTAGCTGCCTATGGGAAAGTACTCCGCTGCATATATATTGGTTTATGAGGTCAGTTTGCACATAAATGGTACAATTCAAGATGGGAAAAGCCCGCTATGTGACGTGAGGTTACACATGGGAATAGTACATTAGTACTGATCCTGTTGAGATATTTTCAGTTGTTGCAAAGATGAAAGTCTTTCCAAAACTCCCAAAAGATTGGAATGTGTTCTCTGGCACCTTACAAGTCAGTAGGCGCACATGTTAGTAGTGCTGCCTCTGAATTCTTAGTTATCGCTGTATTCTGATACATCTTTGTGTTTGACTAGGTCAGGTGATTTCACAAATTCGCACAGTTCATTCTTTTGTTGGGGAGGACAAAGCAAGTAAAGCATATTCAACTTCACTTGAAACTTCCTTGAAGTTGGGGAGAAAAAGTGGCATGGCCAAAGGACTGGGTGTCGGCATAACCTATGGTCTACTGTTTGGTGCGTGGGCCTTACTACTCTGGTATGCAGGTGTCCTTGTCAGGCATCAAGCAACTAATGGTGGCAAAGCCTTCACAACAATTCTCAATGTTGTTATCAGTGGAATGTAAGCTCTTAGATGGAATCTATCTGGTTGCATTCTATATTTCGAATTTATTTTTCTTTCCTGAAAACATTTTTGGGGCTTTGTAGATCACTTGGTCAAGCAGCTCCGAATCTCAGTGCCTTTGCTGAAGGCCGGGCAGCTGCAAGCAATTTAATGAGTATGATTGAGAAAGGTCCGAGTGTGTCTGTGCTGTCGGAAAATGGAGTAGTTTTACCAAATGTGGCTGGCAATATTGCATTTTGTGGGGTTACTTTTTCTTATCCCTCTCGAGCGGGTCTAATATTTGAAGATCTAAGCCTTTCTATTCCAGCTGGGAGTACTTTTGCAATTGTCGGTCCAAGCGGTTCAGGGAAAAGCACAATTCTATCCCTGGTTGAACGTTTTTATGACCCAACTTCAGGTATTTCTGAAACATATAATCATTAATAAAATTATAGCATGTGTTTGTAAAGGAATGTCTTAGAAAAGGTGCTGATGGTAGTTGCCCAATACTTACATGAATGGTTATTCTATGATTTGCTATATGATATTTGGTACTCACCAGGTGTTATTATGTTGGATGGGCATGACCTCAAGAGTCTGAAAATGAAGTGGCTGAGGAGCCAAATTGGACTAGTTAGTCAGGAACCAGCGTTGTTTGCTACCACCATTGCTGAAAATATCAGCTATGGAAATGAAAGTTCTGATATTCAGATGATTATGGAAGCTGCAAAAGCTGCAAATGCGGATTCTTTTATCCGAAGATTGCCTGAAAATTACAGCACTCAGGTTTGTTACAACAGAGGGAACAAGGTTTTAAAACTGTTCTGTGGGGCTAAATGAAACATCTGTACTTAGGTTTTTTATTTGCTTTTACTTGTTTGACTTGGCAGGTTGGATATGGTGGCACCCAGCTTTCTGGAGGGCAGAAGCAGAGGATTGCAATTGCTAGAGCAGTGCTAAGAAACCCTAAGATTTTACTTCTTGATGAAGCAACCAGCGCACTTGATACAGAGTCTGAGCACCTTGTTCAGCAGGCACTTGATACTATTATGTTAGGCCGGACGACTATTATTATTGCACATCGGTTATCTACAGTTCGCAATGCCAACTGTATTGCAGTTCTGCAAAATGGCAAGGTCGTTGAATGTGGCACCCATGAACAGCTGATATCGACTGGAAAAGATGGCGTGTATGCCTCTCTGTTGAGCTTACAGATATCAGCAAATGATGAGCTTCCAAGCAAGACACTTCCTAACCAGACAAAGTAAGGCTGCACTTTCTTTTTCTTTCAAGATACCCTAAACGATTCTGGATTTCATTCTTTAGATCTAGCTTTATGGATTCTTCACTCTTATCTTACCTTAAATTGTGTTCACTAGGAATTTCCTTAAGACTCCCCATTTTCCCACATGCCCCACCTCTGAGTTAGATTATCCGAACCCAAAATTCAAGGATCTACAATCACAGAGCGACATCCCTCATTCGGAAAAGAAAAATTCAAACGCTACTCCATATTTCTGGAAATTAGTCAGACTGAATACGCCTGAGTGGCGGTTCGCAGTTCTTGGCTCGTTGGGTGCCATCCTGGCAGGCATGGAGGGTCCTCTCTTTGCTCTTGGGATAACTCATTGCCTGACCACTTTCTATTCCCCTGACAAGCTACATGTCAAGCATGAGATTGAAAGGATTTCACTTATATTTGTTGGAGCAGCTGTGGTTACTCTTCCCATATATTTGTTGCAACATTATTTTTATACTTGGATGGGGGAGCGCCTTACTGCTCGAGTTCGTAGCATGATGTTCTCAGGTCTTATTAGCATTGTTCATCTACAATTTTGATATAATGTTGCATATCCCTGTTTTACATATCCATTTCCACCTCTCTTGGCCTAGTTAGGTTTAACCAATTTGAATGGTTTCTTAACTGCAGTTATACTTCGAAATGAGGTTGGCTGGTTTGATTTGGATGAGAATAACTGTGGATCATTGACATCACACTTAGCAGCAGATGCGACGTTGGTGAGAAGTGCATTGGCAGACCGTATTTCTACTATTGTACAAAACATCTCCCTTACTGTCACAGCATTTACCATTGCATTTATGCTGACTTGGCGCATGGCAGCCGTTGTAATTGCTACATTCCCACTACTTATTGGTGCTTCTATCGGTGAAGTAAGTATTTAACTTGAAAGCTGGGGTTTTTTCTCCTTGAATATGAGTCTAATTCTTGGGCCACGTGTGGATTCACTAAATTTAGTACTTTGTAACTATACTTGATATCCTTCTATGATTTCATTTGACTTCAGCATTGTGTTGCCAAATCATGTGTAAGTTATACCTCTTGGTTAGGGGTGGCTATGGACCCAGACCTGACCCGGGACCCACTGGGTATACCTAAATAGGTCCGGGTATGAGTCCAACATTTGGACCCGGCAAGTAGGGTCCAGGTCCAAAACCTGGACCCGAATACTATTCGGGTCCGGGTTCGGTTGGGCCTGACCCGTACCTGTAAATTGTTGGAGATAAAATACTTCAGGCCCTATTAGTTTGGGTGTATTAAAGATCGTATACAATAAGAATTCATAATCATCTTTAGCTATTAAATGACAAATAAGACGACTTGAAATCTAATGGCGGGTTGTGACCTTGTTGCCAATAATTTGGGTATATGATAGTAAGGAAAGGGCAAAAAATAAAAAAAAGAAGCTCATAGTGAGGGTGGCCAGACCAGACATGGGACCTGATGGGATAGATCTGGGACCTGACGGGTATGGATATGGGTCCAACTTTTGGACCCGATGGGTCAGGTCCAGGTCCAAAACTTGGACCCGAATACATTTGGGTCTGGGTCCGGGTCCAGCAGGGCCTGACCCATACCCATTGCCACCCCTATTGCTGGTACATGAAGGTTTATCATGGGTTAAAAATTTAACTGGACACATTTTGAAGATGATGATAATGGAAATGCCTTTTCTTGTTGCTCCTTTTTAAAGACTCTGATGCAAGTCTTATCTTGCTTAAGATCCATGTCCTCTGTTTGAAAACATTGCTTCATTTCATATTATTAATTTTTTTTTATATTTCAGCAGTAGGTATCGAACTTAAGATGTAGCGTTGTTGACGCCAGCTGCTAACCACTCCAGCCCACGCCCAAGCCCAATTCCTAAAAGGATGAGTCAGCTTGTTTGGTTTTTCTTGGGACAAACTTAAAAGGATTTGAACGATTGACCTCTCTCACCCAAACTGATATTCTACCACATTTCATATGAAATGTCCCTCTTTGACAACCTTGGGAATTAAGATTCATGTATGCCTAGTTTTCCTGTAATACTGGAAATACAATCTTTGAACTCTCAGGACACCAATGATCTAGTTTTGATCATCCTTTGAACTTGATAAATGATCTATTGCTCTCTAGGGTGATAGCAAATGCCTGCTTATATACTAATATGCTAGTGGCTTTCTCGGTCATAATAAATGCTGTTTCTGATCATTATTTCATCCATAATCGCATTATGTTTTATATGATTGGTTCACCAATTTATTTATTGATTTTGGTTGGGGACCCAACAAAACCTCAGTTCTCCTAGCCAAAAAGAAATGGTATGAAATTCAGATGGGCAGTGCTGTGGCTTATATTGTTCCCTCACATCACCATGCACCATAACACACATTTAAGTTCTTTTCTCATATACATATTATGCAGTTCCTCCTGTCATCTCATGACCATCTTTGTTTCTTTCTCTAGTTCATTCTCAGAATTTTGGATTCTTGCAGTCTATTGCTATCATGAATCTCTCAACTAGCTTATGATCCTTGGGCGCAGCAACTATTCCTCAGGGGGTTTGGAGGAGACTACAACAGTGCTTATTTTCGAGCATCAGCTGTAGCTCGAGAAGCCATCAACAATATCCGAACAATTGTTGCATTCTGTGCAGAGGATCGAGTTTCAGCCCTATTTGCTCTGGAGCTCTACCTTCCAAGGAAGCGAAGCCTTTTACGTGGCAACATATCTGGACTAGGCTATGGAATGTCCCAGTTTTTTATGTATTGTTCATATGCGATTGCTCTCTGGTATGCAAGCCTTCTCATGAGACATGGGAAATCAGATTTTGGTGACATCATGAAGTCCTTCATGGTGTTAGTGATAACTGCTCTAGGTGTGGCAGAGACGCTTGCTCTGGCCCCTGATATAGTCAAGGGATCACAAGCTCTTGCTTCAGTTTTTAACATCCTTGAACGAAAAACTTTAATTGAGCCTGATGACCCCTCCTCAGAGGTAGTCACTGAAGTTAGTGGAGACATAGAATTGAAGAATGTGGGGTTCAGGTACCCTGTCAGGCCAGAAGTAGTAGTGTTTGATGACTTGAATTTGAAAGTTGAGGCAGGCTGCACTGTTGCTATCGTAGGTCAAAGTGGTTCTGGCAAGAGCTCCGTAATTGCACTCTTAATGAGGTTCTATGACCCTATTTCCGGTTGTATACTTATTGACGGGCATGACATTAGAGGCATGAACCTGAAATCTTATCGCAAGAGAGTCGGTCTGGTTCAGCAGGAACCTGCATTATTCTCCACCACCATATATGAGAACATCTTATATGGCAGAGATGGAGCATCTGAAGTAGAGGTACTGAGGGCCTCTAAGGCAGCTCATGCTCATGGGTTCATCAGCTGCATGCCTGATGGTTATAACACCAGAGTAGGAGAGAGAGGTGTTCTTTTATCGGGGGGTCAGAAGCAAAGAGTCGCCATTGCTCGAGCTATCTTGAAAGACCCCTCAATCCTTCTCCTTGATGAGGCTACTAGTGCCTTGGATGCGACTTCAGAAAATCTGGTACAGAGAGCACTAGATAAGCTAATGGAGGGAAGGACAACAGTTGTGGTGGCGCATAGGTTGTCTACCATCATGAATGCTGATAAGATTGTTGTGCTGGAAAATGGAAAGGTGAAGGAAAGTGGGAGCCATGAGGAGCTCACCAACATGGTTGGTGGCACATACACTCAGCTTGTGTCACTACAGCAGCGGACTGTTTTAGATTCACCTTAGCTGATCACTAAAATTAAGGTCATTGGTTTATAGGAGTTAAAGTATCAAAATCATATTGCCAATAATTCAACAACACTAATATGATGGAAATCTTGTTATGTTTTTGAGGGCCCAAGTTTGCCTTGAGGTACCCATATGGGTTCATATTTTATTGCATGATTCTTTTGGCCCTGAAACTATAGATTGAAAGGTGCTGTTTCCATTTTAATATTTGTATTAATGTTTTAAAAAAGCCAAAAAAGCATCCATCTGAATTGGAATTGCTTGATCTAGATGTAAGATCGATCAGGCCGGTCCAGATCTCAACATATATCATGAACTGGCCGGTTCCCCCTTGAACTCAACGATTCACTGTAGGAACTGTTCAGTTCTGTCAATGGACCAACCAGTTCTTACCAAAAACTGGTTTTTACCGAAAACCAATTGGTTCCTACCAAAAACCGGTTCCACAATTTCTTATTCGTACATTTTCTTCCATTTCTATTGTATATAAATTTTTTATTCAATAGGGATCCAACACGCCCATGTGGGGGTAAGGGGGGGGGGGGGGGCATGTACATTGGCCTTCGGGTAAACTGATTGACCATTTATACAGCAGCTAAAGCCCTCCTCCCTTACCTTAATCCCCGATGTGCGAAAATTTCAACCCATTGTTTTAGCCCATATGCTCCAATGGAATTAAGCATGTTTAAGACGAAAATTCAAGCGCTTAAGCATTCATTAAGTTGCACCATATGCTATATTGAATATGCGCCTATCCCCTATTAATGGAGTTTATGCATTTAAGAATTTAGGCCTATAAAATACGTTGCAAATACAGAATGAAAATTTAACCATTTTGGTCATTCATATCGCTCTTTTATAATTGTTTTTTCCGTACGATAAAACATTTAAGCATATTGGGCGTTTACCAAATCCTTTAAGCATATCGAACAAGAAAACTATTCAAACATAAGGAGGAAAATACAAACAAGTTAAAGTGTAATTGGAGTCAACTAAATCATAAATCACTTTCATAATTCATATAACATACAAGAAAGAAAAATCATTGGAAAAACAAAACAAACTAAAAAAAATGTTATGACAAAAGGATTAACAAGTTAACTGCCCAAATAATAATGTATACCACAAAAAATTGCAAATTTGTTTCACTATATGAGAATCTAATGATCATTTATCAAATGGACTAGAAAAATTTGATGCCAGTAAAATTAAATAAAAACAACTACAATAGAAAAAGGAATATTGAATTTTTTATTTTTTTTCACTCTTCCTTTATCTTGAATTGGGTTTTCCTTTTTTACACACTTGGATTGGGTTTTCCTTTTTCACTCTCTCTCTCTTGGATTAGGTTCGTTTTTTACTCCCTCTCTATCTCTTCTTTTCTCTCTCTTGAATATTGGATTTGGTTTTTTCTCTCTTTCTCTCTTATGGGTTTTTATTTTTCATTCTATCTTCCTCTTTCCCTTCCATCCCTACCCCTCTCAATTAGGCACGTGATTGTGCCCATCAATAGACACAAATTTAAATACGTCACGTCTAGAGGGACAAAATATTTATAATAATATGAATGAAAATAAATAATTAATTCAATAAATTAATTTTGGGGGTGATTAAAAATTTTCAGATAATAAGGGTTGTGTTTGTGGAACTTGATAACATAATTTGAGTTTTCAGTGTTATGTAAAAGCCAAGCAATGTCTTCTAAAGTTGCTTTATCTTGACCTGCCTACTCTAGGATGTGAATTTATTTCAATAGATTTTGAAGGACTTCAAGATCCGTAAGGAGTTCTGCACATCCCGAGTCTCTTTTTGCACCACTTTTTTTCATGTTATGCTTTGTAACTGATGCAGAAAAATTTAAAGAAATAGTGTAATTATCAAGAAACAAAACCAAACATAAGCACAATTCAAAGAAATATATGGTTTTTTTTCTACATCCAAGCTAAAGTTGTAAAAGCCTTCTCTTAGGCCCCATACACCTATTTATAATATTATGTACTGTTTTAAATACAAAAAATGTCCAAACAAATAATACATTGACCATATATGCCAACTTAAACTTAAAATTCACAATGATAATTTTATCCCTGTAAACAGTATTTGTGAATAGTATTTATGAAATAAACAAAACGTACAAAAACCCTAAAATCCCTAAAAAATTAGAAAACCCTATAAATAAACTTTAAAACTAAAATTATAATATATATCATTGGCCCTCTACCATTTCAGGGGTGCACAACGATTTATACTTTCTAATCTCATAGAGTCCAAATGATGTTGCCTCTTATTATTCTTACTCCTGAACAATGTTTACCGACATGCTTGTTTCAATCAAAAGCCATGATTTCTTGAACAAAATAGGTGAACTGCTTATGTTGTGTTTCAAAATGGCTAGTGATTTCTAATTTGTTTGGGACAAATTTATTTCAAAACAACTGTTCTTTTGAAACTTGATAACGGTATCTCAGGAATAAACGATACTTGGAACTTGTTTGGGACATTAATTGAACTAGGGTTGTCAATGGGGTTGGGTCAACTCGCAGTAACGGATCAAACTGATTTAGGTCCCGGTTTAACTTTTGTACTTGAGGAGTCGGAGTCGGAGTCGATTCCAGAAGTATGACCCGAGAGTTGGCTCGGGTTGGGTCCGGGTCTAGCTCATATTTTCTTTTTTCTTGAACAAGTCTAGCCCGTATTTTCTATATATAATATCACGACATATATGTTGACTCGGAACCGATTTTTTTGAACAAGTCTAACCTGTATTTTCTATATATAATACAAATATGTTGTGATATTATATAATAAATATAATATCACAACATATATAATACATATAACACATATATGTATTATATAATCCATATAGTTTTATTTTTTTTATATTTTGACTCGGAACCGATTGGTCTTGTCGATTTGGGGTTGGGCTTGACCTAGACGTGACCCAAGTTGTTACCCACCTAATGTGAACCCAACTCATTGTGGATCCATGGATGACCACGTCTTGATGGGCTAATTGTTTCACGCCTCCGTGAGAGCCAATAAGATAGAATCTATATGTATGAAGGCCAATGAATATACTTTAAATGTTATTGTTCTTGGATATAATCATCATCATTGTTTTAGTTTTTTTCTAATTAATTAGGGTCGGCTACATGAATCTTGGTTCTTGATTATACTATATTAAAAGATACTATAAGTCATCATTGTTCTCGGATATTCAAACCCTAAAATTTAGAGTGTCGGATCACATTCATGTGCAGTTTTTTGGGTGTATCAAGAAAGGAGCCCTCTACTTACTCATCTTTAACTCTCTCCCGAGGTCGAACTACCCTTAAGTCCTTCAATCCCAACAATCATCCTTTATTTATATAAAGTTGGTACATTTATCATGGAATTCGTGTAACTGCTCAATTAATTATATCTAGTTACAAAATTGGAACAAAATATCCTCTGCTTGATGAACACATGAAAATAGTAATAAAAAAAATTAAAGAAAATAAGGGGAATGTGACTCAATTGTCCCAATTAACCTTACTTGTTGCATGGTAAACCCTCATCTTCAAAGCTTCTCTGTATTCGTTGTTCTGTGTTCACTCCGCCTGTGCATCTGTCAATTGTATTTATTATATCTTCTCCATCGGGGACTTCATCCTTTTTTTTTAAATTTCGAAGTCCAACAAAGTGGGAACGGTTCTTTTAAGTGAAAATGGAGTTTTCTTCCCAACCATCATAGACATGGGACTTTACGGCCAATCCTCTTTTAACATCTGTTATATAGCAGTTAGAATTTGGTTTGGGTAGGCATAATTGGCAAATGTTTGGATGCTTCATTCTTTCATACATTGGTACCAAAGTAGGCACTACTTTTTTAGAGTGCTTACCCCCTGTCCTACATATTCTTGAACTGATTTGATCTTTTAATTCAAATATTTTTAATCTTGTCATTTTATTGCATATTGTACGTTAGTGAACGTGGTTTGACATATTTGGATATCATCATCATCTGAGTCTTATCACAATCATCTGTGGTCGGCTACATGAAGTTTGTTCCGACATTATGTTCTACCAAGGGTCATACCTTTAGTCAAGCTATATGTCACTATACCTTTTCTCATTACTTCTATCTATGTTCTTTTAGGCCTTTCTTTTGCGCTTTTAGATCCTTTTACTTGACTAAATCTCCTCTCTTACCTGGTGTTGTTCTAGGTCGATAATGCACATAACCATACCACCTAATTCTACTTTTCTTTATTTTATTGCCTATTGGAGTTACTGCTAAATTCTTTGAGATGAATTTATTCCTAATTATATATTTCTTTGTCTTGCCACTCATTAATCTCAACTACACTCACTATGGATATGTTATTGGCTTCCCAACATTCCATCCTGAAGAGTATGGCTGGTCTTACAACCATCGTATAGAACTTCCCTTTCAGTTTCATTAGTATGAGATAATCACATAAGATTCAAGAAGTACATCTCCATTTCATCCAACCTGCTTTAATTCTATGAGCAATATCTTTCTCGATCTCTCTTTCGCATAGATTATCGAGTTGCAATATAAAAAATAATCTCTTTTAAGAACTTCTTGGCCATCAATCTTAACTAAGTCCTCATTTCTACTATTATTATTACTAAACTTGACACCATCTCTACAGAGCTTCATACATTACATAGCCTCATTGTATGGATACCTAGTTAACTTGTCCAATCATTTATTTGACATAATTTTATAAAAAATTTACCCCCTATCATAAATTAATAGGATGTCTTCTTGCTCACCACAATTAAGCGGCATTATGTCCAAATCCATCACCTATCACCAAAATTTAGAGTTTATTTGAATTTATTTTAAAGCCTTTTACCGTGATTATATAATTCTTAAATCACATATGATTATCCATCCTACTTGCACTTCGGTTAAGCAGCTAATTGATTGAGATATTGAGAAACACCTCAAGTAGTTGGCCCCATGGCAACCCTTCGAGCATTGCATTATGAATTCATACCCATGTAATGATTTGTATTTGGTTGGGGGTTTGAATGTGGTTCATCCATAATCAAGGATGAGTCATTTAAGATTTGTAAAATTTCACACCCCAAAATTTGAAATCTCAACCAGTATGTCGCGACTTGCCTCGGCTAGGGGACTTGCCACCTAGCCTCCCCCTAATTTACTCAGCCAAGTCCTGAGTCTAACACAGATCCTTTTAAAAAAAAAAGAGAATTTTGAAAGACTAAAATCCAAGTAATAATAGTAAATTGAAATCTAAAACAACTTTAAAAATTTAACACAAGTTAAAGATGTAGAGGAAAATTGGATTAAAAAAAGCAATATATAGTTTGGGGCATTTCAAAAAGTTTCAAAAGATGAGGTATATATAAAAATCGTGATTATGGCAAAAATCACTCGCCAGTCTTTGCTAAATACATCCAAATCATATAGAAAAATATTATAAAACAATCCAACATTTTTCAAATGTTTTTAAATTTTTTTTGATTTTTTTTCAAATCCCCAGTTGTACACCCAACTCATGTAAACTCAGCCTCGCCCCTAGTTACTCGCCTGAGCCCGAGTGGACTTGGCAAGTCACGACACACTGATCTCAATCTATTTCTAATGTTTTCGAGATTCACTCTTGCTTTGAGATGCTTCAAATCATAAGAGGATATCTAGAATCTATAAAAATAGAGTTTGATACTTTGATTTCCACCTCAAAGAAAATAAAAATAAAAACATATTATTGTCTTCATATACCTTGACTATTGACTTAGAAACCTCCGGATTCTCTTATATTATTAATGAAGATTTAATGCCCATCATCAATTGATTCACATGTTTAGAATTGTATTCAATTCATTATTCTTAACTTTAGGAATTCTTCCTCTTTGTTTCTCATTGGTGTGTGAGAATATATTTTCCTTAAGTCTTTGGAGGTGCATAGGCTTGCCCTTTTTCCCCCCTTTTTGGCCAGCTCATTGGTGAATAGGTCCCCTTCCTATAGTAAGAATGAATTTCTCAGTCCCATCTTCCCCCCATTACGGCCTACCACTAGAAACACCTTGAGCTCATTTCTATGTGTATTTGTGATGATCTTAACTTCAAGCATTCTTTTCCTTGGTAGAAAAACCGCTTGAGCTTTCAGTTTCAAGGGTATGTGATGAGTCTTTATGTGATCTTATAATGTCAAGGAAGATCTTATACTTATCATCAATTGATTCAGCATGTTTAGAGGGAGATGTCATATCAAGATGTAAGCATTGTAAAGCTCTCAGGAT
Organism: Amborella trichopoda; assembly: GCF_000471905.2. The sequence continues at coordinate 1,279,608 of NW_006500178.1, forward strand.
TTAAGCATTGTAAAGCTCTCAGGATTTTGTCAGTGGCTTTTGAACCATACATCATTTACAGAAGCCGAGGAGGTATGAGTCATTGATGGTTACCATTTTAGGTTTAGGCTTTGTTTGAAATTCAAAACAGTTCCCAGACCTCCTGAGTTTTCAGTTTCAAAGCATACAGTCATGTTGTTTACTTATATTCTCAAGGAAAATCTTATACTGATCATCAACCGATTTGCCATGTGTAGAGGGAGATATATAGTATCGCCAACCTTTGTGGATTTCGTTAGTAGCTTTCCAACCATCTAGTATTTGCAGAAATGATAGATGTAGGAATTATTTTTAAAATCTTGTTTTGCCTTTTAGGGTTTGTTGGTTTGAAATTTCAAAAATAGTTCAGATGCCTCATGAGTTTTCAGATTCAGAATATATGAGTGGTTGTTTTATCTTATATTATCGACGAAGAAAATAGGATGAATTATTTTTAAAATTATGTTTTGGCTTTTTGAAGTTGTTGGTTTGAAATTTCAAAAATAGTTTAGAAGCCCCTCATGAGTTTTCAGATTCAGAATATATGAGTAGTTGTTTTTTCTTATATTATCAACTAAGAAAATAGGATGAATTATTTTTAAAATTATGTTTTGGCTTTTTGAAGTTGTTGGTTTGAAATTTCAAAAATAGTTCAGAAGCCTCGTGAGTTTTCAGATTCAGAATATATTCTCAACGAAGAAAATGTGCTTATCAATTCAAAATATGAGAATGGAGATATCACAGGAGATATGTATTGCAAAGCTCTCTAGAATTTGTGAGTGGCTCTTCATCCATTTAGAGTTCACAAAAGCTCATGATGTAAAATCATTTACAGTTATCTGTTGGCTTTTAAGATTTGTTGGTTTGAAATTTGAAAAGGAATTAGAATTTGGTAACCATTAGTGATCAAATTTCAAGATTAATGGCTACTTGTTGATGATTCTTAATCCAGCCTGTGCCAATCTCCTATCATTTTCTGGATTTATGGCCCCTTGCCAATTTTTGAACCTAGCCACATATTTTTTTACGGAAATATTGGTGGGGACATTGGATGCCAAATTTTGCTCAATTGCTAAAAGGCCGAGGGTATATTTGTTTGTAGATTGGAAAAAAGATGCGGTATTCAGCCGGCGTAAGAGCTCATTGTTCGAATATATTTTTCAGTACCTTGGGTCCCCGATGCGGAATAAAAGAGAAGCCGGTCAATAAAGCCTTGTCATACAGTGGAATTTCTGACAGTCTCAGAATTACCCTAGAATGGGTTAGAATCTTTTTAAGCACTCTAAGAGGCCACCTGCCAAGTTTCGTCGCAACCCGACATGTCTAATGCAGCGTAGACAAAGAAACAATTTCGAAAAAATCAGCCACTAGCACCCTGAAACAGACTCCATAACTAAAACTCTATTTTTGGTACGTTAAACAGTTATGGGACCACTGCCATTGGATTCGGTACGGTCGAAAACCTTTAGGGGTCAAGTTTCGACTTAAACGGACATTCCAAAACAAAGTTATGGGTGAAACATTAAAAAGGGGTAGGCCGCCATTTTCGTGCGGCCTCCTTGCACCAATCTCCATTCAAGGAGACTGGTTTGCATAGTCACGAGCAGTAACTTTGAAGACTCGTATCTCAATCGTCTGGAGTCGGATCGTGTTCAAATTTGGTGAGCAAGTTCATCTTGTTAAGACGAGCGTTTTGATATGTGGCACGCCTCGTGATGACACCCGAGCAGGAAGAAAAACAAGAGAGAAGTTGGCGATTTGTTAAGACAAGTGTAGAAAATTTAGCAGTAGCACGCCTTCCTCGAGTGGCTATATCACAGCTCTCGCTTACGTGATCGACGTATAACCAATTGCATTATGTATGTAAGGTCCAAGGCTATGCCTGGTTCGAACCTCGTGTATGATGAACAGTTGGATTCAGCACATGAAAGCGTTAAAGTTGCTGTAGATTTTGGCCACCAAATTTCAAGATCCGGCTAAAAACCCTAGACGACGAAATCTTCGTCCAAACACGAAATCGAGCTGCGTTTGCTGCAATGTGATCGTGACGGCATGCTCAATGCAATTCAGTGAAGAAATCAAAGAAACACATCAAGAAACAAGGACACTATCGATCAGAAATTTTCAAGATCTATACAAATTTCGAGTCGCATGATCGTGGCCTAAAAACGTCATCCATGACTCGAAGTTGGTATCAAATCGATCATCATGTCAAGCCCGACAACATCTTTGGGGCCAAACGGACGTCGGAGAAACCCCAGATCATCCGTGGAATATCACGCACGTTCTAGGGCAGCAGTAGGGACTGTTTTTGAATTTCATGTATTATTGGGCACGGGCAAAACAATCCTTTTGTACCCATTTCTATATTTAATTTTAATTCAATTAAATTATAATTATCATCAATTAGGCTAGATTTTAGGCATCCACCCATGTTTGGGCCCAATTCCATAAATACATGCTAAACCGAATTGTAAAAGGACCCCTCATTTTTCAATCTCATGAATAAAATTTGGGAGTTTTCACATTGCAATTGTGGACATATCTTGGAGACAAAGAGAGGAGAGAGAGAAAAAGTTTGGTACCCTCTGGTGAAGGTAATTTTCTCTCTCCTCCTCTCATCTCTCTCTTTCTCTCTCCTCTTCTCGTATATCTCTTTCTCTCCTCTTCTCATCTCTCTTTCTCTCTCCTCTTCTCATCTATCTCTTTCTCTTCTCCTCTCATCTCTCTCCTCCTCTCATATCTCTCTTTTTCTCTAATCTTGTCTATCTTTTTCTCTTTCCTCTCTCTTTCCTGATCTTCCTTGCTTTCTTAATCTATATCTTCCTTCTTTCTTCATGTTCTCTTCTTTCTGTCTCTTCTCCATTCATGCCTGATGGAGCTTATCGTTAGGTGTGACGTCTTCTTACTCCTGGAACATAAACAGTGAGCCGTGCCTTAACCCGACTGGCGGGCCGGGCTTCTGTCCAAGTTCCCTTGTCTCTTCTTCTATGTCATGGATGGCGGAACCCCATCGCCGTCCATGTCTTCTCTCTTTTGTCTCTTCTCTTATGTCATGGACGGTGGAAGCTCATCGCCATCCATGTTTTCTCTCTCCTCAATCATGGACGGTGGAAGCTCATCGTCGTCCATATTTTGTTTCTCCTCTGTCATAGACAGCGGAAGCTCATCGCCGTCCATGTTTTCTTTCTCCTCTGTCATGGACGGAGGATGCTCGTCGCCATTCATGTTTTCTCTCTCCTCTATCATGGACGATGGAAGCTCATTGTTGTCCATGTTTTCTCTCTTCTATGTCATGAATGGTAGAAGCTCATCGCTGTCAATGTTTTCTCTCTCTTCTGTCATGGACGGCAGAAGCTCATTGCCGTCCATATTTTTTCTCTCCATCCTGGATGGCGAAAGTTCAGTGCCGTCCATGCTTTCTCTCTCCTCTGTCATGGACGACAGAAGCTCATCGCCGTCCATATTTTCTCTCTCCGTTGTCATGGACAGCCGAAGCTCATCGCCGTCCATGCTTTCTCTCTCCTCTGTCATGGACGGTGGAAGCTCATTGTCATTCATGTTTTCTCTCTCCCCTGTCATTGATGGCAAAAGCTCATCACCGTCCATGTTTTCTCTCTCCGCTGTTATGGACGGTGGAAGCTCATCACCGTCCATGCTTTCTCTCTCCTCTGTCGTGGACGGTGGAAGCTCATCACCGTCTATGTTTTCCCTCTCCCCTGTCATGGACGGCGGAGCCTCATCGTCGTCTATGTTTTCTTCTTTTCTTTCTCTCCTCTGTCATGGACTGTGGAACTCCATCGTTGTCCATGTTCCTATCTTTCCCTTCTCTCCCCTGTCATGGATGGCGGAACCCCATTGCCGTTCATGTTTCTCTTCCCTCTTCTCTGCTCTTCTATGCCCTTCTTCTCCCTCTTTCTTTCTTCTCTCATATCTCTCCTTTTCTCTTCTATTTTCTTCTCCTTCTCTCTTTCCCTCTCATGTGATCAAGGCTGGCTAAGTCAAACACTGCCATGGTAGTCTCGTCGTCTAGCAGTATTGCTACTGTGTCGGTCTGAGTTACCGTTCCCGTCTTGCTGCTATGATAGACTAGCCATCGTGTCAAGCTAGTCGGTGATCGTTCTATCATCTAATAGTATTGCTGTTGTGCTGGTTTGAGTTACCGTGCCTGTCTTGCTTCCACGTCGGGTCAATCACTTACTGGTTTAACTATTGTGTTAGTGCCACTTGGTCAAATTCCTCTCTTCCCCATTCTTTTATTATATCTCTTTCTTCTCCTTTCATCTATCCTCTTACCCATTTTTTTTTCTTCTTCTTTTGAATGTGCATGCTTATGTTCATTCGCCCAAAGACAAGGTGGGGTCCCTTAGCCCACTTGTCTTGTAAATTAATCGTGCGTGTGATTGCAGAAATAGGAGAGTTCAGGCCATGGGAGGGTATTTTGAATCAGTTGTAGGACTGGGGGGCCTTCCGTCGTGATCTAAGAGGGTGCCCGCGCGAGTCAGACTGAGTGAGTCACGGACCCAGGTGAGGTGTGTCTCACCTCACATTAAAATTCCTCTCTTGTCGGTTGGTATAGCTACCCTTGTTTCCTAACAAGGTTCCCGAAAGAGCGATCTCAAGTCCTGTGTTTCCCTGAAACCCGAGGCATGTGCCACCAGGTCATCCTGACCTGGAGGGCGAGATCAAGGCACATAACCAGCTTGACGACTCCACTGGGGGTACACTACCCTTTCGTCGCATCGTCCTTGTTTGGCTAGTCTCTCTTTTATTTTTTGTTTTTCTGCATACACATGGCTTCTGGGTTTCTTAACCCATTTATCCGGATCGGGGATTTCCTCATCCACGCATTTGCGAGTGTCCCCAGAGAATAAGTTCCTCGAACTTCGTTCCCAACCTTCCTTTTGAGCAAGGACCTATTGTCTAGCTCCCAAGTCTTAACCTAGAGAGGAGTGAGAAGGGGATTAAAGGTCCCTAACTCCCCATCTCCTAGCTCTGGTGGAGACCCCACCAAACCATTATGCATTGACAGCACGTCTGCTGCCACTCACAGTATACAACCCGTCACCGGCAAGTCACTTGTCGGTCATATTGCCGAGGTATGTCGAAAAGCTGCCCAGTCCCTTTCTACAAATGTCAAGGAAGTTGCCGTTGCTTCTATAAGTCATCGTAAGGCTTTCACCCACATTCTTGCACCACCAGGAGTCTCTATGCTTAGAGGCTCAACACATCGAGGCGGCGATCCTGAGGCCTCCACCTCTCACACACACCCTAAGACTCGTGGACCATCCACTCGAGCCACACCTCGGGGCAACATCATCATTGCACCAACCCGAGTACATGAAAGACGACCCTCTCATCCTCCTACTCAGCACACACTAGCGCACCTTGTAAGGGGCAGGCTTCCACCTATTCTCTTATAGACACCTGCGCGTAGTTCTCGGCCTCCTAAGGCCAGACCATTTGTTCGGGCCCAGGTTGACCCCCAAGTGACCCGTGATCCTTCTTCAAGGGGCGCACACGCGTCGCCTTTACAGAGAGCCCCTCGCTCCTGACTCAGGCGCTGTCATGAGTCGAACCTTCCTCTGCCTGCCTCTTCTCTTTCGGGCAAGCACCTCCAGCCCTGGTACTCAAAGACTTTCCCCAAGAGTACCATCCTGAGCCAGCCCCATCAGCTAGGTCATGTCTCTGGAGCATAAGAGAGCTCGAGGCAAAGACCTGGTGGGAGATCAAGTCCTTCATCCTCCCGGGCCTAGGTTGACCCAGTACCTGGCCCACACTCATTGTTTCACCTAATGGAGACGACTCTCTCTTGTGCAAGAAGGGCCGACCAGCCGCAATCCCGATCGCAGTTCTGACATGAGGTCCATCAAAACGCAATAGGGGTCTGCAAATCCTGACTAGGGAAGCAAACAAGATGGCCGGGGCCGCCTCTCCTAATGACCCTCTTCATTAGAACCCCTTCTACCCTCTTTAGATGACAAGGCATGAAGAAGAAATCCGTGGATCCTGCACTTTGGTCAGTGTCGTAGAAGATGACCCAACCACTCAGCAGCCACGGTCCTAAGACAGTCAAGAATCGGTTCTCACGTGATCGGCATATAAGACTCGAGTACAGTCAGGGCATGCTGAGCCCTTGCTGACTAATCTGCCGCGCGTGACTCGCCAAGGTCAGAAGCCTTCGACCGCACCTAAGGCTAACCGTCCTGAGGAAATGGTTAGCGTTATGGTCGTGATAGACCCTAACGATACCCAGGAGGAACGCATGGACAGGTTCGAGCAGATGGTGCGAGCGATGATGGAAAAGATTGATCGCATTAAAGCATGCAGTCCCCAGCCAATGTATCCCCTCATGAGGCTGACTCCCATCACTCGGATGATGCAGCTCCAAGGTAGCCTCCTCCTCCTCCCTCACAGGACAATTCTATCCCTCACCCCATCTCATAGGCAGACATCGACACTATGGTAAGCCATAGCCTGAAGAACAGAGAAATTTTGGGAATGCAGGATGCAACTCTTTATCAGAAGCCGTAACCCTCCTACATTGATTAGGTTCCATTTCTCTCATACTACAAGAAAGGGAAGTTGCCCCTGTTCAATGGTATGACCTCCCCACACCAACATATCGCCCATTTCCATGCGGCATGTCGAGACACAACAGCTGATGGGAGACTCCTCCGTCAGTTTGGTGAAACCCTTGATGGCCCGGTTTTTTAGTAGTATGCTCGGCTTCCCCCAAACTCATTACATACTTGGGAGAAAATGGAGAAACTATTCCACCAACGCTTCTATGAGGTTGAGCGAGAGGTCCAAACCATTGAGCTTCTCACCTTAACCAAGGAACCAGATGAACCCGTGGATCAATTTATAGCAAGATGGAGAGATTTGCCTGCTCGCCATCATAATCCTATGCCTTAGAAGAAAGCAATTCAAACCTGTGTACAAAATATGCGACCTGAGATAACTGTACATGTTCAAGCCTCCAATCCGACCTCCATGTCAAAGCTGACTCTAAGTCGGTTCGCATAGAAAGCTTGCCACGCCACCATGACAGGTCACGACAGCAGTCTTCAAGGAAACAACCGGGGCAATGGTAGCTCTTAGACCAATACTTGGGGAAACCAACAAAAAGGAGTAATCAGTGCAGCTATCACTGTCAATGATCCAAAGAAGGCTGCCTCCCAAAATTTGGACCTCTCCAAAGGGGTAAGCACAACGAAAGTGCCTTAGGCAGGAAAACAACAATAGTCATACAACCGGGTACCCCCACATGTGAACCTTAATCGAATGATTATTGGACGAGGCATAATAATAGTCTACCCTTTTGAAAAGGAATCGGCCCTTGCACTACTCCGATTATTACTCGAACAGAACATGATTGAGCTGTTGGAGACCAAGTTCCATAATCAAGCTAGACTCGACACCCATGCGAATCGTTGTGCTTATCATCGGAGGATAAACCACCCCACAGAGGAATGCTACACGTTAAAAGACATCATCAGAGCCCTGATTTCAGAAGGGCCAGATGAAGCTTGAAGAGCTAAAGAACGCATTCGGGGCAGCAGAAACTTCCCATGCAATGACAACCCAAGAGGAAGACGAAGTGCCTGATCTCCTTCACGCCTTGTTCGTCATGATGCTTCAAGAAGGCCTCATCACACCAAAACCTGCAAGGCAGCCCCTACGGCTTGCTCAGGGAATCGAGAACCACTGGTGTGCCCATACCATTAGATATGGGGCCACGACCTGAGCGAGTGCTCCAGTTTCCAAAATATAATCACGAGGAAAATACAGGGATGCCAAGGGCCTTGTGACGTTCTAGAAGGAGACACTCAAGTCACTGCTCCACCGGTGCGGGAGAGCCTCCTGACACAAGACCCGAGTAATGATCATTAAGATCCTGCTGAACCCTCAACTTCCCAACCATGAAAAGTCTACCACGGGTGAAGCAGACTTAAGTCCTTAAGGCGAGAAGCAGTTTGTTAAGCTAGGGCTAATCATAAACCTAGCGAGACGAATCAAGCACTTCCAATCGAAACTAGGAGAAGACGGGCACCAAGCGCTGCTCACCGGAGAAATAAGACTGCTTAACCATCTGTTGAGCAAGAATTTCTGAAGCCTCTTCCCCCATTGCCGACCTTACAGGACTTCATCCCCGGTGTAATCATCCTCTCTTCCTGATCCCATCAAGAGGATGTCCCTGAACCATCTTCTACTTGGGGCACGTCAAATGAGGGTGATGACGTTAAAAGTACTCCTCAACAGTCTGAGCAGGGGAAAGACCTAAACCCCTGCACATGTCTAACTCTGGTGATGATGCAAAAATCTACTCAAATCGGTATGATGATGGGAATGACCTTAAAAGTCCCTCACTTATTAATTCCTCTTCTTCTTCTCCATCTTCTTCTTCTTCTTTTCCCTCTTCTTCTATGTCTCCTGCAGGTACACCCGGGAATGTCCAGACTTCAAGGCTCTTGACAAAGAACTTAAAGGAACCAATATAAGCAGGGGACAACGGATGTGGTTGAAAAATATGCTAGCCCAGGCAGCTAGATTCTTAACAGTTGCTTACGCCTTGGTGGCTCGAGCCAAGCCAGCCATTATCTTCCACAAAGAAGCGCATGAACTCGAAGCTGAAGAAACCCCAGTGGCCTCTTGAGCCCGACTTTGAGCAGAGACTGAGAGAATTAAGAGGTCAGAGCTTCTATTCTCAAGAAGTCTGTCACATGGTGAAGATCTTAGAAGCATCACACAGCACAGGGCAAATGAGCCCGAGATCGGGAAAAAATGCTGCAACCTCCACCTAAAAAAACAGGCATCTTGAAGTTTCTTGGTCCACCACTTCTCCTTCACCGGAATACTTCAAGCAATATACCCATCCTCTAGCTCCTTGGACTCCTTCCTCGTCCAAATACCCCAGACAATCCACCCATCCTCCAATTCCTTGGGATGCCTTTGATCCCATATACCCAACCACCTAAAAATGACTCGCAACCTACCACATTCCCTAGACCCATGGTGGATACATGGGAACATCAGGAAGGTCTTTAGGAGACATTGATTGTCTGTATAATCGCTGAGTCGTAGCCGTCCCAGGAACCTCAAAGTGAATCCTCTCGACCGCATGCATCGGCTCTGCTCGAGGTTGATCCTTTGGTCGACAAGCAAGATGAGGATGCAAGAACCATGTTCCACAACAAAGCTTGGCTAGAAGAAGAAATGTCAGAAGTGTGGGTAACATCACTAGAGGTTAACGAGAAGTTCTCCGAAGTCAATGATGAAGAGTTGCTTGAAGCCCCAGAAGAATGGGAAGAAGGAGGTCAAGCCACAATTGATGAGCTCGAGGAGATAAATTTAGGAGATGAAGCTGACCCCAGGCCCACTTTCATCTCGACAAATATGTCGTCGAAAGAGAAATAGAATTTTACTGCCTTCTTGCGAGCAAACTGAGATGTCTTTGCCTGGCATTACCATGAGATGCCTGGTTTAGATCCTCAAGTCGCAGTCCACCATCTTGGCATCTATCCATTTGTCAAACCTGTCAAGCAGAAATCAAGGATGTTCAGGCCTGACAGCGAAATGTAGATAGATGCTGAGGTGATCAAACTCAGGGAAGAGGGTTTCATTTGCAAAGTCAAGTACCTAAAGTGGCTGGCAAATGTTGTTCCAGTTAAGAAGAAGAACCACCAAATTGGGGTATGTATTGACTTCTGTGACCTAAATACCGCTTGCCCGAAGGATGATTTCTCGTTGTCGTTTATGGAGATGCTTATTAATTCTACCACTCACTGCCAGATCTTCCCTTTCATGGATGGATACTCCGGGTATAATCAGATATGGATGGAATCAGAAGATGAGGAAGCCACCACGTTCTTAACTCCAAAAGGGGTCTTTTGCTACACAATGATTCCTTTTGGATTGAAGAATGTCGGTGCCACATATCAGAGAGCAATGACGACCATCTTCAAATACATGAAGCACAAAGAGGTGGACTATTATGTGGATGACTTGGTGGTAAAATTCGAAGAGAAAGAAGCTCATATGAGAGACCTAGAAAAGGTGTTTGAACGGTTATGCCTTCATCAGCTCAAAATGAATCCTCTAAAATGCACTTTTGACATGCATTCAGGAAAGTTCTTGGGGTTCATAGTTAGACACCAAGGGTTGGCAGTTGAGCCAGTTAAGATCAAGGTGATCTAGGAAATGCCGTCACCAACAACATTGCGAGAGCTGCGATCCCTCCAAGGGCTGCTGGCTTATATCCGTAGGTTCATCTCAAATCTCTCAGGTCACTGTATGCCTTTTACACACCTGTTAAAGAACGATAGCCCATTCATTTGGGATGAAGCATGTTAGGAGGCCCTTGATGACATCAAGTGATATTTACTCAATCCTCCAATGATATCTACACCGGTGCTCGGAAAACCCCTCATCTTATATGTGACCGCCCTGGACGAGTTACTTGGGGCGTTATTTGCACATAACAATGACGAAGGGAAGGAGATCGCGTTATAATACCTCAACCGCAGGATGCAAGGAGTCGAGAAGAATTATCCCTCTTTAGAGAAGATGTGCCTGGCCCTAATCTTCGCAGTACAAAAGCTCTGCCACTACTTGCTTGGTAATGAAGTAAAATTTATTGAAAACATATCCCATAAAGTTTCTCATGACACGCCCATGCTTGTCAGAACATCTTGCTAAGTAGGCATTATTGCTTAAGGAATTCGACATCACATATATCTCACAAAAATCCATCAAAGGCCAAGCTTTGGCTGATTTTCTAACAGCACATCCTGTACCGGCATAATCTCCCTTATCAAGTGATCTCCCTGATGAAGAAGTATTCTGTGTAGAGCTTGCTCATGCATGGGATATGTACTTCAACGGAGCCTTCCAATCTGATCAAGGAGGCACTGAAGTGGTATTCATGACTCCAAAAGGAGGAGTACTGCCTCTTTCTTTCTCTCTAACCGAAGCTAGTTCCCATAATGAGGCGAAATATCAGGCCCTTATAATTGGGTTGGAGATAGCCTGCGATCTAGACTTAGAGCAGCTCAAGATCTATGGTGACTCTGAGTTGGTTGTTCAGCAACTTAAGGGGATCTATGACGTGAGAAAAAACACTCTCAAGCCTTATCATGATACTGCAAAATCATATATGGCTTAGTTCGATGATGTATCCTTGAGTCACATCCCCAGGAGGTTAAACTTGCAGGCCGATGCAGGCCGATGCACTAAGAAAACTCCGGGCTACGATTCAATTGTCCTCACCAGGGCTCACGCCTATCTGGGTGGCAGAGTGGAGACACATTGAACTGAGAACTGACGTAGACGTGGATGATGAGAGAAATTGCTTCCTTGAGTACCCACCTTATCCATTTGGAGCATTTCTATTAGCCAAAGAAGTTTTTAAGATTGGACATGAAATGGCACAGAGTCAAGGAGCTAAGGTTAAAAAATGGGAATCGGAGTTCTTCGACCCAATATGCACAGAAGTCAAGCAGGTAGAAGATTGGAGAGAGCCCATCTTTAATTTCATAAAACATGGTAGACTCCTTGAAGATCGTGCCGAGCGCAACAATGTGTGTCGGATGTCTACCAAGTACACCCTCCTCGAAGGAAATGCTCTCTTCAGATGGTCTTTTGATGGTATTCTCCTTAAACGTGTAGACACACAAGAGGCAAATAAGGTGTTGGAAGAAGTACACTCAGGCATCTATGGACTGCATCAGTCTGGCCCTAAGCTATATGAACGGATACGCAGATTGGAGTACTATTGGCCTTCGATGATTGCTGATTCCTTAATCTATGCCAAGAAGTATCAAGTGTGCCAAATACACTCGAGCCTTGTTCATCAGCATCTAGAACCCTTACACCCTACAATGGCATCATGGCTCTTCTCACAATGGGGCATGAACATTGTAGGGCCTATTGACCCTCCTTCGGCAATGGGTCATGTCTTTATTCTAGCTGCAACAGATTATTTCTCCAAGTGGGCTGAAGTGGTCCCCCACAAGCAAGTTCTTGGACCACGGTGGCTAATTTCGTGCGACACCACATCATATACCAGTTTGACGTGCCTGACCAGATTATATTTGACAACGACCCTCAATTCAGAAGTCATCATATCGATCGCTTGATTAACCAGTTCGGTTTCAAGTGGAAGTACTCAACTATGTACCACCTTCGAGCTAACAGATTAACTGAGGCTTTCAATAAGACCTTGTGCAACGTTTTAAGGAAGTCGGTATCGAAAACAAAGAAGAACTGGCATGAGAATCTTCTTGAAGCGCTATGGGCCTATCACACTACCATGCGAACTGCCACCGATTCCACTCCTTATTACCTAGTCTATGGGGGTGAAGCAGTTTTACCCCTTGAAATTCAAATCCCTTCACTACGTGTCGCTAGACATCAAGGACTTACCGAAGATGAGAGAGTCAAACTTCGGTATCAAGAATTGGGTGCACTCGATGAAAAGAGGTTAGAAGCTCAGTAGAACCTCGAACTCAACCAAGGGAGAATGAAGAGGGCCTTTGACAAGTCAGTCAAAGTCTGCTCATTCGCCCGTGGTGATCTGGTTATAGTTGTCAAGAGGTCGATTGTTATGCATGGGCAGCGCAAAGGGAAGTTTGAACCTAAGTGGGAAGGCCCTTTACAGTCAAGAAGGTATCGCCAAATGGAGCTTACATACTGGCACATCTTGATGGAGAGGAGGCAATGCCCCCTATCAATGCGCGATACCTAAAGAAATACTACAGATGAGGCATACTCAAAAACACTCAATGCCAACACGAAGAGTTAAAAAAAGTGTTAAAAATAAGAGAAGTAAGATAGTTCAAACAATGTTAATTCTTTTATTGCATTAGAAGGAGTTACATGCCAAAAATCTCATTATTAGGGAGGTTACAAATCTATCATTTAGTATTGCTCTCGCATCGGAAGAAAACAGAGTAGTTGCGTCGGAATGATGCTCTTGCGTCTGAGTAAAAGAAGACGGTTGAACCCAAAAGTTGCTCTTGCATTTGAGGAAATGAAAGAAGTTGACCTTCAACACTGCTCTTGCATCTGAGGATAAGAAGATGGTCACAGGCCAAAAAGTTGCTCTTGCATCAGAAGAAAGAGAGTAGCTGCCCCAACGTTGCTCTTGCATCTAAGGAAAAGAGGATGGTTACAGGCCAAAAAGCCACTCATGCATCAAGAGGTTAGAAGGGTTTTAGATTGAGTTTATCAGACATACAAAGTAGACCCTTCTGACAAGGAATTGGCCTATGATGGAGAGCACACCCTCTTTAAAGTGAACACCCTTCCACAGAACAACATGGACTTCACTATTGTGCTGAAGGACTTGGCTTTCGACAGACTTCATAAGCCCAGCCTTACCGTTAGACACCACCCTTTGCCTACCCAAGACATCATCGTTCGTGGTTATCAGTGTGTGTGACTTAGCACCGTGCAAAACAATCACTGCATGCAACTCATCGCTGAGCACGACCACAACCGGGCACAACTTGCTACCTTTCATCAAAGGATTGAGCGAACAACAACTGCCAAGCACGACTAATGCCGGACGTGTCATGTTGCTAGCCATGTGTGACTAATGCACTGACTAGTGGTGCACAAGACTAATGTCGACTGTGTTTCTAAAGCCCAGCACTGGCTGCATTTTTTAAAGGCTAACACCCGCTGTGTTTCTAAGGCCTTGCGTCGGCTGCATTTCCCAAAAAGGCTAATGCCGACTGTGTCATCGAGGACCAACACCACCTGTGTCAGACAAAGGGCTAACATCGACTAAGGCTAACACCGACTGTCTCTTTGGCTCCTCAAGATCCCTTGACTCCCCGCGACTGTTCACCTTCCGGTGATCATTTGTTGTCGATGACCTTTTGACTCCCCACGATTGTTCACCTCCTGGTGGCCGATCGTTGCCGATGACTGTTCACCTTCCAGTGACCGTTCGCTGCCGGTGACCTCTCGTCTCCCCGCGACTGTTACCTACCAGTGACCCTTCATTGTCGGCAACTGTTCACTCCCTGTGACCTCTCGACTTCTTGCCAGGAAACCCTTTCACTTGTTGAAAATTCACTCTTGTACCTTCCCCTCTTCCCGATGGTACAAAACAACCAGCAGATCACTGAAAAATGACCGAAAGCTTGCGATAAGCCACTGCTACACCTCAGTCCCTGTTCTGGTATCCCAAAACCCTTGTCAAAACTTTTGTGGCTTTGACGCTGGAGAGGAGAAGCCCAAAAATGTCTCTATGTAACCCTATTGGTACTCTCCTCCTTCTCATAGGATTTCTCACCAACAGACTCCTATAAAATCCCTTCAAGTGCCCTCCGTTTCGTGCCGGAGCTCACAAAAAATCTCTGCGCCTTAGGCAAAATCCTGTAAAAACCTCACCCGTGAGCTCTGCGTGCTCGCTAGAATTCTCATCGGGAGCTCTCTGACTCTCACTGCTAAATTCCTTAGTCGTTTTACCTTCAGTAAAATGGTAAAAATGGGGTGTACCCCCTTATATAAGTGATGTTTCCCCAAATTGCCTCTAACAAGTCGGGAACTCTAGGCACGTCCCTGAAGACCAAATGGAAATGGGCTGGACTGGGTTGGGCTCAAACTCGAGGCCTGAATGAAGGCTAACTGTCGCCCATGAAGCCCCATGTATCAAAGACCAGGGCCGGGTCCGGCTCAAGCCCGAGGCTCGAACACAAGCCACTGCCGTCTGTGTAAATTGTAACCAGCATTGTCTGTGTAATCTGCTCCCAGTACCGGTTGTGTTCTCAAAAGCCTAGCACCGACTGTGTTCTTAAAAGCTAGCACCGACTGTGCCCATTGTCGGTTATGTTCTCAAGTCTACCACAGTCTGTGTTGCCACTGCGCACACTAGCGCCGCGTGTGTTACCTCTGCCTGTGCTAGCGTCGTACGTGTCAATGCGACTATTGTTCAAGTCCACCACTGTGTGTGTTACCTCCGTCCATGTTAGCACCGTATGCTACTACCGTTCAAGTCTACCGCCGTGTGTGTTACGCTTTCCATGCTAGCGTTGCGCATGTGCTAGCACCGCGCGTGCTAGAACCTGGTCACCGTTGTGTTTGTCCTACCACTATCCCTAGTGGAGTTGCACCCAAGCTGTGACTTGTCATCCCCAATGGATTTGCACCCTAGGTCATTTCACGCAGGCCGTGATTTGTCATCCCCAATTGAGTCAGGAGCAGGCCACTGCCCCTCATCCCCAGTAGGAGGCACATTCATACTGTAGCCCATTATTCGCAGTGGAGTTAGGGTTATTCTTACCTCTTCAGGCCCCAGTGGGTTTTTTTCGCATCAAGTCCTTATTCCTTTGCTATATTATCCTCAAGGAGTCGGATTACCTTTCATAAGCCTATTCTCCATGAAGTCTCACTTTTTACCCCCTAGGAGTCACACCCACATCGTCCGCTTCCGTTAGCCACTCCTCGTAAGGCCACCATCTCCATCTAAGTCCTCTATTTGTGTATGGCCTTCACTAATTTTTCCCCAGGGAGTCAGATTATCATCCACAGACTTATTCCCCATGAAGCTTCACCTACATGGCGACCCACACAATGGTTCATGCTGCATGACCCTAAACTACACAGCTGTGGTTCGTGCTGTATGACCTTAAACTGCATAGCCTTGGTCCATGCTGTATGACTCTAAACTACACAGCCTTGGTCCATATTGCATGGTCTGTGTTGCATGACCCTAAACTACACAGCCATGGTCCAAACTATATGACCTTAAACTATAGCGGAGGTCTAGTTGCAAGACCTTAAACTGTATTGTCTTAGCAACATGAATTTAAATTGCATAGCCATGTTCCAAACTATATGACCTTAAACTATAATGGAGGTCTAGTTGCATGACTTTAAATTGCATAGCCACGGTCCAAGCTATGTGACCTTAAACCATAGTGCACGTCCTGACTGCATGACGTTAAAGGGCATAGCACCATGGTCCAAAATATATAACCTTAAACTGTAGCAGTGTCACGACCTCGCTCTCGACCACTGTACCTTACACGGTGAAAAGTGATCGAGTGCGGGTTTGTGATCCCAATGTAACATCTGTCACTCGTGCAGAAGTGGAATCAACACCTTTAATTTCTATAATAGAGCAAACCATGGAAATAGCTACAAACAATTAAAAATCTTAGCAAACCCATTTATCCTAAAGATATTACATTACATTCCTCTTCAAAATTCTACAATAAAGTTCGAGGCACTAAGGCTCGTGATTACAGAGTTTACATAAGACAGTTGCAAATAGGGCTGAGAGCTCGACTACACACAAGCATTAACTCCTTCTCGAGGAGGCTGCTTTGACTCCCCAACTGCAACCCGTGCTCCCGACTCTTGACCTGTTGCTCGTAATCTACAAGAGGGGATAGAAAAGTAGTGGAATGAGCTCGAAAGCCCAGTAAGCAGGTCTAGCGTTATGCATCTATAGCAATTCTATTTACATGGGATAACAGTTCAACCTATCCATATGAAGTCATACATTAGCACATATGCATATCAGGTAAAGACAACGAATATGAACATTTTATTTAAACGGCAGACAACATCAAATCAGAGTGCGATCATGAGCATTCAATCGGTGTAGTCATTAATATTCCATCAGGCAATCATAAAACATTCCTTATTAAGAAATTCGACCATTACCCACTCACTCGCTAAATCCCCTACTCCCACAGTAGAGGCCCTATCCATCACGCTAAGCCAATTTCAATGTTTTAGACCTCTACCATCTCATAGGAGGGAGGGTAATGACAAGTGGGGTACTCCACTTCGTAATACCCTCAACACTTGCACACAGTCTCCAACGCGTATTGGGGGATAGGCCCTTACCTTGCAAGGCATCCACCGTATGGCTCATTTCATTTCATGAATCTAGGGTGTGACCCCTATCCTCTCCCCTAACCCGTTCCTATCATTATGCAGGTTAGGGAATATGCTGGCATCACTTTCCTTTACTACCGATGAGTGCCCCATCGCGTAGCAGATGATAGCATAACAGTAACCACTACTGGTGACTGTTCCCCCAGGTAGTGGCCAATATCCACATGAGCAGTGGCTATTCATCACAATATCATAACAGTACCCACTACCGGTGAGTGTCCCACCGCGTAGTGGCCAATATCACGACATCATATCATGCATTCATGTTAAACCACTACCTTATGATAGATAATTCATCATGCAGAGTTTGCGCCTTACTCAAAACTATCCAGCAATCACATATTGTCATGATGCTTAGCATGAAATACCCATTATATGAGAGCTATCACATTGCATTTACACTTAATAATCAGCATTAGCATTATGAACCTTGTCATGTAACATTCTTCATGGAGCAATCACAGAGGCATGGCATTTATCAATTTTCACATAGCTTTCATGGTTATTACTTATCAAAGATAACACATACGACTTTACATAGGCGATGCTACACAGACGGTGTTACATGCACGGCGTTACACGCATGAGCTGCAAGCACGGCACTGTGCACATGACATTGTGCGCACGGCGCTATTCGCACAACGTTACGCGTATGGCGTTGCGTGCATGGTGCTACACATATGGCGCTTCGCGCATGGTGTTACACGCATGGCGTTACACACTCGATGTTACATGCATGGCGTTGCGCACATGGCGCTACACGCATGGCGTTAGGCTCATGGCGTTGCGTGAACGGCGCCGAGCTTTCTGCTACAGTGAACCATGACATATCATCATATTTCGGGGCATAACTCCCAATCTATGGGGAATTTCAAAATGAGTTCAACATGCAACTTTGAGTACATTATAAGATCTTCCCGATGATGGTGATTTGAAAGTTTTTGGACATTGTTTTCTAGGCCCAAGGAGTGGCCTAATAGGGGTCATGGTTGCTGGAATTCACAACCACTGGGAGCAGTGACATGTCTCTACGTCTTTAAGTAGACATACATATCTTCCATTTGAGACTAATTTGGTCCCATTTGGACACCATTTGGCCACTGACATTTTGATGCAAAACCAGTCACAATCCTGGAATTTCTTATTCTCAAGTTAACATGCTTTTAAAAAGCACTTAAATGTTTCATGGCCAAGGTACCCTTGGGGCATGGGACCTTGTTCATGTGAACAAGTCTCACAATGAATTATTTCATGAGTTTTCATGAATAACAAGATCATTTACGTGGTTGAGTCAGTTATGGTATTGAGAAGCACGAATCTAAAATTTCAATCTCCCATCAACCCATTCATACATGACATTTTCATTCTATCATCCTACCCACCATGGATGCATAAGAGTTAAACCCACTTACCTTGCCTCTCACGGTGCCCTTGACCTTCCCTCATGGCCTTTGATGGCTTTCCTTAACTCCAAGCAAAGGCTTTCCAAAAACATAGCAGCAGCAGAGGGCTCATGCTTGAGCTTTAGAGAGAGAAAGGGAGAGTCGAGAAAGTCCAAAAAATGAAGGAGGTGGAGGCTAGAAGGGAGGGGAAGGGCTTAAATACTTAGGGTTAGGTGAAGGTCCCTGTAGCTGACGTGTACGGTTTTGATAGGCGCGGCTCTAACACGTATGGTATTGGTAATTGCGGCACTGGCAGCGGTCACATCTTCCTTTTTCACGTATGGTGTCAAGCCTTTTCTGCCTTCTCGTGAGGCAATGCTCCAGTTCTCGCGTGGCGATGCTCCAGTTCTCGTGCGGCGAAGCTCTAGTTCTCGTGCGGTGATCCTTTGTCTTCACGCTTGGCGTTACATCTCCTGCCTTTTATGCGCGACGTTAGCCTAGGCGGCGTTACTCCAAATGGCGATGCCTAGGCTTCTCCACTCTCTTTCCAACTCTCAGATAGTGCTACCTCACACCGGGCACGGCGTTACTCGTTACGCTCACGTCGATGCCTCTAATCGCGCGCGACGTTAGTCTAGCCTGCGCACGGCGCTTGCACTTATACCCGCAACAATACCCTCACTTGCATGTGGCGTTGCCTCTAAGTTATATGGACGACATTAGGCCAAAACACACAGACGACGCTACCCTTCACCTTTAGTGCCGGGCATGCACTTTCGTCTCGTCTAACGTCCTTCTCTCTATTGCCGCGAGTGATCAAGCTCAATTGAATTGTGGCCCTTACATCATCCACCCCTTAAAAAAGATTTTGTCCCCAAAATCATTAATCAAAGAGGTGGGGGACATTTCTCCTTAATTTCATCCTCCCATTCCCACGTTGATTCTTCCCTTGTGTGATATTTTTATTGAACCTAGATCAGGGGAATTTTTTTTACTGTGCAAAACCTGTACTCTCCATTCTATTATCCCACTTGGTAGTTCAACAAAGGTTAGGTCTTCCCTGATCGAGATTGGTTCATATTCCAAAACATGGGACAGGTCAGGCTGATATTTTCTTAGCAGCCATACATGAAAAACATTGTGAATGTTGGCCAGTTTAGGTGGTAGGGTAAGTCAGTATGCTACGTTTCCAATTCTTTCCAAGATTTCAAAAGGCCCAATGAATTATGGGCTCAATTTTCCCTTTTTCCCAAATCTCATTATGCCTTTTGTTTATGACACCTTCAGGAAGACCTTATCACCTACCTCAAACTTGAGGTCTCTCCTGCGGTTGTCGGCATAAATCTTTTGCTGACTTTGGGCTGTCTTGAGCCATTCTTGAATTAAGGCAATTTTCTCAGAGGTCATTTGAATAATTTCGGGCCCCAATAATTTTCTTTCGCTCACTTCATCCCAACAGATGGGCGACCTACACTTTCTTCCATACAGAGCCTCAAAAGGCGCCGTTTGAATATTGGCTTAGAAGCTGTTGTTGTAGGCAAATTCTATTAGAGGAAAAAGGTCTTCCCAGTTTTCCTTAAAGTCAGTGGCACATGCCCTTAACTTGTCTTCCAAAATCTGAATGGTTCTCTCTGATTGTCCTTTTGTCTGGGGGTGAAAGGTAGTCCTAAAGGTAAGCCTGGTTCCCAAGGCTCACTGCAGACTTTCCCAAAACCTAGAGGTGAACCTGGTGTCCCTGTCGGACAACATGTTGATAGGTAAGAAATGAGTAACTTTAGTTAGTCGACCCAAATACTATCATGTCTCGCACTCGACCTTGACAATCTAGAAACAAAATCCATCGTAATGTGTTCCCATTTCTACTCTGGTATGGGCAAGGGCTGTAATAGTCCAGATGTTACGCCTTTACTTGCTGACATGTCAACAAATTGTGTCACCTCTCTCTTCATATTGTTCAATCAGAAGGTCTTTTTCAGATTCTGATACATTTTTGTACTCCCTGGGTGTACCGTGTAGAGGGAGTGATGTGCTTCTTCTAAAACAACCCTTTTTATACTTTCAATATTAGGGACGCATACTTGGCCCTTAAACCTTATCAACTCATCACTGTTCATAGTGAAGTCCTCTCTTCCTTCCATTTTTATTTCTTCAAGGATCTTCTTAAGTTGAGGATCTTCTTTTTGCACCACCCGAATCTATTGACAAAGCTAGGGCTCTATCATTATACACGAAAGCATCCGACCACATCATCGAGGGGTGGAGTTGGGTGTCATTCCACTGCATCTTCTAGTAATCTCATCTCCCTGACCATCAGGTGTACTACTGAGACCATGGCTTTGCAGCTCCAGGCATCGGCTACTACATTAGTTTTGCCTGGGTGGTACTCAATTGTACAATCGTAATCATTCAATAAGTCCATCCATCTTCTTTGCCTCGTATTCAACTCCTTCTGGGAAAATTGGTACTTGAGGCTCTTGTGATCCGTGAACACTCTAAACTGGGCCCCATAAAGATAGTGCCTTCAGATTTTCAACGTGAACACTACGGCCGCGAGCTCCATGTTGTGAGTCAGAAAGTTTTGCTCGTACGGCTTTAGCTGCCTGGAGGCATATGCAATAACCTTACCTCTCAACATTAGTACGCACCCGAGCCCTTTATGGGAGGCATCGGTATAAATCACAAAATCTTCATTTCCGTCGGGTAGGGTCAGTACTGAGGCTGTGGTTAATCTTCTCTTGAGTTCTTGGAAACTCTCTTCACAATTCTCTGACCACATAAATCTCACATTCTTCTGGGTCAGCCGAGTAAGGGGAAGCGTTATCTTTGAGAATCCTTCTACAAAGCGCGTGTAGTACCCCGCTAACCCTAGAAAGCTACGAATTTCAGTCACATTTGTCGGTCTCTCCCACTTAAGTAAGATTTCAATCTTGGAGGGGTCGATCGTGATCCCATCTTTAGAAATGATGTGCCCAAGGCAAGATACATTAGGGAGCCAAAACTCACTCTTGC
The DNA here is from genome assembly GCF_000471905.2 of Amborella trichopoda. The sequence goes on from NW_006500178.1 coordinate 1,300,937, forward strand.
TTAATTTAGCATACAATCCTTCTGACTTCATAGTTTGCAAGATAGTTCTCAGATGCTGCTCATGTAGTTCCTTGTTTTTCGAATAAATCAAAATATCATCAATAAATACCACTACAAAATCATTTAGAAAAGTCTGAACACCCTATTCTTCAAAGCCAAAAACACAGTGGGGGGCATTAATTAACCCGAACGACTTCACAAGGAACTCATAATGACCGTATCGAGGTTTGAAAGCAGTCTTTGAAATGTCTCCCTCCTTGACTCGTAGTGGGTGATACCCTGATCAGAGGTTGATCTTTGAAAACACTTGGACCCCCTGGAGTTGATCACAGAGGTCATCAATTCTAGGTAGAGGGTACTTATTTTTCACCGTCACTGGTTCAACTGCCTATAGTCAATACATAGTCTTAAGGACCCGTCCTTCTTCTTCACAAACAAAACTGGTGCACCCCAAGGCGACACGCTAGGTCGAATGAAACCCTTATCCAATAATTCCTTCAACTGCTCTTTTAGCTCTTTCAATTCCGCTGGAGCCATTCTATACGGGGCTTTGGAAATGGGAGTAGTGTTAGGTACTACTTGTATCTCAAATTCGAGTTCTCTTTCTGGGGGTAGGGACGGCAATTCCTCTGGGAACACCTCAGGGTTGTCCTTTACTACTAGTATCTCATCCAACCGGGTCTAGACACCTCGATTCTCTACCACATAAGCTAGGTACCTGCCACACTCCTTAGCCAAAAGGCGAGAGGCTCGGAGGGCAGAGATGAGGTGCATTGGGGATTTGTCCTTAATGCCCCAGAAGTGTATTTCTGCTTAGTTAGGATGTTTAAAGGTTACCGTCTTCTCATGGAAGTTGACGGTGGCATGATGTGTAAACAACCAATCCATGCCTAGAATTATATCAAAGTCTTGAATATCTAGGTAGATTAGATCCACAGTTAGGTCCCACCCATTAATCGTAAGCTTACACTGTCTATATATTCTATCAATTTCCATAGAGCCTCCCACAAGTGTGCATACTACTAAGGTATAATTGAGACATGCATGTGCAATATTCACGTAATGGGCAAAATGGGGTGCAACAAATGAATGAGAGGATCCGGGGTCAATTAAGACTTTAACAATAATATCACAAATTGAGAGCATACCTCTGTTCACTGAGGTGGACACCTTGACCTCTTATTCGGTGAGTACGAATACTCGACCTTGGGTCTTCGGGCGATCCTCGGGCTTTATCATAGGGTAGTACCTCTCTCAGTGGCCAGGCTTGCCGCATTTTAGACATACATTCTTCTTTCGATAACATTCCGTGGTGGTGTGGTTGTCTCTCCCACAATAAGTACAAGTCGGGCGTCGATTAGTGTCCATAATGCCTGGAAGACTCTTTGGGATCCTTGGATTAGGTGGGTATGGCCTTCCTTTAGCGTTTCTCCTCGAAAACTGTTGGGATTTTTTCCCAAACCTTCCCGACTGCACAACTTTCATTTTTCCTTCCTTCCTTGACCTGCGATCCTCACAGTCTGCTTCAATCTTCTGGGCATGGTCTACCATCGGGGCATACTACTTTATATTGACCGACATCACTCTACTTCTGATATCTAGTCGCAAGCCCCTTTCAAATACTCTGTATTGTTCGACAATCATACTCCCTTGCTGGAGTTCAATAAACTCTACTTCCTTCCTTTCCTTGACTGAATCGGGGAAATACTTCTCATCAAATGGTACTAAGAAGTTTTCCCAGGAGACCTAGGTCCCTGTCTCCCTTCAAGTGTGCTTCACTACGTTCCACAAGTATTCTGCTTTCCCTTCCAGCATAAAGGCCCCTAGCCTAAAGTTTTTTTCATCCGAGCAGTGTAACACCTCTAAAATTTTCTCCATTTGCTGCTTCCACCTCTTAGCCTTCTCCACTCCTCCATGACCCAAAAAGGTTGGGGGTGCCCTTCTCCTAAACCTCTCCATGAGGCTACTGTCATTCTACTCTGGTGTAGGGGTAGACTGGGTTAGCACCAATTCCATCATCATTTGGGTCATAGCCCCCAGAGTCTTATAGAACTCGTCGAGCGCCTCGATATTTTCATTACTGAAACTCACGTTGTGGGTACGAGCTCTCTCTTCTTTCAACCTAGTTACAAAAACACCCAGTCACTTGTCTATCCCAAAGCTAATCTAAGGACTCTCCTAAACTCCCTAGGCCAAGAATCCTATCATGGCCGATCTGATACCATAACTGTCACGACCCTGCTCCCGACCACTGTACCTTACACGGCGATAAGCGATCGAACGCGGGTTCATGATCCAAATGTAATGTCTGTCACTCATGCTGGAGTGGACTCAACACATTTAATTTCGGTAATCGAGCAAACCATGGAAATAACTACAAATAATTAAAAGTCTTGGCAAACCCATTTATCCAAAAGATATTACATTACATTCCTCTCCAAAATTCTACAATAAAGTTTGAGGCACTAAGGCCCGTGATTACAGAGTTTACATAAGACAGTTGCAAATAGGGCTGCGAGCCCGAATACATATAAGCGTTAACTCCTTCTCGAGGAGGCTGCTCTGACTCCCCAACTGCAACCTGTGCTTCTGACTCTAGACTTGTTGCTCTCAGTCTACATGAGGGGAAAGAAATGTAGTGGAATGAGCTCGAAAGCCGAATAAGTAGATCTAGCATTATGCATCTATAGCAATTCTATTTACGTGGGATAACAGTTCAACCTATCCATATGAAGTCATAGATTAACATATATGAATATCAAGTCAAGATAGCGGATACGAACATTTTATTTAAACAACAGACATCATCAAATCACAGTGCGATCATGAGCATTTAATCGGTGTAGTCATTAACATTCCATCAGAGCAATCACAAAACATTCCTTATTCAGAAATTTGACCATTACCCACTCACTCCCTAAACCACCTACACTTACTCCCGAAGTAGAGGCCCTATCCATCAGGCTAAGCCATTCTATTGCTTAATACCTCTACCATCTCATAAGAGGGAGGGTAATGACAAGTGGGGTAATCCACTTCGTAATACCCTCAACATACGCACATAGTCCCGAACACGCATTGGGGGTTCGATAGGCCCTTACCTTGCAAGGCATCCATCGTATGTCTCATTTCATTTCATGAATCTAGGGTACGACCCTCTATCCTCTCCCCTAACCTGTTCCTATCATTATGCAGGTTAGGGAATACGTCGTCATCACTTTCCTTTACTACTGATGAGTGCCCCATCGCGTAGCAGGCGATTACATAACAATAACCACTACCGGTGAGTGTTCCACTATGTAGTGGCCAATATCCACATGAGCAGTGGCTATTCATCACAATATCATAACAGTACCCACTACCGATGAGTGTCCCACCGCGTAGCAGCCAATATCACGACATCATATCATGCTCGAACATTTAATTCATTACGCTCATGGCACACGTGCACGGTGCTGCGCGCATGGTGCTACACGCACGGCGCTTCACGCACGAAGTTGCGCACATGGTGCTACACGACGGCGTTGCGAGCATGGTGCTACACGTAAGGCGTTGCACTAACGGCGCTGAGGTTTCTCCTACAATGAACCATGACATATCATCATATTTCAGGGCATAACTCTCAATCTGTGGGGAATTTCAAAATGAGTTCAACATGCAACTTTGAGTACATTCAAAGATCTTCCCAATGGTGGTCATTTGAAGGTTTTTCGACATCGTTTGCCAGGCCCAAGGCACTGCCCAACAAGAGTCATGGTTGCTGGAATTCACGACGACTATGAGCATTGGCATGTCTCTATGTTTTAGGCTACATCTTTCAATATGTGCGAGATTTTACCATGACATAAAAGCAAACTTTAAGTAGACATACATATCTTCCATTTGAGACCAATTTGGTCCCATTTGGAACCATTTGGTCGCTGAACATTTTGATGCAAAAACAATCACAGTCCTGGAATTTCTTATTCTCAAGTTAACATACTTTTGAAGAGCACTTAAATGTTTCATGGCCAAGGTACCCTTGGGGTGTGGAACCTTGTTCATGTTAACAAGTCTCACCTATGAACTATTTCATGAGTTTTCATGAATAACGAGATCATTTACGTGATTGAATCAATTAAGGCATTGAGAAGCACGAATCTAAAATTCCAATCTCCAATCAACCCATTCATACATCACATTTTCATTCTATCATCCTACCCACCATGGATGCATAGGAGTTAAACCCACTTACCTTGCCTCTCACGGTGTCCTTGACCTTCCCTCACAGCCTTTGATGGCTTTCCTTAACTCCAAGCAAAGGCTTTCCAAAAACACAGCAGCAGTAGAGGGCTCATGCTTGAGCTTTAGAGAGAGAAAGGGAGAGTCGAGAAAGTTGAGAAAATGGAGGCGGCGGTTAGAAGGGAGGGGGAGGGCTTAAATACTTAGGGTTAGGTGAAGGTCACTGTATCTGACGTGTACAGTTTTGACAGGGGCGATGCTGGCACATATGGCATTGGCAAGTGTGGCGCTGACAGCGGTCACATCTTCCTTTTTCACACGCGGCGTCTTTTCTGCCTCCTCATGCTACGGTACTCTAGTTCTCGCACATTAGTTCTTTAGTTCTCGCGCGGCGATGCTCTAGTTGTTGCATGACGATGCTCCAGTTCTCGCGGCTCCAGTTCTCGTGCGATGATCCTTCATCTTCACGCTCGGTGTTACTTCTCTCGCCTTTCACGCATGGCATTAGCCTAGGCGGCATTACTCCAAACGGCGATTCCCAGGCTTCTCCACTCTCTATCAAACTCTCAGATTACACTGGTTAGGTGCCTCGATCTCGCCCTCCAGATCTAGGTGGTCTGGCAGCACGTATCTCGGGTTCTTTGTGAACCCGGGATTTGAGATCGCTCTCTCGGAACCATTCTCAAGGGCAAGGGCCGGTATATCAACCGATGATATAGGAATTTAAGGTGGGTTCGGGACTTACTCAGGCTGACAAGAGTGGGCTCCCTCTTAGATCACGTTGGAAAGCCCCCCCCAACTATTTTAGCTGGTTTGGAATCACCTCCCTTGACCTGTAATCTCGTTTTTCTGCACAATACTACTGTGGTTAATTTGCAAGACAAGTGGGTCAAAGAGACCCACCCTTGTCTTAGATCATTACACATTCGCATGGCTAAGAATGTGCGGGGTTAGACTGATGAAGTGGAAGTTTCTAGCAATGGTCGAAAAAAGAAGAAAACTTGATGAAGGGACGAGACTAGCTTGATAGCCGGACAGTGACCGACTCGGAGTGGTAGCAAGACTGGCATGGTACTCAGGGCCAGCACGGCGATAATACTACTCAAAATTGAGACCGAGGTGGCGATGCTAGGTTAAGTCCACCTCAATAAAGTGAGGAGAGAAAAGAGTGAAGAGAAGGAAAGAGAGCAAAAAGAAAGAGAGCGAGATGGCAAAGTGGATAGGGTCCCGACAGCACTAGGCGTTGCCACTCATGACTATGGAGTAGCAGTGTCACAACCCTAAAAGGACGCTAGACACTAGTGCTCACGGCTAGAGGGTGAGTAGAGGACTACGGATAGCGCTAGACATCACCGTTGGAAACATAAGAAGGTAATGCACCACCGTGCGGGTGGCGATAGCCTCTCATGGAGCACGCGGTGATAGCCATTTGCAAATGCACGACGATAGTTCTCATGAGGTGCACAACGACAGGCGTGGGATGTAAGGCAGACGACGATGAGCACCGAATGCGCAGAGGAAGCTTGCAAACGGCGATGGGCACCGAGTCCGTGAAGGAAGTTCACAAACGGTGACAGGTGTTGCTGAGGTCTCTAGCGGGCGGCGATAGGTATCGCCGTCTATGATAAGTGCGTAACAGGGGAAGACCCCTGTGGGTGGCAACGATTTTTGTCGTCTAGGTACTTCAATGAGTTGTCAAAGCTACGTCTGTGGACGGTGATGAGCAACACCATCTGCAGACCTCACTGAGAGAGAGAGAGACAGACGAACAAAAGGGGAAGAAGACTCGTGCATGGCACTGCCATCACAATGCACGACCTGTGAGACCACAGAAGAGGCATGCACAACAATGCCACTGCCGCACATGGCCTTCGTGAGGAACTTAGCTAGAGAAGAGGAAGAGACAGAAGAAGAAGAAGAAAGAGAAGAAAAGAAAAGGAAGAGAGATAATATCTACCTCAAGCCTAAGGGTACCGATCAAAAGTTTCTCTCACCTGGCTCTCTCTCTCCAAACGTGACCCAACAATGGTAAGCAAGAGAAACTGTATTAAGTAAAAACTCTCTTTTGTGAGGGATTGAGTCTTGTGGTGCGTACAATGATGGTTCGTATATATAAAATTTGCCTCAAACATGGGTGGATGATCAAAAGTGACCTTAATTTCTGAAAATTAAGATTAAAATGAATTAAAAGAAATTGGAAATAGGGTGCCAAATGACATATTTTCCCCTTCCTAACAATTCATAGAATTTCAGAACAGTCCATGTGTTGCCCTAAAGCGTGCATGATTTTTTCATGGATGATCCGGGGTCGTTTCGATTCCCGGTTGATCGAAAGATGATTGTTTTCTTATAGGGCTCGGCATGACGATCGATTTGATACTAACTTCGAGCCATGGATCGTGTTTTTCGTGCACGATCAGGTGACTTGAAATTTAAATGGATCTTGAAACTTCGGATCGATAGTGTGCTCGTTCCTTGATGTTTTTTGATGATTTCTTCCCTAGATCACACGGAGCATGACGTTACGATCGCAAGACAACAAACGCAACTCGATTCTGTGCCCGAACAAAGATTTTGCAACCTTGGAATTTTGGTCAGCATGTGGAATTTTGACGACAGAATTTGCAGTGGCTTCGTCTCTTCATGTTCAGAATCTGACCGTTCATCATGTACAAGGTTCAGGTTAGACATGGCTCGAGACCTTACGCACGCGATGAAATTGGTGTCGCGTCGATCGGGCTCGCGAGCAGCATGATTCTGCCGCTCGAGTGAGGCACGACAATGCTAAATTTCCTGCACTTTCTTCACGAATCAACAACTTCTCTCTAGCTTTTCATCATGCTAGGGTATCGTCATGGGGAGTGCCACATATTGAATCGTTCGTCTTGATGGGACGAACATGCTCACAAAGTTTGAGCACGATCCAATTTGAGACAGGTGAGATATGAGTGTTGAAATTCACTACTCGTGAATGTCCCTTCAATGGTGTGGAGTTGCAGGGTGGCTGCATGGGAATAGCGTGCGGCTCCTCCCTTTTCCCTCTTTTGCCTATAACTTCTTCTTGGAGTGTCCGTTCGAGCTGAAATTTGACCCTTAGGGGTTTTCAACCGTGTTGGATCCAATAGCGGTAGTCACACAACAAAGTTAGATACTAAGAATGTAGCTCTAGTTATAGGGTCTGTTTCAGGGTGCTAGAGGCCGAGTATGCTGGAACTGTTTCTCAGTCTGCACTACCTTAGACATGTCGGAATGCGATGAAACTTGACAGGAGACTTTTGAGAGTCCTCATAAAGATCTTGGCCTTTTCTTGGGCTATTATGAGATTGTCGAGAATTCCACTGTTTGCTAGGCTTTATTGAGAGGGGGCCCCATGATGATGAAAAATATCTTCCAACAGCATGCCCCACCGAACGCTATGCTTTGAGAGAATAGATACGTGTAATCATTTAGGAGGTTTGAGGGATCTTGTGGAAGTCCTCACCCTTAAGGGACTATTTGTGATTCTGAAGAGTGAGGCCTTTGCAGGGACCTCCTCGGATAGAATTAAGCCTGAGGGATCTTGTCAAAGTCCTCACCCTCAAGGGACTATTTGCGATTCTAAAGTGTGAGGCCTTTGTAGGGACCTCCTCTGACAAAATCAGGCTTGAGGGATCATGTCGAAGTCCTCACCCTCAAGGGACTATTTGTGATTCTAAAGTGTGAGGCCTTATAGGGACCTCCTCAAATAAAATCAGGCCTGCGCGGAGGCCAAGTGCTAAGAACCTTTGGTCCGCATTGTTCACTACTACACAAGGTTTGATCTTGATGCTCAGGGTATCTCTGTAGGTCCTATCTACCGGGGTCCAGTCGGGGGCTTCTAACCTATCCCCAAAGTCTGTCCCATGTAGGCTAGGGGATTTGGCGAGGAATACCCTGAAGCGTGTGGCAGGTTAGACCCTATCTTCATCAGTTTCTTACTTTCGTGAAGGTCCTTAACATTTAGGAGGGATCTTTTGGTCATCTACCTCACCCTCGAGGACTCTTATTGTTGTTGAGAGATCTTATGCGGCTCTCACGCCCTGGCGAGCCATGTTGTTTAGAAATTGAGTGTGATTGTTTAGAAATTGAGTGTCAGCTGAGGCATCGATCCTGCATCAACTTGTGTCGTTGGTTTAAGCGCCCTTTTGCAGGTTTTCACTTGGATAAGTGAAGTGGCACCGTAAAGATAGTTTCCACCAACTTTTGTTATTTCTGAGCTCTTTTACCCATGACCTTGCAGTCATGTCCACCCTTTTCATCCATTTTATCTCACGATGCCCTTATGGGGTTTCACCGCGCTTGGATTTTGCTTTCTACGTAAGTCTCTCACTCATGGTTTCGTGACAATGCCTGTATGACATTTTTACTCATGGCATTCCCCTGTTTAGGTGTACACCATGCCCGTTTTTTTGTGAAGGCATGTTTTTAGGGTCATGCCTTCGAGACCTATGCGAAGCCTTTTAATGTCATGCAGCCAGGATGTGTACTATAGTTTAGGGTCATACAGCTGGACCGTAGTGATGATGAGTGAGTAGGGTCATGGCTTTGACTCACTTTGAGGAGATGTCATGTGGTTGCTTGTGAAGCGTTGATGATGAATGAATGGTGGGTGAATAATGGTGACCCACTAGCTGACCGTGAGTATGGGTGGCGGGATGGCTTGCCATTTTGTGAGCATGGGTAAGAATCACTGGGGAATAGTGAAAGATGGTAATGATGAATGGACTCACTAGAAAGGTAACGAAGGTGGTGTGCGCACATGAATGGATCGGTTAGGGAAGACGTGCACAAAGATGCACGTAAAAGGCGTGTGTGCATGTGTGGACTCACTAAAGAGGTAATGGAGGTGGTGTGCGAACACGAACAGGTCAGTTATTGAGGACGGGCAGGAAGATGCATGTAAAAGTGGGTGTGAGTGTATTTGGGCGTGTTTTTAAGGTCATGGCTCCTGGACCTGGGTAAAGAAGTTTAACATCATGCGACTAGGACGTGCACTATGGTTTAAGGTCATATAGCTTGGACCATGGTTATGTAGTTTAAAGTCATGCAACTCGGACCGTACAGTTTAAGGTAGTGCAAAAGACCTCCGCTACAGTTTAAGGTCATATAGTTTGGACCATGGCTGTGCAGTTTAAGGTCATGCAGCATGGACCATTCAGTTTAAGCTCATGTAACTAGACCTCCACTACAGTTTAAGGTCATATAGTTTGGATAGTGGTTGTGCAGTTTAAGGTCATGCAGCATGGACCCTGGTTGTGCTGTTTAAGGTCATGCAGAATGGACCATGGCTGTGCAGTTTAAGGTCATACAACATGGACCATGTAGTTTAAGGTTGTGCAACTAGACCTCTGATACAGTTTAAGGTCATATAGTTTGGACCATGGCTGTGCAGTTTAAGGTTATACAGCATGGAACATGGCAGTACAGTTTAAGGTCATGCAACATGGACCATGCAGTTTAAGGTCGTGCAAGTAGACCTTTGCTACAGTTTAAGGTCCTATAGTTTGGATCATGGCTGTGTAGTTTAAGGTCATGCAACATAGATCGTGGCTGTGCAATTTAAGGTCATTCAGCATGGACCATTACGTGTGTCGCCATGTGGATGAAGCTCCATGGAGGAAAGGTCTGTGAACAACAATCTGACTCCCTGGGGATAAAATAGTCAATGTTATTCACAAGCAGAGAGCTTTAGATGAAGATGATGGCCTTAAGGAGAGTGGCAAGCGGAAGCGAAACTTCACTGGGGATCAGGGGGGACCAGTGTGACTCCACAGGGATAATGATGGGGCTTCATGTAACTCCATTGGGAATGACAGTCCAGAGTACAAGCGTAACCCTTTTGGGGGTTGAGAAGATAAGCATCGGCCTAACTCCCTGGGGATAATGGGTCGCAATAGGATGTGACTCTAACTGAGATGTTGGTGCGAAATGACTCATGAAGGATTAAAGGGTAGGTATGACCTTTTGCAAACTTCTAAGTTCACCGGAGATGTTGATGAAATATACCCTAGGAAGAGCTGGTCCATCTCTCTGTTAAAGTTATGCGTGTGGGCCATTTATCACGCCATGCATTACAATTTTAGGGTCTTGTAGCTCGGACCATCACTATGCAGTTTTAAAGTCGTGTTGCTTGGACCCTTGCTACAGTTTAAGGTCATGTAGTTTGGACCCTGGTTGTACAGTTTTGAGTCGTATAACGAGGACTTAGCAGTTTAAAAGTCGTGCAACTAGACCTCCGCTATAGTTTAAGGTCATATAGTTTGGACCACGCAATTTAGGGTCATGCATCTGGTCTATAGTGTGGTGAGGGAATGCATCTCCATGGGGAAAAGAGCCGTCACCAAAGATTGGACTCCTTGAAGATTGAGAATGTGGTGCTCGGAATGAACTTCTTGAGGAAGCGGGACGAAGGTCCAGATGGGAGTGCCATGGCATGTGCGTGGCACTAAGTGTTGGATGACACATGCGGCATTAGGCCTAAATGATGTGCGAATGACGTTAGATCCCTTGGTGAAGCGCGCGGCAGTATCCCTTGACGAGGCGTGCGACAATGACTCTTTGACAAGGTGCACAGTGATGACCTCTGGGCAAAGGCTTGCAATGATGGCCCTTGACAAAGGTGCACGACGATGGCCCTTGACGAAGGTGTGCGACGATGGACCTTGATGAAGGTGCGCGACGATGGCCCTTTTCAGGCCTCGGGCTTCACCTACCTGGCCCGGTCTTTTTCCCGTCTGAAGATGAGGACTGCAGCATCTTTTCAGATTTGTCAAGGGTAGTTTACGATACTACTAAATATAAAAGGGAGAAAAATCCCTCTTTACTATTTTACCGAAGGGTAAAATAGTTGAAGAGTTTTCTTAGAGAGAGGGCCTCAGCTTTTCAAGAGAGATTTCCAAGCTAGAACTTCTCAGCTGAAATCTACAGCGGAGAGGGAACTCTTTCTTGCGAGCTTCAGTGGGTTGTGATCCTTTGTGAGGTACTTGCAAACATCCTTGGAGATTGCCGAGGCTCTTCGAGCAAGGAACATGGTTTCTCGAGGCCTTAGCCAGTTTGCAAAGGTGCCCTGTTGAGTGCTCCTTTGGTCATTCCTTGGTTGAAGGGAGGTTGCTGAGAGGTCAGAAGACTCTGTCGGTCCTCTGGTTATTGGAGGAGAAGAAGGAGGAACGGTAGTGGGTTCGCTGGGTACTCAGTAGAATTCCGGTGAGCTTGAGGCGAATTGCTGAAGTACAGAAGCAAGGAGAAGGGAAACCCGCAGGGTAACAGGGAGCTTTTGAAAATTTTCGATGGCTTTCCGCTAACTCTGGTAATGAGTAGACGGTGGGGAAGGGTTTTTTTGGGGGTCAGGAGTGAATTCTCGGTGAAGAGGGGAAACACCGGTGCGAACCTGAAGGGTTGTGGGGCCGTAACAGTCCAGAGACGAAGGGTCGTGGGATGGCGAGAGGTCACCCTCCGCACGTGCTGTAACAAGCCACGTCGCAAGTGTTAGGCGACGTGTCCGTACTTCTAGGAATGCACATGTGGCATGTGCTTGACAACTGGAGCACTATATTTAACACCTCTTGGTTGCGAGAATGCAATAGCATCTCAATGGGCGGACAGCGATAGTCTTCCCCTTAGCTGTGGGACGGTGATACCCTGAAAGTATTACACCCTGAGTGCTCAGTAGGTGATATGCCTTTGTGAGTGCAGCCTCTTCGCGACCTCCTAATGTCCCTTGCCAGTGAAGCTTCTGGTATAATGGCTGAGTCTTCAAGTGCCATTCTAGATGTGAGGAATCTCCCATGGGAAGGGGAGCTTGGTACTGCTGAATTTACCAACAAAACGTTGGTGAGAGGTGAGCCAATCTAGCTCACCGAGGCCTTATGTAAACCAAGGTGGCCCTTAAGCATTACCTTTGTGAGCTCCCCCGTTCAGTTGGTGACTAGGGAAGATAATGATGGCAATGTGAGTGTAGAAGGAGTAGGCCTCCTGCATTGCCTTCACCAAAACATAGCCTCCATGCGAACTTGCTGACTCTAGGCAAGTAGATCATAGAAACCCCGGGCATGAAATGGCCTTCTGCCGACTTGCGGGTACAAGGAGAGCACCAGTACCTGAGGGGGTACTCCTCATGGACCATGAAGGTGTTGAGGCGTTTCAGAAATACCTTGAGATAAGCTTCCTTAGCAGCTGCCCTCCAGTGCTCAGCTGGCTACTACGACCGTTGTTCAAACACTGTCAAAGTGTTGTTAGAGACATGGAGCCATGTTAGCAACACATGGCTGCTTGGTCATGGGGAGGCAGGGATGTTGCTGATGGACCTGCACTTTGTTGGTGGGCTGTCGCTTCTTAGTGCCATGTATGACCAGTTTATTCCCCTGAACTCAATCATTTTTGGAGGAGACAAGGTAGGTAAAGAAGCCCGCCGACTGGGCTTGAAGAATTGTTTGGGATGGCTCTATGATGAGCCCAAAAGTGGACGAGTCACCTTCGCCAAATGGGTAAGGTTCTTCTTTGGCGACTATACATATGAAGCTGGTCCGTCACTGTAAAGAGGGGAAGAAAACCCCACCAGTTTTCGAGCTGCGGAAGAAGAGTGAGCACATCTACCTGGCAGCTTACTTGGTGATCTTCTTTTGTAAATTTTCCCTGCCAGGATGGGTAGACGTCATTTTTCTCGACACTTTTTATGTGGCCTATGACATGGCGAGAGGGAAGGAGTACGCACTCGCACAACCCGATATGTGCGGCATTTATCATGGCTTGGGAGCCATTTCTAGGGGAAGGCGATATAAAGGGGATGAAGGAGGGAATGACATCGTAGATGGCAAGACCTTCCCAAGAGATTTCAAGACTCCTTTCCTTGTCCATTATGTTTATGGCTGGTTGAAGCTTATTTCCCGGACACATACCTCAGAACCAACGAGTTAGAGGATACTGTGTGCCCATTTTTGCTGAAGATTGCCAGGCAGAAGGTAGTTTTCCATACCCCAGGCCATGCGTGCAGTCTGTTCTTCAATGATCACCTCCAAATGATCCAGGTGGTGTTCCTAGTTGGAAGCCTCACAGATCGCACGTATGTTGACGAGCTGGGCCACCATCTAGATGGTGGCTTCACTAGCCTAAGAGAATTGATGTTTATGTTGAGTGTGAGAAGCAGACTTCTTACCTATCGCATTGTCCATAGCGCGAAGCTTGAGGGCTACTTTCCTCATCGGTTTGCCCGGCAGCATGGGCTGGATCAAGGTTGTCTGTTCTCAGTATTCTTTGAGAAACGACATAGCAAGGATACCCACTGGAAGACAGACCAATTGGGAACCCTCAGGGAGATTTGGATCTCGAAGCACATTCGCACTGCTTGGACCACATGCTTGGAGGCCACCAAGGTCAATAAGTATGTGCTGCCCCATTATGGTAGGACGGTATGGGTAACCGAAGTCCACGAGCGCTGGTGGAGGATCACAAACAAGGGGTACTGGGACATGGAGCACCCTTGGAAAGGGGAGGGTAACCGCTGGAGCCAAGATACAAGGCAGTGAAAAATGGCTATGACCCCTCCCCTAGGAGAAATCTTTACTTTGGGCTTCCCTCATGATTGGCCCACGCTCAGGCGGCCTCGCCAGACTGTCGTGGATGAGTCTTTGCCACAGTTCCTCAATATGGAGAAAGGGACAAAGAGTGTTTTTGACAACCTATCTACCATGTTTAAATGAAAGAAAAGCCGCAAAGTCTCAGGGCATGAAGGGTGTCTGGTCCAAGATTTGAATGAGCTGATAGGGAGCAGCACTCATAGCATGTTAGCCGGTAGTTCTTCTAAGTCTGGCACCTTGAAGCTGCTGCACCCAAGAAGACAAAAGGAAAGAAGACAGAGTGGGCTGCCCCAGTGAATCCTCATACATCGGCCAAGAAGGTGACTAAGACTTCGGGGAGTAAAGAGCATAAGGCTCCAGTGGTTCGTGAGCCAGAAGATGCCTTCTCACCCTCGTCTTCTTCGGAGGGCTGTGTGTCTCATGTTGTTTCTGCATTGCCCTCTGTTCTTGAGGCTTGGCCTTCTCCTTCTCGTGAACTTTCTCTTGGCCTTCAGAGGCTCAAGCTGACGCCTTAGGGCCTACTGCCCTGATCGAAATCGCTTCGGATCGGGCAATGACATCCGTGGATGAAGGGGAGGTCACAGTTCTGATTGTGGTAAATGAGGATGATGAGGCTGGCCCTGACGAGGCGATAGAGGCAGAGAGGGCCTCTAGAGCTCTGACGGTTGCTATGCCTACCGAGGAAAGGGAAACCCAGGTAGAGCTTGTGGTAATAGAAGAGGGCGTCAAACCTCTTGTGGTGGAGATGGTTCGAGAAGAGGAGACATAGGGTGAGATTGCTGCACCGGGAGAGGAGGTCGTCGTGGTGCAACATGAGACTGAGGTAGCGGCTCTAGGTGAGGAGGCCAGTCTTGCCCTGGCTGCAGTTTTTGTGCTTGTAGAGGTCGAGCCTATGGTACCTGGGCATGAAAAGATCGATCCCAAGCCATTGTCGGGGTACTAGAGCAGGTTGAGGTTGCTCCTGATTCTGGGGAGCCTAAGGCTACAGCTGGGAGTCCTCCTGTTGTGGTTGCTCCTACCGTACTGCCTAGACCCAGTTTCAGCGGGATACCGAGCGCTTTCTTTGAGATGCTACAAACGGGCTTCTAGAAGCTAAAGGAGCTGCCTCTCGAAGAGCTTGGAATGACACTTCTTTAATTCAGGGGAATCGCCTTAGTAAGCGTGCCCGAGGCGCTCCCTTACTTTGTATTACCGATGAGCTGGAAGGATGGAGAAGGCTTTATAGGTGAAAAGGGCCACAACGCATCTAGATAACTCACGGATAGAGTCAACGGAGGCTTCCCTAGCACAGAACCGGGAACTAGCATAGGTCCAAGTAGGAGAGATAGAGGCTACCACCTCTCAGAAGTCTGCTCTTACTGAGAATGCTGTAACGTGCAATAACAAGGTGCAGACCCTAAAGTCGAATATCGCCAAGATCGTCAAATTAGGAGGAGGCGGTAGCTTGGGAGGTCAAAGATAAGGAATTGGGCCAAAAGGTGCTGGACCTCGAGCACTCCTTGGGTGAGCAACTAGCCCTAGTGAAGCGCGAGGCTGAGCTGGTTGCCGCTTTGAGGGTGGACATCGAGCGAGCGAAGGCCTCCGTTGATGAGTGCAGAGGGAGGATCAATGAGATCATCAATCATTTTTTATGACATCTTCTTTCTATTTTCTCTTTATTATAAACAAATGACATTTTTGATGAATAAAATAGTTATTTTCCTTTTCTATGCAATGCATGTCTCTTATTTTTCTTTGTTTTCTATTTCATTGCTTTCGCCCTTTCATAGTTTGAGACGAAAAAGAATAGCCCACTCCTTGCTTCGTCTTGTGGCAGCTTGCTGTGGATTTAATGACCTCGAATGGGGGAGCAATTGTTACTTCACCCCTGAGTGTTTGATTCGACAGGGGCTCATAATTCATGGCTCTCATGATTTAGTGAGCCTATTCACTGTAAATACTCCAGTCTAGGGGAGCTTTGTCTTCGATTTGAGGTACATTAGTCTTGAGCTCGTCATAGGTCTTAGTCTCAGGGAGAAACCCCTTTAAGCGCTTTGAAGCGATGTGCATGACCTCTAATTGACTCTGGAGGTTACGAACCTCGCTTCTCAGCTCTTCCATTGGGTCTTGTTCCTGAGAGCGAGAGGGATGACACTTGTCTGCCTATATTTCTTCGACAACCCCTAAGAAGTGTAAGGCCTTCTTTGTGCTGCTGATGATGCCTTTGTTCAAGGAGGATGGAACTTAGAGTACCTTTCTTGGTAGTTGATATGTCAGTTCTGCTTCTAGAAGAGCGATGGGGACATGCAGGAACTTTTGCTAGTCCGATGTATAAGTGACATTCAGTGTTGGAAAGTCTACCTCTAGAGCTTCCTCAGGCTCAAGAACTGCTTCTAGCTCGCCGTTTTTCTCTGGAAAATTGGAAGTAGAGGGGGAAGGTTCGTCTTTGGGAGAGGATAACATGACCTCGGAGAGGTGGCAAGGTATACTTGGGTAGATCGGAGTCAAAGGAAGGATCTTTCTATGTCTTTCCTCCTCTCTAAATATGTTTGTGATCATTCACCTCAAGTCTTGAACATTATCATGGGACTAGGGTCCCATCTCGATCACAGGCCTCCAATCATCATCCTTTGACTTTTCTGGCTCTGGAAGGTCTATGAAATAGTACTTGGCACAGTCAGTCTCAACTACAGGGACCGTCTTTTATCAACATAGACTATGTGTTGTCTCCCATCTCGGCTGTATTTGAAGCATTGGTGGAGCATGGAAGGAACCACCCTCTGATCGTGAAGCCAAGGACGACCAAGCAGGACGTTGTAAGAGATCGGTGTCGATTACATGGAACTGAGCATAATCATTGAGGTCACCAATCTTGAGACGAAAGGGCCTTGTGCCAGCTGGCTTCTCTCCTGATTAGTTGAAACCTTGCACGGTGATGTGGGTAGGAGTGAAGTTGTCAGACCCTAATCCCAATAGGGTGAGGATCCTTCTTGAGACCAGGTTGACTGTTGACCCTCCATCCAGCATGATTCAGTTGATAGGGCAGGCATGGAGTTCACCATTCACAAAGAGGGGGCGATTGTGGAATTTATCCCCCAACTGAAGGTCATCTTTGGAAAAATAGATTGCCAAGCAACCACTTAGGATGGCTGGGTCAACCTCATTGGTCTCCACTTCGGTCTCGTGTACGTTTGGGTGAGAAATAGATTGCACCAGGGTCATATGATAATCTCTAGACAATAGGAGGGCATCATAGATTTTAGAAGGGTTAAAAGCTTTCTCTAGTGCCCAATTACGTCATATTTCACTTTATTCTCATTATTCTACACCATGTGGGAGGCCTCTTTGGAACAAAAGCCTAAGGATGACTTGGTTTTGGCTCAGGAGGACAGGGCGTCGGTAATTGTCGAGAATACAGCTACCTGGGCCAACATCTCTTTGAGGCGCTCTTACTGTGGCTGGGTGAGGCTGGTGCCTCCGAACTCTTTGTTTAGAGTGGCGAAGTTTGGGCACCGTCAAGCTCTACCTGTGGAGAAAATAGAGGGGGAGAGAGGAGAAGAAGAGTTAGATCATTCCAGGTAGCTTTTTACGTCATCGCCGGAATTAGACGTGTGAAGGGGGTATTTTAGGTCTTGCCCTGACTTTGACCGTTGTCAGGTGCTTTTAGCGTCGTCACCCATATTGGAGGAATCCTGAGCTACTGGTGGCTCAGGGATGTCTGCCTGATTGGATGAAAGGAAAAGGCAAGCTGCACTTGGGATGAAGTCTTGCAAGGTCGGCAGTGGAGGAAAGGGCCTGAGGAATTCTTCCTCGACTGGTGGCTGAGGGATGGGATTCTTTCGGCGGGCTGACCTAGGTGCTTGCCGTCTCCTTCTGGATCCATGAGGGGGTGTTTTGACCACCCTCCCTTGCTAGTGAGTAGTCCTAGTATGTTGGACAGCTTCACGCTTTAGGGATTTGAGCCTACTTTGTCCATGGTGGACTTCCCAGGGCTGAGAGGTTGAGGGCTCTGAAGAGTTCAGTGTATGCTCAAGACTTGTAGTGTGACTTCCTATTGAATGGGCACGATGGCCTGGATGCATTCTGGGAGAACCGTACAAACGATGTGGCCTTGCTGGATTTTCTCCGCGACTATAGCTTCAAACCCAGAGCACTCATTGAGTTTGTGACTCATACTTGGTGATATGGACACCAGAGCTTTTCTGTGCCCTGGGCAGGCTTGGGGTTGACAAAACCCTGTTGGAGCATTGCCTCGAAGAGGGCCTGTAGAGGGTTTGCTCGGCATTTCCCCGGTCTTACGCCGAGAGGTCTTCTTGCACTGGTGGAGCTGAGATTTGAGGGTGTCCTTCTGGTTTACCATAGGCTTCTTGGCTTTGCTTTATCTTCTTCGCCAAGTTCTCATGGAAGCCAGTGCATTCGCTGATGTCATGGCCTCATACTTGGTGATATGTGAATAAGAGGTTCTCGGTCCCCAGAGGCAAGGACTTAGGCTGTATTGTCGGCTTGGGAGTGGTGAGTCCTTCTTCGATCATTATGGAGAAAAACGTACGGAGGATAGCGGGTGCCTCGTCACCCTCTAGGATCGTGATTATGTGAGAAGCCTCAGTTGCCCCGAATGCTTTCTTCAACTCTTCGAGCTTTATCTGACCCTTGTTGATAAGGGCTTCAATAGTGTTGTTGAGCTTATAGCAGTCATAAGTGGGGTGGCCTACTCTCCTGTGATAGGTACAGTACTTCTCATTCGTCTCCTGCCCAGCTGAGTCAACAATATTGGCCTCCGACAGCTGGATCATGTTATGTTTTAGAAGCAGTCGAAGTAGTGCAGGAGTCTACTCCTTGTTGAAGGGGTAAACCTTATTCTGGTGCTGGGCCTAGAAATTGTTTCACTTAGTATTTTTAAGGGGCGGGACTTTGTTGTAGGACTGCTACTTGCCTCCGGTTTGAGGCGTCTGTTCCTTGGAGAGGTCCAGAGTCTGAGGAGCCACGCTCTTTGTGTCAATCACGGTGGCGGCTGCATTGATCACTACTTTTTAGTTGCCTCGACTGTTGGAGCAAGAGTTTGGGCCAAGGGGTTGCTGACGAGGGTTGCCATGGTGCTTGAACAACCCCTCAATACGAACTGCCTTAGAGATGAGCTCTGACATGGAGGTGGATTGGATGCCTCGACATGCAGGGCCATCTTAGGTAGCATGTTCTGTATGCAGGTCTGGACCGCTTCCTTCTCAGTCATGGGAGTGGCGTGGAAGGTTGCCAACTCTCTCTATTGGGTGATGAACTTGTCAATCGGCTCACTAGGGTCATGTATCAGGGTGAGGAGTTCGATGGTCTCCACGTTCGTCTGGACTTTGTAGAAGCATTGGTAAAACAACTGCTCCATCTCTTGCCACGTATGTACCGAGTTGGGAGGCAGCCTAACATACCACTAGAAGGCTGGCCCTACAAGAGTCTCGACGAACTGGTGGAGGATGAGTCATCTGTCAATTGCCCTCTCTCGACAGGCCGCCTAGAAGTGAGCAGTATGCTGGTGCAGAGACGTAGTACCGTTGAACAGGGGGAGTTTCCCCTTTTAATATTTCGAAGGGAAGGGTACTTGGTCAATGTACGAAGGGTATGGCTTCTGGTAGAGTGGTGTCTCTTGCATGCTTGGGACCTTGTTC
Organism: Amborella trichopoda; assembly: GCF_000471905.2. The sequence continues at coordinate 1,320,384 of NW_006500178.1, forward strand.
TTGACGCTATGGGCCACCATAGTATCTATGTTAGTTTGAGAAACCTTGTAGGAGGAAGAACTATCTTGAGAGACCGGTGGGGGAGTTTGCCTAGGAACTGTGTCCTCACAGATCGGGGAATCGGTCTCATAGTGAAAGGAAGTGGGCCCGGAGGCTTCTAGGCATTCCATCTTTTCAAGGATGGATTGCATCATTACCTCGAAACTGGTCATTCTATCCTACTAGGATTCGTCCGGGTCGTTGATCACCATGACACTGACCGTCTCTTTTGAGAGGTCAGAGCCAGGGGGAGGAGTGGACCGCTGAGGTCGGTGAGTCGTGCATGGCAAGTCAATCTGTAGGAGCTCAGGTTGCCCCGACTGGATTCGAGCCTTGTATGCCAATCTAGAACCGGTTTTTGACGGTCTTGGGACCGTGGCATCTGGGTAGTGACGACCCAACGATACTCTGTGACTCACTTAAGTTCTAGAGTTTGAAGAGGGAAAAAGGGATTACGAGGCAGGAGGTCATCAAGGGTGGCGACCTCGACTGCCTTGGAGGCTTCTTTGATCAAGATCTGAAGGCCTCTCTTCTGCCTAATTCTGAGATGGTTGTGGACTTCATTCCAGAACTGAGCTTGAGACCTGGACTGTCCTGCCTTCTTTGAACATGTAAAGGCAGTGTCTGTGAGTTGGAGCAAGGACAGAAGGCAGCCTAGGTTTATGCCTTAGAGGTTGGAGGCCTCTGTCTGACATCAGGCCGTTTCCCCGAGTTCCTTTGTGTGGCCCATGTGCATGACTACCCAAGGTTGGCTCAAGATGGTACTCTTAGGGAAGACCTTTGAGTACCAGGGCTCGAGGTGTTTGGCTGATGTCGGGCGAGCGATAGAGGAAGTAGTTGGTTCAGGACTTCGCTTGAGTCTGGACCGAGGAGGAGCCTGCAAAAGTGGTGTGTGTGCACCTTTAGGGTTAGCCATCCGGGTGACTTGGGGTCAACACAGGCTCGATCAATTGGTTCACCTTGGGAGGTCGAGACCCACGAGCTTGAGTTTGTGAGGGACTAGGCGGAAGCTCAACTCTCATAGAGTGGGGCCATGTGTGCTGGGAGGGAGGACAAAGAGGTCGACCCTCATGTGCTCAAGGTGGCATAGAGCTAACGCTGCCCCGAGTTGTGGAAAGCGAATGCATGGCGCAGACAGGGTTTGGCCTAAGAAGGCTTTGCCCTTGATGCAAACTCAAGGCAACGTGGGGATTGCCCCGAGGTGTGACTCGGGTGGATGGACTACGAGCCCTTGAATATGTGCAAGAGGTGGACGATGCAGGGTCTCTGCCTTCTTGTGCGGAGCCTCTAAGTCTAGAGGTTCGGAGAGGTGAAAGAGTATAGGGGGATGCCTTGCCGTGAACCTCAGGAGCGGCGAGAATTTGCTTGCCTCTCGCAAGAGTGATGGGGGAAACTTTCTGGTGTGCCCTAGTAATATGACCAGCAAGAGACTTGCCAGTAGTAGGGTGCGTGCTGTGTGCGGTGGCAGATGTGCCACCGATGCAAGGGCCTTGATGAAGGGTCCACCAGGGCGAGGAAGCGGGGAGTTAGGGACTTTTAAGTCCCCTCTCACGCTAACCCAAACAAGAAACTGGGAGCTGGACCGTGAGTCCTGACTCAGAAGGAGAGTAGGGAAGGAAGCTTGAGCAATTCACTTCCCTAGAATAGTCACGAGGGAGGGGGTGAGAGAATCCCCGACTCGGATGAATGGGTTGAACAACCTAGGTGCCATAGAAAGTAATGGAAAAAGTAAAAGAGGATACTGGTTAAACAAGAGCAAACCGATTAAGGGGCAGTAAGTTCCCAGTGGAGTCGCCAAGTTGGTTACGTACCTTGATCTCACCCTTTGGATCTAGGTGATCTGGTGGCACGTATCTTGGGTTTCTAGTGAACCCGAGATTTGAGATCGCTTTCTCAGAACCTTGCTCAAGAGCAAGGGCAGGTATAACAACCTATGAGAGAGGAATTTAAGGTGCGTTCGGGATTTACTCGGGCTAGCTCATGTGGGCGCCCACTTAGATCACATCGAAAACCCCCCCAGCTGCTTTAACTGATTCATAATCACCTCCCTTGACCTGTAATCTCCTTATTTTTCTGCACAATACTACTATCGTCAATTTGCAAGTCGAAGAGACCCACCCTTGTCTTAGAGCATTGCACATCTGCATGGCTAAGAATGTGCGGGGTTAGAGTGATGAAGTGAAAGTTTCGAGCAAAGGTCGAAAAAGAAGAAAACTTGATGAAGGGACGAGACTAGCTTGATAGCCGGATAGTGACCGACTCAGAGTGGTAGCAAGACGGGCATGGTACTCAAGACCAGCACAGCGACAATACTACTCGAAACAGAGACCGATGTGACGATGCTAGGTTAAGTCCACCTCAATCAAGTAAAGAGAGAAATGAGTGAAGAGAAGGAAAGAGAGTGAAAAGAAAGAGAGCAAGATGGCGGAGGGGCTAAGGTCTCGACGGCACTAGGCGTTGCCACCTATGACCGTGGAGTAGCAGTTTCACGGCCCTGAAATGACGCTAGACGCAACTGCTCACGGCTAAAAGGTGAGTAGAGGACTACGAACGACACTAGACATCGCCGTTGGCAACATAAGAAGGTAACACGCCCTTGTGCGGGCAGCGATAACCTATCATGGAGCGCGCGACGACAGCCATTTGCGAAGCACACGACGATAGTTCTCATGAGGAGTGCGGCGACAGGGGTGGGATGCAAGGGGGATAACGATGAGCACTGAACACGCAGAGGAAGCTCACGGACGGCGATGGGTACCGAGTTTGCAAAGGAAGTTCGTAGATGGCGATAAGTGTTGCCGAGGCTTCTAGCAGGTGGCGATAGGTATCGCCGTTTGTAATAGGCATGCAACAAGAGAAGACCCTTGTGGCTGGCAACGTGTTTCTTCGTCTAGGCTATTCACTAAAATGTCGAAGCTATGTCTACGGATGGTAATGAGCAGTGCCGTCTGCAGGCCTCACTGGGAGAGAGAGAGAGAGAGAGAGAGAGAGAGAGAGACGAACAAAAGGGGAAGAAGACTCACGCATGGCACTGCCATCACCATGCGCGACCTGTGAGACCATAGGAGAGGCATGCACGGCACTACCATTGCCCCACATGGCCTCCACGAGGAACTTAAATGGAGAAGAGAAAGAAGAAGAAGAAGAAAGAGAAGAAAATAAAAGGAAGAGAGAGAAGATTTATCGCAAATCTAGGGGGTACCGATCAAAAGTTTCCCTCACCTTGCACTCTCTCTCCAAACATAACCCAACATGGTAAAAAAGAGAAACTGTATTAAGTAAAAACTCTCTCTTTTGTGAGGGATTGAGTCCTCTGGTGCTTGCAATGATGGTACGTATATATAGAATTTGCCCCAAACATGGGTGGATGATTAAAAGTAACCATAATTTTTGAAAATTAAGATTAAAATGAATTAAAATAAATTAGAAAATAGTGTGCAAAATGACATATTTGCCCCTTCCTAACAATTCATGAAATTCCAGAACAGTCAATGTGTTGCCCTAGAACGTGCATGATTTTTCATTGATGATCCGGGGTCGTTTCAATGCCCGGTTGATCGAAAGATGATTGTTTTCTTGTAGGGCTCGGCATGGCGATCGATTTGATACCAACTTCGAGCCATGGATCGTGTTTTTAGTACATGATTAAATGACTTGAATTTTGAATGGATCTTGAAATTTTGGATCGATAGTGTGCTCGTTCCTCGATCGTTTTCGATGATTTCTTCACTAGATCACACTGAGCATGCCGTTACGATCGCGGGGCAATAAACGCAGCTCGATTCAGTGCCCGAACGAAGATTTTGCAACCTTTGAATTTTAGCCGGAATTTGGAATTCCGACGACAAAATTTGTAGTGGTTTCATCGTCTTCGTGTGTCGAATCTGACCGTTCATCATGTACGGGGTTTAGGTCAGAGATGGCCCGAGACCTTATGCATGCGATGAAATTGATTTTGCATCAATCGGGCCCATGAGCTTCGTGATTCGGCCACTCGAGCAAGGCACGACGCTGCTGAATTTCTTGCACCTTCTTCACGGATCAGCAACTCTCTCTAGCTTTTCTTCGCGGTCGGGTATCGTCACGAGGCGTACCATATATCGGATCGCTCGTCTTGACGCAACGAACATGCTTACCAAATTTGAGCTCTATCTAACTTGAGACGGGTGAGATATGAGCATCGAAAGTCATTGCCCGTTACTATCCCTTCAATGGTGTAGAGTTGCATGGTGACCGCAGGGGAATAGCTTGCAGCTCTTAATGTTTCCCTCTTTTGCTTATAACTTCTTCCTTGAGTGTCTGCTCGAGCTCAAATTTAACCCCTAAAGGTTTTCAATCATGTCGGATCCAATGGCAGTGGTTCAATAGTATATTGAGACACCGAGAATGTAGCTCTAGTTATAGGGTCCGTTTCAGGGTGCTAGAGACCGATTCTACTGGAACTGTTTCTTAGTCTGCACTGCCTTAGATGTGTCGAAATGCGACGAAACTTGACAAGAGCCTTTTGGGAGTCTTCATGAAGATCTTGGCCTGTTTTGGGGCTATTATGAGACTATCGGGATTTTCATTGTTTGCTAGGCTTTATTGAGCGAGGGCCCCATGATGATGAAAAATATCTTCCAGCAAGCACTACCTCATGCCATACATGATGTTACTCCTTATGCTCATGGCGATGCCTCCAATTGCGCATGGCATTAGTCTGCCCTGTGCACGACGCTAGCACTTATACCCGCGGCAATGCCCTCACTGGCACGTGACGTTGCCTCTTAGTTCTATGGACGACACTAGACCAAAACACACGGATGGCGCTACCCTTAGCGTTTAGTGCCGGGCATGCGCTTCTGTCTCTTTCGACTTCCTTGTCTCTACTGTCGCGAGTGATCGGGCTCAATTGAATTGTGGCCCTTACATCTAGTTGCATGACCTTAACTGCACGATCCTAGCTACACAAATTTAAACTACATAGCCACCATCCAAACTATATGACCTTAAACCATAGTGCACGTCCTGGCAGCATTACGTTAAATTGCTTTGCACAGGTCCAGGAGGAATGACCTTAAACACACCCCTACACGTACACACGCCCTTTATATGCGTCTTCACGTACGTCTTCGACCCGTCCATGTGCGTGCACCACCTTCATAATTCCCCAGTGAATCCCTTCATTACCATTCATCACTCCCCAATGAGTCTCACCCATACTTACAAAACGACGAGCCATCCCACCATCCATACTTGTCGTTAGCTAGTGGGTCACCATCATCCACCTTCCATACCACCATCACTTACTTTCATAAAGTAGCCTCATGTCATCTCCCTAAAGTGAGTCCAACCCCTACCATACTCACTCCATGGCCTCTACAGACTGCCATTTATCACCTCCACAGTCCAGCTGTATGACCTTAAACTGTAGTGCATGTCCTGGTTGCATGACGTTAAAAAGCTTCGCACAGGTCCTGAAGGCATGACCCTAAACACGCGTTCACAAAAAAGAATAATGGGTATGGTGTATACCTGGATAAGGGAACGCCATGAGTAAAAATGATAGACGGGCATGGTCATGAAACCATGAGTAAAAGAGTTTTGTAAAATAAAAACCTGGGCACGACGAAAACCCCAAAAGGGCATCGTGAGTAAAAATAGAAAAATAAGGGTGGACGTGGCCATAAGGTCATGGGTAAAAGAGCCCCAAATAAAAGGAAGTTGGTGAAAACCGTCTCTACGACGCCGCTTCCCAAGTCCAATTGAAGATCCATAAAGGACGCATGGACCAATAAACATGTTGAAGCAACGTTCACCTCCATAGGTGGCTTCAGTCAACATTCAGGAAGAAAAATCCTTGGTGTCAGAATACCTTGATACCAAGGCCCAAAAAGATAAGCATCAAGGAAATATTCTGACAGCTTGAGTCCATTCGTAAAAAGGACTCGAAGGATAGAAGACTCGCTAAGAAGGCAAGACAAGTCTAATGAAGAAGAGCATTATTCGCACGAGGTCACTACCGCACTCCAAGATGCTGAAGGTGCCCCAAGGAAGGCAAGTCAGCTAGACCTTGGACCTGTTATGCAACAACAAGATTAAGCCCTTAGGGGTCACCTTGGACAAAGAAGAGAGGTATCCTGATTAAGCCCTTAGGGGTCACCTCGGACAAAGAAGAGAGGTATCTTGATTAAGCCCTTAGGGGTCACCTCGATAAACTGAGGTACCCTGCCCATCAAGCAAAATCTGGTCCGAAACGTAGACGACCACCAATAGCAGACCCTTCAGTAGACCATCCAAAACAAACAACAAAACAATCAAACCCAAACTAAATGGGAAAAATTCCCTTAAACATGACACTTCACACCCATATGGGCCTAATTCTTACCAACAAGGTTTGTACAAAATCCTCAACTGTTAGAATCACAAACAGCCCACGCGAGGGTGAGGACTTTGATAGGATCCCCCAAAAAGTCTCTTGTCCCCTTAAGTCTCCACGGAGGGACCTATACATTGTATCCAAACGTCTAAGCATCCTAGTTACACCATTGTGTGGATCTCCTCGACGTTCACGTGGTCCTGTGGCTAGGAAAAAAAAAGTAATAAAGCTGAAGAAAATTTTATAAAGGTTGTCCTTTTCGCTTCTCTCGAAGCACAACATTCGGCGGGGCAAGCTGTTTGAACACATTTTTTAGCACCTTGGGTCCCCGATGCAGAATAAAAGAGAAGTCGGTCAATAAAGCCTTGACATACAATGGAATTCCTGAAAGTCTTAGAATTTCCCCACAATGGGTTAGAATCTTTCTAAGCACTCCAAAAGGCCACTTGCCAAGTTTCGTCGCAATTCGATATGTCTAAGGCAGCGCAGACAAAGAAACAATTTTAGAAAAATCAACCTCTAGCATCTTGAAACGGACCCCGTAACTAGAACTCTATTTTTGGAGTGTCAAACAGTTATGGGACCACCGCCATCGGATCTGGCATGATGGAAAACCCCTAGGGGGTCAAGTTTCGACTTAAATGGACATTTCAGGACAACTTATGGGTGAAACATTAAAAAGGGGTAGGCCGCACGCCATTCCCGTGTGGCCTTCCTACACATTTCTCCATTAACAGAGACTGGTTTTCACAATCATAAGCAACAAATTTGAAGACTTGTATCTCATTCGTCTTGAGTTGGATCACGCTCAAATTTGGTGATCTTGTTCGTCTTGTCAAGACGAGCATTTTGATATGTGGCACTCCTTGTGATGATACCCTAGCAGGGAGAAAAATAAGAGAGACACTGGTGATTCATGAAGATAGTTGTAAAAAATTCAACAACAGCACGCCTTGCTTGAGCGGTCATATCACAACGCTCACGTACCCGATCGACGTAAAACTAATTGTATTATGTACGTAAGGTCAAGGTTATGTCTGGTTCAAACCCCACGCACGATGAATGGTTGGATTTGACACATGAAGGAATCAAATTTGTTGTAGATTATGGCCGCTAGATTTCAAGATCCGGTCAAAAACCCAAGACGATGAAATCTTCATCCAGACACGAAATCGAGTTGCGTTTGTTGCAACTTGATCATAACGGTACGCTCAGTGCAATTCAACGAAGAAATCAAAGAAACACATCAAGAAACAAGTACATTATCGATCAGAAGTTTTCAAGATCTATACAAATTTCCAGTCTCATGATCGTGACCTAAAAACGCAATCTGTGGCTCAAAGTTGGTATCAAATTGATCTTCATGCCGAGCTCGACAATAAAGCAATCATCTTTGGGCCAAACGGACGTCGGAGAAATCCCAAATCATCCATGGAAGATCACGCACGTTTTGGGGCAGCAGTAGGGATTGTTTTAGAATTTAATGTATTATTGGGTAGGGGTAAAATAGTTCTTTTTCACCCATTTCTAGATTTTATTTTAATTCAATTAAATTATAATCATCATCAATTATTCTAGATTTTGAGCATCCACCCATATTTTGGTCCAATTTTATAAATACACGCTAAACCTAATTATAAAAGGACCCCTCGTTTTTCAATGTCATGAATAAAATTTGGGAGTTTTCACATTGAAATTGTGGGCATGTCTTGGAGAGAGAGAGGAGAGAGAAGAAAAAGTCTAGTACCCTCTAGTGGAGATAACTTTCTCTCTCCTCCTCTCATCTCCCTCTTTCTCTCTCATCTTTTCATCTATCTCTTTCTCTCTCCTCTTCTCATCTATCTCTTTCACTCTCCTCTTCTCATCTATCTCTTTCTCTCTCCTCTTCTCATCTATCTCTTTTTCTCTCCTCTTTTCGTCTATCTTTTCTCTCTCCTCTTCACATCTATCTTTTTCTCTCTCCTCTTCTCATCAATCTCTTTCTCTCTCCTCCTTTCATCTCTCTCTTTCTCTCTCCTCCTCTCATCTCTCTCTTTTTCTCTCCTCCTCTCATCTCTCTCTTTCTCTCTCCTCCTCTCACCTCTCTCTTTCTCTCTCCTCCTCTCATCTCGCTTTCTCTCCTCTTGCTTATCTCTTTCTCTTTCCTCTATCTTTTTTGATCTTTATTATTCACTTTCTTTCTCTCTCTTATATCTTTCCTTTCTCTTTCCTTGCTTTCTTATTTTCTCTCTTCCTTCTTTCTTCATGTTCTCTTATTTCTCTCTCTTCTCCATTCATGCCCAGCGGAGCCTCTCGCCAAGTATGATATCTTCTTACTCCTGAAACATAAATAGCGAGCCGGGCCTTAACCCGAGTGGCAGGTCGAGCCTCTGTCCAAGTTCTCATGTCTCTTATTCTATGTCATGGATGGCGAAACCCCATCATCATCCATGTATTCTCTCTCTTGTCTCTTCTGCTATATCATGGACGGTGGAAGCTCATCACCATCCATATTTTCTCTCTCCTCTGTCATGGACGGTAGGAACTCATTGTCGTCTATGTTTTCTCTATCCTCTGTCATGGACGATGGAAGCTCTTCATCATCCATGTTTTCTCTCTCCTCTGTCATGGATGGTGAAAGCTCATCATCATCCATAATTTCACTCCCCTCTATCAAGGATGGTGGAAGCTCAACACCGTCCATGCTTTCTCTCCCCCTATCATAGATGGTAGAAGCTCATCGTCGTCCATATTTTCTCTCTCCTCTATCATGGACGGTAGAAGCTCATCGCTGTCCATGCTTTTCTCTCCTCTGTCATGGATGGTGAAAGCTCATCGTCGTCCATGTTTTTTCTCTCTCCTATCATGGATGGCAGAAGCTCATCGACGTTCATATTTTCTCTCTCCTCTGTCATGGACGGTGGAAGCTTATCATCGTCCATGCTTTCTCTCTCCTCTGTCATGAACAACGGAAGCTCATCACGGTCCATGCTTTCCCTCTCCCCTGTTATGGACGGCAGAGCCTTATTGTTGTCCATGTTTTCTTCTTTTCTCTCTCTCCTCTGTCATGGGCAGCAGAACCCCATCACTGTCCATGCTTCTATCTTTCCCTTCTCTCTCCTGTCATGGAGGTCAAACCCCATCATCGTTCATGTTTCTCTTCCCTCTTCTCCACTCTTCTATTCCCTTCTTCTTTTTCTTCTTCTCCCTCTTTCTTCCTTCTCTCTTATCTCTCCTTTTCTCTTCTCTTTTATTCTCCTCTCTTTCCCTCTCATTTGACCAAGGGAGGCTAAGTCAAGCACTGCCATGGTAGTCTCGTCGTCTAGCTGTATTGTCGTTGTGTCGGTTTGAGTTACCGTACCCGTCTTGCTGCCATGATAGGCTAGTAATCGTGCTAAGTTGGTTAGTGATCGTTCTATCGTTTAGTAGTATTGTCGTTATGCTGGTCTGAGTTACCGTGCCCGTCTTGCTAGCACGTCGGGTCAATCACTTTCTGGTTTAGCGATTGTGTTAATCTGACCACTTGGTCAAATTCCTCTCTTCCCCATTCTTCTATTCTATGTCTTTCTTCTCCTTTCATATATCCTCTTACCCCTTTTTTTTCTTCTTCTTTTGAATGTACATGCCTGTGTGCATTCCTCCAAAGACAAGTTGGGTTCCCTCGTCCCACTTGTCTTATAAATGAACCGTGTGTGTGTGATTACAGAAACAGGAGAGTACAGGCTAAGGGAGGCAATTTCGAACCAGTTGTAGGACTAGGGAGCTTTCCGTTGTGTTCTAAGAGGGCACCCGTGCGAGTCAACCGGAGTGAGTCACGGACCTAGGTGAGGTGTGCCCTGCCTCACATTAAAAATATTCTTTCATCGGTTGGTATACCTGCCCTTGTTTCCTAGCAAGGTTCTCAAGAGAGCAATCTCAAGTCTCGGGTTCCCTTGAAACCTGATGCACATGCCACCTAGTCTTCTCGACCTGGAGGACAAGATCGAGGCACCTAACCAGCTTGGCGACTCCACTAGGGACACACTACCCCTTCGTTGGATCATCCTTCTTTGACTATTCTCTCCTTTGTTTTTTGTTTTTTTGCATGCACATGGCTTCTAGGTTTCTTAACCCATTTATCCGGATCAGGGATTTCCTCATCCCCACATTCGTGAGCGTCTCCTGAGAACAAGTTCCTCAAACCTCGTTCCCAACCTTCCTTTTGAGCAAAGGCCTAGTGTCTAGCTCCTAAGTCTTAACCTGGATAGGCGTGAGAACGGACTTAAATGTCCCTAACTCCCCATATTCTATCTCGGGTGGAGCCCCCACTAAAGCACTCTGCATTGACAGCACGTCTACTGCCACTCACAGCATACACCCTGTCACCGGCAAGTCACTTGCTGGTCATATTGCCGAGGTACGTCGGAAGGCTGCCCTGTCCCTTTTTATGAAAGGAAAGGAAGTTGTCGTTGCTTCTGTAGGTCGCCTTAAGGCTTTCCCCCCCATTCCTGGACCACCACGAATCTCTATGCTTAGAGGCTCAACACATCGAGGCAGAGACCCTAGGGCCTCCACCTCTCGCACACACCCTAAGGCTCGTGGAACATCCACTCGAGCCATACCTCAGGGCAACCCTGATGTTACCTCCAGTCAGTGTTTAGGATCAGGCCTCCTAAGGCCAGGTCCTATACACGTTATGCATATGCATCCCACCACCCATCATTGGGCCAAACTGAGTACACGGAAGGCGACCCCCTCGTCCTCCTACTCAGCACACACTAGCGCATCCTATAAGGGGTAGGCTTCCACCTGTTCTCTTTTAGACACCTGCTCGCAGTTCTTGGCCTCCTAAGGCAAGACCACTTGATAGAGCCTGGACTGACCCCAAAATCACTCATGATCCTTCTTCAAGGGGCGCACATGAGTCACCCTCACAGACCACCCCTCTCTCCCGACTTAGGCACAGTCATGGGTCAACCCTTCCTCTGCTTGCCCCTTCTCTTTGGGGCAAGCACCTTCAGCCCTGGTACTCGAAGACTTTCCCGAAGAGTACCATCCTGAGCTAGCCCCATCAGCTAGGTCATGTCTCTGTATCTCATAAGAGAGCTCGGGGCAAAGACCTGATGGGAGATCAAGTCCTTCATCCTCCTCGGCTCAAGTTGACCCCAGTACCTAGTCCACACTCATTGTTTCACTTAATGGAGATGGTTCTCTCTTGTGCAAGAAGGGCTGACCAGTCGCAATCCCGATCGCGGTTCTGGCATGAGATCCATCAAAGCCTCAAAGCTAAATGCAATAAGGGTCTGAAAATCCAAACTAGGGAAGCAACCAAGACAGTCAGGGCAGCCTCTCCCAGTGACCCTCTTCATCAGAACCCCTTCTACCGTCTTCAGATGATAAGGCCTGAAGAAGAAATCCGTGGATCATGCACTGTGGTCAATGTCGTAGAAGATGACCCAACCACTCAGCAGCCACGGTCCTAAGACAGTCAAGAACTGGTTCTCACATGATCGGCATATAAGAATCGAGTACAGGAGAGCGCATGACAGAGAGAGTGCATGACAAAGAAAGCGCATGGTAGTGAGAAAAAAAAGACGAGAGTGAGCTCGTGGCAGAGTGAATGCATGACAGTTACCACACGCGGTAGTAAGAGACATAGGAAGAGAGTGAGAGGATGGCAGTAAGCGCCACAAGGAGAGAGAATACTACCATGCATGATGAGCAGAGAGAGTATCGCGGTGCACGTGAAGCACTGCTTAGGGCGCCAAAAGAGAGAGGTTACTGTCGTACGTGTTTCTACTGAGAGAGTATGAGTGCCATGTGCCACATGTAAGCCACTTGTATGCTCTTGTCAGCCACATGGATGCCACTTGTAGCCCCTTAGTTGCCACTTGCCAGCTGCCTTCCCCTCTTGATATATAAATACTGCCCTTCTCCTCCCTCTTAGGACTTTTTCTCTCCCTCACTCATGAGCCCCCATTTCAAACACTTAGAATCTCTACCTCTTAGAGTCATTTTTTGGAGCATGAAAACTTGGTCTATGTGGGGATTTTGGGACACTCTTGCGTGCACGTAAGTAGATCTAACATTCATATCTCCAAAGTTTTGGTTATAAGCATAATTTTTTAATAAGGATGTGCTTGCATGCTATGGAATTTATGTTAGAATATGCCTGTTTTTTCAAGACTGTGATTCTTATATTGAGCCTTGAAATCATTTATGTTGACTATAAAAAATTGTGGAAGGTATCCATGTGCCTCTATTTTGAGATGGAAAAGACCTTGTGTCCGTGTCCATCATTGTTTGGAAGTTATGTGTTATTTTCTAAAGTATGTCAGAACTGTAAACTGCATTTCCAATAACTTTACATTTTTTAATTGGGACTGTTTACTAACCAAATGGTATCCAAATGATCTTAAACTCCTTTTAAATGAAGAATGGGTATGTATACTTCGAATTTAGTTTTGGAACCATGTTGAAATTCTTGATGGCTTGGGAATTATGCCTCTGTTTGTATAAATATATCATTGTTGTGAGTTGCAATGAATTTCCTCAACTATTATACGTATTGTACTAAATGTTTTACTGACCAAATAGTGTCCAAATGATCTCAAACTACTTTTAAATGAAGGATGGGTATGTATAGTTCAAATTTAATCTTGGAACTATATTGAAATTCTTGATGGTTTGGAAATTATGCCCCTGTTTGTATGAATATGTCACAGTTGTGAGTTCCAGTGAATTTCAAGAACTATTGCATGTCTTGTACTGAACTTTTTACTGACCAAATGGTGTCCAAATGATCCCAAAGAACTTTGAATTGAAATATGGGTATGTATAATAAAAATTTAGTTTTGAAACTATGTTGAAATTTTCGATGGTTTGGGAATTATGACCATGTTTGTATGAATATGCCACTGTTGTGAGTTGCAGTGAATTTTCAAACTCTTACATGTTTGGTATTGAACTATTTATCGACAAAATGGTGTCTAAATGATCTCAAACAATTTTTAAATGAAATATGGGTATGTATACTTCGATTTTGGTTTTGACACCATGTTGAAACTCTTGATGGTTTGGGAATTATTCCCCTATTTGTATGAATATGTCACTGTTGTGAGTTGCAGTGAATTGCCAGAACTATTGCATGTTTTGTGAAAGGTTGTTCACTGACCAATATGTCTCTGATTAAGGCTAAACCACTTCTAAATAAAAGGTGGATTAATCTATTTTCAAATTGATTTTGGGACCATGAGAACTCTTTATGGATTGGAAGTTAGGCCAATTTTCTTAAAAGTTATCATACTGAAAACTCTATTTTATTACGAATTATTGAATATGCATAGTTGATATGAGGCATGCCTATGATATAGTAAATGCTCATGAACTCTTTAGTAATGGTGATGAGTCATGCTTGGGCATGAATGAATGCTTATGAGATATGCATGTGGATAATTGTAATAAGACATGCTCATGATAAGAATGTATTATGAAATACTACGCAATGGGACACCCATTGGTAGTAGGATCTGATGTGATAAGAATGTGATACGAAACACTACGAAGTGGGAGATCCATTTGTGGTGGAATCTGACATGATAAGAATATGATATGGAGCACTACGTAATGGGACATCCATTGGTAGTGCAGTATGAGATTATGAGGCTATAATATGAGGCACTACGCAACGGGTCATCCGTTGGTAGAGTAATCAGTTGTAATATAATTAGAATGTTATGCCAGCAGTTAAGATCTTTTCTCGAATCTCGATGATAAGAAGGGAGTTAGGATGTGAAATAAATGTTTGGGTGGGTCGCGCTCCACAAATCTTTAAGGGCACTAGGCATTGGGTCACCCACTAGTAGTGTAACGCTCCGTCACTAGAAAGGCATAAGGAGAGGGTCGTGTCTTGCAAGGCCACAACCTATCAAAAGCCCCAAAGTGCACTGGGGATTGTGTGTGTGTGTGAAGACATTACGAAATGGGTCATCCATTTGTCATTGTCGTCCCTCCTAAGCCAGGGTAGAAGTCCCCAGTAACATGATTGGCTTGACCTGATTGATAGGACTTGTACTTCGAGAGTAGGCGACACTAGGATTGCCTATATGCACTATGTGCTTTACCTGAATTACTAATATGTTATCTTAATGAAAAGATGTGGTAGACTATTAGCTCATGAGATGTATGATATTCTGACGTCTGATTTACACTTCTTCCACCATTGCTAAAGAATTGTGCTGCATGACTCCATGTTATGACACATGCATAAATCTTGGGGGATGGTTATAAATGGCATTGTATAGGCCAGAATACATGATGTTTGATCAGCTTACTAGGCTCTATAGCTCATTCCTTTGATTTTCTCTATGTAAAGCGATAGCCAGCATTTTTTGAGAGTAGGTGGTTGGGTAAATCGTGGTTGACGGTTGAAGATCCGGGCTTGGCGAGAAAAGCTTTATCTTGATAATAGGTGTTTGATGGCAGTGGCCATATAGTTGCTTTGTTTGAAGTCATGTATTTTGTTGTTGGGCCTGTAATGCCTTGGACATGACTGTAATAAAATTTTGGAGCCTGTATATATAAATTGGTTTTATTTTTTTTGTCCAGTTCCTTGGACCCTTGTGCTTGGGCTTTGTTTTCTTTCGTGGTTTGCTTTGATTCCGTCTTTCTAAAAGTGTTGAGCGCACTCTCACTTGAGTGGCATTCGTTAACTCTGGTCGCGGTCCCGCACTCTTTTGCCCTCCAGCGGGTACAGTAGGGTTCAAGCGGTGGGGTCGTGACAGTTATGGTACCAGAGCGACCATGATAGAATTCTTGGTCTAGAGAGTCTTAGAAGTGTCCTTAGAATGGCTTTTGGATAGGCTAGTAACTAGGTGTTCCTATTTTAGGACAAGATGACGAGGCCTCGTGCCAACAATGTGAGTTCTAGTAATGAGAACACCAAGGCCGTGGGGGAATTCTTTAAGACATTAGGGGCCATGACTTAGATGATGAATGACCATATGCCGGCCCTAGCTACCCCTACCCAGACCAGACAGATAGGGATCTAATTGAGAGACTTAGGAGGCTAGAACCTCTGGCGTTCTTGGGGCATGGGGGAGTGGAAAAAGTGGAACGTTGGAGAAGGCAAGCAGAGAAGATATTTGATGTATTGCATTGGAAGGGGATGTTGTACACTGGTGGTTCAATGAAGCAATCCTAGGTGGAGTCAGGGACCATGGAAACTTAGGAAAACTTTCTAAAGGCTTTTAAAGTGAAATACTTCCTTGATTCAGTCCGAGGGAGAAAAGAAGTAGAATTTATTGAGCTGCAGCAAGGGAAACTATTAGTTGAACATTATGCAACAAAATTTGCACAGTCTCCCATTATGCGTCACACATCATCAATATAGAGGCACGTAAGGCGAACAAGTTTGAGAGGGGCCTCAGGCCAGATATAAGAGGGAGAGTATTATCAACCAACCTCAACGCCTTCTCCCCCTTAGTGGACCTCTCTATAAAGATCGAGAGGGACTGTGAGGAATCCCGATCCAGGAAAGAAGGGAGAGTGGGGCCCACGCTGTTTGGGAACTTTCTGCAGAAGATTTGACTACCTCCTAGGAAACGTTTTAGGGGTAGGAACAATTAGGATAATATAAAAATCCAAAGACCTTCCCGGGCGATGTATGGAATAACTGGTGCCCAGCTTGCTCATACTGTGGGTTGAGTAACGACTTTGCAACGGAATGCTATAAGAAGCCGGGATCAAGATTTTGATGTGGCAAGCCCAGCCTCCTGATCAAGGACTGCCCTGTAAAGGGGTCAGAGAACCGACCTAGGGCTCAAGGTCTGGTGTTCGCGCTCACAGAGCAGGAAGCCAAGGCGTCTACTTTAGTAATTCGAGGTACGCTCTCTGTATGTGGTATGGAATCTAGAATCTTGATTGACCCTGGATGTTCTCATTCTTTTGTTGCACCTCACTTTGCATGCCATATAAATGCTAGACCTTCACTTCTTGGCTGGACATTGATAGTATGCAGACCTATGGGGGATTCTATAGAAACGGGTATGGTATATAAACAATGTGAGGTTTTGCTTGAAGGGTGTGTCCTGCCTGTAGACTTGATACTTTTGAATATTCAAGACTTTGATGTTATCTTGGGTATGGACTAGTTGTTCACCCATCATGCTACAATTAATTGCTATGATAAAACGGTGACTTTTAGACGCCCAAACCAACCTGAGTTGCATTTTGTTGGTATTAAAAATGCTCCCCCTCTACACCTTATTTCTTCCAATTGGGCTTCCCGTCTTCTGGCTAAGAGATGTTTTGGATACTTAGCCTATGTGGTAGTGAATCGGGACGTCTAGTCCAAGTTAGAGGAGATGCCAGTGGTAAGAGAATACCCAGAAGTTTTTCATGAGGAGTTGACCTCTTTGCCTCTAGTCAGGGAGATAGAGTTCGAAATAGATTTGATCCCCAGTACTGGTCCCATCTCCAAAGCCCCTTATAGGATGGCCTCAGTAGAATTGAAGGAGCTGAAAGAGCAATTGCATGACTTGTTGAAGAAGGGGTTCATCAAGCCAGCGTATCACCTTGGGGTGCACCAGTTCTGTTTGTGAAGAAGAAAGATGGGTCCATGAGACTTTGTATAGACTATAAGCAGTTGAATCAGGTCACAATAAAGAACAAATAACCCCTACCTAGGATTGACGACCTTTTTGACCAGCTTCAAAGGGCCCATGTATTCTCTAAGATTGATCTCTGGTCGGGCTATCACTAACTTCGGGTCAATGAGGGAGATTCCCAAGACCGCATTCAGAACCTGATATGGCCACTATGAGTTTTTGGTAATGTCGTTTGCGTTGACCAATGCCCCAGCCGTTTTCATGGACATGATGAATAGAATTTTCAGACCCTTTTCTGGATACTTTCATTGCTGTCTTTATAGATGATATTTTGGGGTATTCGAAAAATTTATAAGAGCATGAGCAACGTCTAAGAGTGGTCCTCCAGTCTCTGAAGTCAAAAAAGTTGTATGCTAAGTTGAGCAAGAGTGAGTTTTGGCTTCCTAGCATGGCCTTCCTTGGGCACGTTGCTTCTAGGGATGGGGTCGCAGTTGACCCTTGTAAGATTGAAGTCGTACTTAAGTGGGGAAGGCCAACAAGTGTGACAAAGGTCCACAGTTTTCTAGGATTAGTGGATTACTATAGACACTTTATAGAAGGATTTTAAAAAATAGCACTTCCCCTGACTCGCCTAACCCAGAAGGAAGTAAAATTTATGTGGTCAGATGATTGTGAGAAAATTTTTCAAGAACTAAAGAAGAGACTGACTATGGCTTTGATACTGACCTTACCTGAAGGAAATTAGGACTTTGTAGTTTACATCGATGCCTCTCATAAAGGGGGTTGAATGTGTGCTTATGCAGCGAGGGAAGGTCATTGCTTATACCTCCAGACAGTTAAAGCCGTATAAGAAAAATTACACAACTCATGAATTGGTGCTTACGACTGTAGTATTCGCCTTGAAAATCTGGAGACACTACCTCTATGGGGCCCAGTTTAAGGTATTTACAAACTATAAGAGCCTCAAGTACCTATTTTCCCAGAAGGAGTTGAACATGAGGCAAAATAGATTGATAAATCTATTGAATGATTATGATTGCACCATCAATTACCACCCAGTCAAGACTAATGTGGTAGCAGATCCTCTGAGCAGGAGGCCCGTGATATTGACGGCTCGCCTAATGGATCGAGAGATGGGACTGTTAGAGGATGTACTAAAATGGCACCCAGATTTTCCCCTTGGTGATGGAGTAAGTATGAACGTTTGCATGAGGGTAGAGCCTCAGCTCTTTCAACAGATCCAGATGGCACAAAAGAAGGATCCCCAACTCATGAAAATTTTGGAAGAAATAGAGCTGGGAAGGAAAGATGATTTCTCTGTAAGTGATGATGACTTGTTAAGATTCAGGGATCGGGTCTGTGTTTCGAATGATGAGGGTGTGAAGAGAGCTACTTTAGAAGAAGCCCATCGCTCCCATTATGATATACACCCCGGGAGTACTAAGACATATCAGGACCTGAAGAAAACTTTATGGTGGAATGACATGAAAAGGGAAGTAACACTGTTTGTTTCTAAGTGCTTGACATGCCAGCAAGTGAAAGATGAGCATTAGAAGCCCGCCGAATTGTTGCACCCCTTGCCCGTGCAAGAATAGAACACTATGGACTTTGTCTCTAGTTTAGCTAGAATGGGTACTGGACAAGATAGTATTTTTTTCATTGTGGACTAGTTGACCAAAGCTGCCCATTTCTTATCAATCCGCACAACCTATACTTTGGATAAACTGACCTAGTTATACATCAAAGAGATAATGAGGTTGCATGGATTACCTGTTAGCATCGTGTCTGACAGGGACACTAGATTTACCTTGAGATTTTGGGCTAGCTTGCAGTCAACCTTGGGGACAATACTTACTTCCAGCACTGCTTTTCACCCCCAGAGCGATGGACAATCGGAGCAAACCATTCAGACGTTGGAAGATATGTTAAGGGCTTGTGTTACTGACTTTAAGGGAAGCTGGGATGACCATTTTTCTCTGATGGAATTTTCTTATAACAACAGCTTTCAAGTCAGTAGTTAGATGTCGCCTTTTGAGGCCCTATATAGAAGGAAGTGCAGGTCACCCATTTGTTGGGATGAGATTGGTGAGAGAAGGCTTTTAGTACCATAAATTGTTCAAGTGACCTCAGAAAAGGTTTCTTTGATTCGAGAGAGGCTCAAGACAGCTTAGAGTCAGCAAAAGAGTTACGTCGATAACTGCAGAAGAGACCTCGAGTTTGAGGTAAGCGATCGAGTATTTCTGAAGGTGTCGCCAACTAAGGGCGTTATGAGGTTCGGTAAGAAAGAAAAATTGAGCCCACAATATATTGGACCTTATGAAATTATGAAAAAAGTTAGAGATGTGTCTTATCGACTTGCCCTACTACCCGAGTTGGCAAACATCCGTGATATCTTTCATGTGTCTCGGTTAAGGAAGTACCAGCTTGACCCGTCCCATGTTTTGATATATAAACCAGTTTCGATCAGAAAACACTTGACCTACATCGAGCAACCTATTGAGATACTGGATCGAAGAGTGCAGGTGTTGCGCAATAAAGAAAATCCTCTAGTCTGTGTTTTGTGGTAATACCATTCACAGGAAGAATCGACCTAGGAATGGGAAGATGAAATTAGGGATAAATATCCCCATTTATTTGATTAGCAGAAATATGATTTTGAGGACAAAATTCTTTTAAGGGGGAGATGATGTAAGGACGGAGATTTTTCTTGCTTGAGGTAATATGTGGTGGAAATAGAGAGAAGAAACGAAGCGTCGTCGTGCGTGGCAGTAGGACACTGAAGAAGAGAGAGCGCACGTCAGTGAGCGCACACAATAGCGAGCACATGTTAGTGAGCAAGCGCGGCAACGAGCGCACGTCAGAGAATGCTTGCAGCAGTAAGAAACAGAAGAAGAGAGTGAGCGCACGGAAGTGAGCACGCGGCAGAGTGAGCGCACAGCAGTGAGCGCACACGGCAGTAAGAGACAGAGGAAGAGAGTGAGCGCATGACAGTAAGCGCCACAAGGAGAGAGATCACCGTCGTGCGCGATGAGTAGAGAGAGTGCCGCCGTGCACATGAAGCACTTTCGAGCGTGTCAGAATACAGAGGTTAACACTGTGCGTGTTTCTTTTGAGAGAGTATGAGTGCCATGTGGCGCATGTAAGTCACTAGTGTACCCTTGTTAGCCCTTTGGTTGGCACTTGTAGCCCCTTGGTTACCACCTGCTAGTTTCCTTCCCCTCTTGGTTAATAAATATTACCCTTCTCACCCCTCCTAGGACTTTTGCTCTCTCTCACTCACGAACCCCCTTTTCAAATACTTAGAATCTCTACCTCTTGGAGCCATTTTTGAGAGCTTAGAAACTTGGCATGTGTGGGGATTTGGGACACTCTTGGGTGCATATAAGTAGATCTAATATTTATGTCTCCATAGTTTTGGTTATAAGCATGATTTTTTAATAAGGATATGGCTGCACGCTATGGAATTTATGTTAGAATATCCCAGTTTTTTTAGGACTGTCATTCTTATATTGAGCCTTGAAGTCCTTTCTGTTGGCTATAAATTTTTTTGAGAAAGTACCCCTATCCTCTATTTTGAGATGAAAAATACAATGTGTCCATATCCATCTTGGTTTGGAAGTTATGGGTTATTTTCTAAAGTATACCAAAACTGTAAACTGCATTTCCAAGTACTTTGTATATTTTTAATTAGGACTGTTTACTGGTCCAAATGGTGTCCAAATGATCTCAAACAACTTTTAAATGAATGATAGGTATGTCTACTTAAAATTTAGTATTGAAACCATGTTGAAATTCTTGATGGTTTGGGAATTATGCCCCTGTTTGTATGAATATGTCACTATTGTGAGTTGCCGTGAATTTCAAAAACTATTGCATGTCATGTACTGAAATATTTACTAAATAAATAGTGTCCAAATGATCTCAAAATAATTTTAAATGAAGGATGGGTATGAATAATTCAAATTTAGTATTGGAACCATGTTGAAATTCTTGATGGTTTGGGAATTATGCCCATGTTTGTATGAATATGTCACAGTTGTGAGTTGCAGGGAATTTTAAGAACTATCGCATGTTTTGTATTGAACTGTTTACTGATCAAATTGGGTCCAAATGATTTCAAACTAATTTTAATTGAAATATGGGTATGTATACTTAAAATTTAGTTTTGTAACTATGTTGAAATTCTTGATGGTTTGGGAATTATCTCCCTGTTTGTATGAATATGTCACTGTTGTGGGTTGTAGTGAATTTTCAGAACTATTATATGTCTTTTACTGAACTGTTTACTTATTAAATGGTGTCCAAATGATCTCAAACCACTTTTAAATGAAATATGGGTATGTATACTTCAAATTTTGTTTCGAAACAATGTTTAAATTCTTGATGGTTTGGGAATTATGCCCCTGTTTGTATGAATATGTCACTGTTATGAGTTGCAGTGAATTTTTAGAACTACTGCATGTTTTATGAAAGGTTGTTCACTGACCAATATGTATCTGATTAAGGTTAAACCACTTCTAAATAAAAGGTGGATGAATCTATTTTCAAATTGGTTTTGGGACCATGACAAAACTCTACCAAAATTTCTAAGAGGTTATCATACGAAAAACTTTGTTCTATTATGAATTATTGAATATGCATAGTTGAAATGAGGTATGCTTCTGATATAGTGAATGCTCATGTACTCTTGAATAATTGTGATGAGTCATGCTTGGGCATGAATGAATGCTTATGAGATATGCATGTACATGATTGTAATAAGACATGCCTATGATAAGAATGTGTTGTGAAACACTACACAATGGGACACCCATTGGTAGTGGGATTTGATGTGATAATGATGCAGTCATGAAATGACCTAATTTAGATTTTTTAAGTAATTTAATTAACAGTTATATTTTGGGGATTTTTTAATTATGTTAGTTTAGATTATTAGGGTTATTTTAATTATTCTTTTGTTTAAGGAGTACGCAGGGATAATTAAGTGGGAGTTTATATTGTGTTTATCTTGTATCGGTTGGGTTAGTTAGTTTGGAATGTAAATAAGATAAGGTTAAATCTAAGGGGAGTTTTATCTTTTCAATAATAGGTTGGTTTTGGATAAAAACGTGGGATGCTTTGAATAAAAATGTGGGAACCTTTGGATAAAACGTGTGAAGAGCAAATCTTTTGGTACGTGAAGTTAAAGAGAGGAAAAATAAGGATAAGCGAAAATAGGGAGGATAGATAAAATAGGAGAGTGCATGTAAGGGGTTTTTCTTTTGCTTATCTTTCCTTTTTTAGTCTATTTAAAGAGAGGTTTTCCTTCATTGTAAATCAGAGTCAATGGATTGAATAAAAGTTGGTCTCGTGAAAGAAATTATTTTGGGGGTGGATTCTCTTGCAAACCTCTGAGAGAGGATATTTTCTCGCAACCTTCCTTCTTTTATTTGTTAATTTTCTGGTTTTATTCTCTCCCTGCATCAGATAAGAATGTGATACAAAACACTACGCAATGAGACATCCATTGGTGGTGGTATCTGACATGATAAGAATATGAAGTGGAGCACTATACAATGGGACATCCATTGGTAGTACAGAATGAGATTCTGAGGTGATAATCTGAGGCACTACATAACGGGTCATCTGTTAGTAGTGTAATATGTTGTAATAAAATAAGAATGTTATACTGGAAGTTAAGATCTTTCCCCGATTCTCGATGATAAGAAGGAAGTTAAGATGTGAATATGAATGTTTGGGTGGGTCGCACCCCCTAAATCTTTAAGGGCACTATGCATTGGGTCACCTATTGGTAGCGTAATGCTCTCTCGCCAGAAAAGCATAAGGAGATGGTCATATCTCGTAAGGCCACAGCCTATCAAAAGCCCCAAAGTGCGTTGGGGATTGTGTGTGTGTGAAGACATTACGAAATGGGTTATCCATTTGTCATTGTCTTCCCTCCTGAGTCAGAGTAGAAGTCTAAAGTAGCAGGATTGGCTTGCCCTGATTGATAGGACTTCTACTTCGGGAGTAGGAAACACAAGGATTGCCTGTATGCACTATGTGTTTTACCTGAATTATTAATATGTTATTTTGATGAAAAGATGTGATAGACTGTTAACTCATGCGATGTATGATATTCTAACATCTGATTTACACTTCTGCCACCAATGCTAAAGAATAATGCTACATGACTCCATGTTATGACACCTGCAAGAATCTTGGGGGATGGTTATAAATTGCATTGTATAGGTTAGCATACATGATGTTTGATCTGCTTACTGGGCTCTATAGCTCATTCCTCTGATTTTCTTTGTGTAGAGCAGTAGCCTGCATTTTTTGAGAGCGAGCAGCTGGGTAAATCATGGCTGGAGGTTGAAGATCTATGCTTGGCAAGAAAAGCTTTATCCTGATAATAGGTGTTTGATGGTGGTGGCCATATAGTTGTTTTGTTTGAAATCTTATATTTTGTTGTTGGGCCTGTAGTGCTTTGGACATGATTGTAATAAAAGTTTGGAGCCTTTATGTATAAATTGGTTTTATTTTTTTTGTCCAGTTCTTTGTACCCTTGTGCTTGGGTCTTTATTTTCTTTCGTGGTTTGCTTTGATTCCGTTTTCTAAAAGTGTTGAACGCACTCTCACCTAAGTGGCATTCGCTACCTCTGGTCGCGATCCCACACTCTGTTGCCCTCTAGCCGGTATGGTAGAAGGGGGCGGGGTCGTGACAATTATGATATCAGAGCAGCCATGATAGGATTCTTAGCATATAGAGTCTTAAAAGTGTCCTTAAAATAACTTTTGGATAGGCTAGTAACTGGGTGTTCCTGTTTTAGGACAAGACGGCGAAGACTCGTGCTAACAATGTGAGTCTTAGCAATGAGAACACCGAGGCCTTGGGGGAATTCTTCAAGACATTAAGGGCCATGACTTAGATGATGAAAGACCATATGCCAGTCCCTGCTACTCTGCCTCAGACCAGACGGATAGTGGTCTAATTGAGATATTTAGGCGGCTAGGACCTTCAGCGTTCTTGAGGCATGGGGGAGTGGAAAAAGCGGAACATTGGAGAAGGCAAGTAGAGAAGATATTTGATGTATTGCATTTGCTCAGATGAGCAAACGGTTAGACTGGGAACTTTCATGTTGAAAGGGGATGCTGAGCACTGGTGGGGTTCAGTGAAGCAATTTTGGGAGGAGTCAGGGACCATGGCAACTTGGGAAAACTTTCTAAAGGCTTTTAATGAGACATACTTCCCTAATTCAGTCCGAGGGAGAAAAGAAGTGGAATTTTTTGAGCTGTAGCAAGGGAAACTATCAGTGGAACATTATCCAGCAAAATTTGCAGAGCTCTATCATTATACGCCACACATCATCAATACAGAGACACGTAAGGTGAACAAGTTCTAGAGGGGCCTCATGCCAGATATAAGAGGGAGAGTATTATTAGCCAACCTCAAGACCTCCCCATTAGTGGACCTCGGTATGAAGATCGAGAGGGATTGTGAGGAATCCTTGTTGAAGAAAGAAGGGATAGTAGGGACCACGCCATCTGGCAACTTTGGGAGGAAGATTCGACTACCTTCTAGGAAAGGTTTTAGGGGAAGGAACAAGGCAATACAAAAATCCAAAAGACCTTCCCAGGTGATGTAAGGGATAACCGGCGCCCAGCCTGCTCATACTATGAGTTGAGTAACCACTCAGCAGCCGAATGTTATAAGAAGGCGGGATCATGTTTTCGATGTGGCAAGCCCGGCGACCTGATCAAGGACAGCCCTGTAAAGGGGCCAAAGAACCGACCTAAGACTCAAGGTTGGGTGTTCGTGCTCACGGAGCAGGAAATCAAGGCTTCTACCTCAGTAATCCAAGGTACGCTATATGTCTGTGATATGGAAACTAGAATCTTGATTGACCCTGGATCTTCTCATTCTTTTGTTGCACCTCACTTTGCATGCCATATAAATGCTAGACCTTCACTTCTTGATTGGACATTGGTAGTATGCAGACCTATGGGAGATTCTATAAAAACTGATATGGTATATAAACATTGTAGGGTTTTGCTTGAAGGGTGTGTCCTATCTATAGACTTGATACGTTTGAATATTCAGGGTTTTGATGTTATCTTGGGCATGGACTGGTTGTCCACACATCATGCTACAGTTAATTGTTATGATAAAACGGTGACCTTTAGACGCCCAAATCAGCCTGAGTTGCCCGTTGTTAATATTAAAGATGCTCTCCCTCTACGTCTTATTTCTGGCCTTCGAGCTTCCCGTCTTCTGGCTAAGAGATGTGCTGGATACTTAGCCTATGTGGTAGAGAATCGGGACGTCCAATCCAAGTTAAAGGAGATACCAGTGGTAAGAGAATACCTAGAAGTTTTTTCTGAAGAGTTGACCTCTTTTCTTTCAGTCAGGGAGATAGAGTCCAAGTTAGAGGAGATACCAGTGGATATATTGCATTTTTTTTGGTTTGTAAATTTCTCAAAAAGTGATGGAAATCCATGTTTTAACTAGAATCTCATTGAAAAAAGGGTCTTGACATTGGATGTTCTGGTGATTTGTGAATAAAAATATGAAAAACTAAATTTCAAGCATAAAATATAAAAGGGATTGTCTACAAAGAGACCATTTATAGTTTGTATATAGAGGCCACAATCATTCACATCCTTTAAATTTTAACATCAGTGGTTGTAAAAGTGTACACAATTTTAAAAAAAATTCATGAACTTCATAACTCATCCCAAACCATTCATTTTGACATCTAATGAGTGGGCATGATCGTGACTTTCATATAAAAATTATAAATGATCCAATTTTTAAATCCCATTAAAGAAATTTCCCTATAAATTTCCCCATATTAAAGTGCCATCAACTTTTTTAAGTGTTAAATTTGAATTCTATCAATTATCCGGTGATCCCCGTTTAAAAAGACAACATGAAAATATCTCGCTATAAAAGTGATAACAATAATGGTCAGTCAGCCCATTTTCTTTGTATGGGGTTTGGTGAAAAGCATTAAAAAGAAGAATTAGGAAAAGGCATATGAGAAATCAGACATGCATCCAATTGCCATCGTTCCAGCGGTTACACCAATAAAAAACAACGTAAAACGAGGAAATCCACCCGTCCACCTCTAATTTTGTCACGAATCTCGCAATTTGCTCTTGCTCTTCCGCAAAAAAGTTACACCAAGGAGTACACTATCCATCTACTCCCTTGGACAAAACTAGAATATCTTTTAGATCCAAAATTTTGGGATGTTATCTCTACAACTCGAAAACCAATTTCAAAGAAAAACGAACTTCCAACTTTCTTTCTCCCCATGCGACTCAAAGATGGCTTCCATCCAATTTTTAGGAGAAATGATCTAGATGTTAAATCACTCTAGAAATTCAATTTTTTCTTCTTTGAAAAAAACCATCTAGTTCTAATTAGATGGATCCTAAAATTTCAAATGAGAAAAAATCTTAAAACTATTCTGCCCGAGGGAGTAAATATATTGTATCTGGAACCGAGAGAGCACAACATATCCGCGCAACATTGAAAGCTCGAACAACGAAGATGAGAAAACAAGAACCTCGATATTCCAAATAGTAATAATATTTCATTACATTTTGTATTCATGTTAGAGCTCGCTCATAGCTGAGCTGCTGAAGGCCTAAAAACACGTTTACAGACAAATACTTACCGTTGCTTTGTTGTCTTCTCCTCTGGTTATTTTTTTTAATATCGGGGGAAGCCTCACACGTAACTCTTTACGCAACGTAAATCGTGCCTGGCGCACACGTGTAAATCGCAACACAACAAATCAATAGTAAATAAAGAAAAAGGAGGACTGTTACTGTTGGGTGGGACTGAACCTTGCAGGGTCACGTGCGAGCCCGGGGCTTACAGTTACAGCGAGAGATAGACAAATGGTTCAGTCGCCAGGGACAGAGAGAGAAGAAGAAGAAGAAGAAGAAGAAATCTTAGAGAGAGAGAAGAGTGACTCAGTCGCCGACGCTCTGAGTTAGAGCCACCACGATGGGGCTCCGAACCTCATGCTTGCCGTCAGACCACACCATGTACCCGAATGCTGAGCCTCCCCCGCCCGACATGAAGCTCCGGCGGTCGGCCACCACTGTCACGGCGTAGCTCTGCTTCTGCCCCAGTCCCGTGAAAACGAGAGTCGACGGTTTCACCGACACGGCGATGCCCTTCGCCGGCATCGTAACGCTCACTCTGTACGTCGACACTGTGGCACCGACGTTTGTTGCCGTCCTCAGAAACACTTTTCTGAGGTAACCCGACCTGTTCCCCTCCATGAATGCCATGATAGATGGGTAATTCAAGCTCTCGGGCCCGCTTATTCGTCTCGGGCAGCTCACTGATTTCCTCGTGATCACCTGGATGGCCTTGGGGCTGTATTTGATGGCGCATAGGAAGTTGACATAGTCTTCTGTGGTGATGTCGTATATGAGGCCGGGATCCATGGCCCGGTCCAGTTCGACATGGCCGGCTCCGTAATCGAAGGGGTTTGAGGGTTTCTGGGTGGACTCATCGGTCATGGACTGCCCGCGGTTGTCGGTGACAGTCGCTGTGGTCATTAGGGCGGAGCGGATGGCGGCAGGGCTCCAGCCAGGGTGGGCGCCCTTTAGCAGGGCGGCCGCCCCAGCAACGTGGGGACAGGCCATGGATGTGCCTGAAAGGATGTTGAATTCCGTCTTCCTGAAGTCGGAGCTCAGGCCTGTTGGGCCTACGGCGTCGGTCCAAGCAGCGAGTATGTTGACGCCTGGGGCAACGAGGTCGGGCTTCAGGATTTCAGGTGTCTGGCCGTTGGGGCCGCGGGCTGAGAAGGAGGCCACCACCGGCGCCGGTTTCACTCCGAGGACGGTGCCCTTGAAGCCAAGGGTTGCGATTGGGTTGTTGGCGGATGATATGTAGGATTTGATGGCTTCGCCTTCATCTGCCCCAACGGTGCACGCAGGGAGGAGGTGGGCATCACCGACGAGGCCCTCACCATTGGAAGCGGCATTGGCAAGGATCATCCCTACTCCGCCAGCGTTCTTCACGACCAAGCCCTTTGCCACACGGGGATTGTTGCCTCTATCGCATACCACGATCTTCCCCTTGACGGCACCCGGACTCAAGGAGTTGTCCATGCAAAGGGCAGTCGAGAGCCCGCCTGCTTTCCCAGGGTAGACCACGGGGTACATTTTTCCTGCAAGCGAGCTCCCCGAGTAGAGGGAAACACCATGCAGAGTCTTACCATTGCCGAGGGTGACATCGGCAGGGAAATTCCGGTCGATGCTGCCGGCTCCAACGGTTGTTAGCCAAGGGGCAAGGTTCGTGACTGAAAGTCCGGTTGGGCCATCATTCCCGGCCGAAGACGCCACAAAGACCCCTTTAGCAGTGGCCCCAAAGGATCCGAGAGCGATGCAGTCAAGGTAATAAGGCACCGATCCCCCGCCAATTGATACAGAGATGACATCCACGCCGTCTGCAATTGCTCGATCGAAGGCGGCAAGGATGTCTGAGTCGAAGCAGCCTGCTTTCCAGCAGACCTTGTAGACCGCCAGTCGCCCCTTTGGGGCTACACCCCGGGCTATTCCAGATGCATATCCAGACATATTTGCCTGAAAAACATACCTCCCGGCGGCTGTCGATGCGGTATGTGAACCGTGTCCATCGGCGTCCCTGGGCGACCGGAACTCAGCAGTGTCGTTCACAGCGCCAGCAGTGGCCTCATAACCCCTGGCGAAAAATCGAGCTCCAATTAGCTTGCGGTTACAGTGGGCTGTGGTAAAGCCAGGGCCGGTTTCACATTCACCCTTCCATCGAGCAGGGATAGGGCCCATGTTGTGGTCGGCGAAGCTGCGGCGCTCCGGCCATATACCGGTATCAAGAACACCAATGATGGCATCAGAGCCATAGTCGGAGTCAGACCAAAGGCCCCGCCGGTTGCTGAGCCCTAAGAACTGTGGGGAGCGAGTGGTATGGAGTTGGCGGGGCTGGTCTTCCAGCACCACAAGGATTGCAGGGTGCTCTCCAATCTCAGCCGCCTCATCGGCAGCTAGCCGTGCCGCGAAGCCATGGAATGCGGTATCGTACACTTGGACCATACGCGTAGGGTGGATGAAGGCAGAGGTGTACCAGAGCTGGTGGGAGGAGAAAACTGAGGGCTTGGAGTGCTCATCCACCAGGAATATGAAGGTCTTTTGTTGGGCGCTACAGGAAGAGAGTTCGAGAGAGAATAAGAAGAGAAGCAGAACCAGAGCAGCCATTGGTGACTGGTAGGACGGGCAGAGAGAGAGGGGCCTATTTATTCATTTGTGATTTTGATTTCCAGGTGGAAGTGATGGAAGCCATTACCGACTTGCAGATGAAGCCGGACAGAGTGAGCGAGGGAGTGGAAAAGAGGGACTTTTATCGTCTTGGTTTTGTAGTGGGCAGTGATGAGTGAGGGTGAGTCAGCCGTTTGCCTGGGGATTGGATGGATAGGGGCAAAGTCGAAAGCTGATTATGTTGGATGGTGGGTTGATATTATTATTATTATTATTGAGCACCTATATTATGCTCATTCGGGAGCATAGTTTATTATGACTAAGTCCAGAGGATTTTTTTCCAACTGAAATTTTTGAAACTGCTTTACAATCACTAAAGAAAAAAGTTTATATCGAGCCGAGGCCCTAATCAATCTAATTAAAGCCTACCTCAAAAATTTAAGTGGTTGTTTTGTTGCTCAACTTGATCATCTCTACATAAAGATGCATGGATATGAGAAAAAAATTGGATTTTAAGTTTTAAAAATAATGCATCTTGTAACACATTTTTGAACTGTCAATTTTCAAGATTGTCAAGTTTTCAAAGATCGACTCGATCTATATTATTTTTAACGCTTTAAATTTTATAATTAAAGATGAAAATATATTTTAAGGCAATCACAAAGATTTTCAGTATTGAAACCACATTTCTCGACAATATTTGAAGTTGGGCTCTACTTTAATCTATGGGTTAAATATAAGTTATATCTCCAAAATTTAGGGTTGTAGTTGGATTTTACCTATCAGAGTAAACAAACAGTATGCTTCCAAGGGTATAAAATATCTTTTGGTATATGATTAATAATAGGGTGTGGTTTGTATGTAGCCCACCTTCTTCAAATAGTTTCTAGAAATGTGGTTTTAATATTTGAAATCTTCGTAATCGCCTTAAAATATATTTTCATCTTTAATTATAAAATTTAGAGCTTTAAATAGTATAGATCGAGCAAATCTATAAAAACTTGAAAATATTGAAAAATAGCTGTCAAAAAATGTGTGACAAGATGTACTATTTTCAAAACTTGAAATCCATTTTTTTTTTTTTATTTCCATGCATCTTGTTGTCGACATGATCAAATGGAGGATATTTGAGCATCTAAACAACCTTTTTTTAGTGAAATTTTTTAGGTGCCTCTTATTTGATTGTTTAGAGTCTCGGTTATGTATCAACTTTTTTTTTCAATTAATATGATTATGTTGATCTGCGCAGATTGTGACAGGACAAGGCTTCTTGGTCACTCTACGAATTTGAGATGATATGAATTTGAGATGATATGATAGAACCCATTTTCCTTGGCAGACTTTGGTGCTGTAAAGAGTAAAGAGCCGGTTGCGGGTTAGAAAGGAAAAGGAAGTTATTCAAGTCTTAGAGGAGTTTGTCGGAAAGGCCCTCTTCCAATGCCAAAGCACTTGCCAAAGAAAGACATGTGTAATAAATGTTTGGTGGTGGAGATCTATTGGGATTACATGAATGAATGTGCCTTTGTTTTGAGCTTTACCGTACACCAAATTTATGTTTCTGGAAATATTTTATAGCATTAGTTTATGGTATAAATCAAAAGATTTTGATTTTAACTTTATCTTCTCTTTCCTCTCCATTTCAAAAAATGGTGAATATATCAAGCGTGTGGTATCTATATGGTTGCAACCTTAAACAATCTAATTAAGGTGCATCTCCAATTTTTAGCATAACATGTAATTTTGGTGTAAGAAATAATTAAGATTATCTGAAAATCTATTTTCATATCTAATTATAAAATTATAAACTCCAAAAATAATTAAAATAAGTAGATACAAACATATAAAAATCTTGAAAATAGATGGTCTAGATAATGTGTTATAAGATGTACTATTTTTTGGGACTCAAAATCGTTTTTTTTGTCATATTCATACATCTCTATGTCGAGATGATCAACTAGAGGGTTTTTCAACATTAAAACAATCGTCTCCGATGAATTTTGGAGGTGCATCTTTATTTCTACATTTTAAAGATGCAACCTTATATAAACTTTTTCCATATATCAATGTCATTTTCATTTCATCTTTATCTTCTACTTCGCAAAATGGTGAATATATCAAGGGTATGGTTTGTATGGAGCCGAGGCTCTAAACAATCAAATTAGAGCCCCCCTTCAAATAGTGTTGACAAATATGGTTTCAATATTGGAAAGTTTTGTGATAGCCTTAAATTATATTTTCATCTTTAGTCATAAAATTTAAAGCTTAAAAAATAGTATAGATCGAGTAGATGTATGAAAACTTGAAAATATTGAAAATTGATGGTCCAAAAATACGTTACAAGATACACTATTTTCAAAACTTGAAATACTTGTTTTCCTCATGTCTATGCATTTGATGTCAAGGTGATCAATTTGATGATATTTGGGCATCAAAACAGCCTCTTCAAAGTTTGAGGTAGGCTGTAATTTGATTGTTTAGAGCCTAGGCTCTATATAGACTTTTCCCTTCCCCAATTGGTGAATATATCAATTTCATTTTGATTTCGACTTTGTCTACATTTCCCAAAATGGTGAATATATCAATATTTTGTCTATTTCCCCTCCATTTTCCGGTCGGGGGACTACAATAATTCAATAGGTCATAGCTGCACGGCATTTGCGGCAATGCACATGGAATTATAGCCTCCACGCTAAGTACCCTTCAATACTAAAGACTCTTTGTTTAGATAGTTATTATTGAGGACAACAATGCTCCATGAGGTTTTAGACTTTAAAGTTAGCTTCGTGCAGGGCAGAAGCTTGAGTTTCACTGTAAAATTGCTTCGGTATTGTAAAAGGATCAAACTCATGAAGACTTGAATATTAATACCACGAAGAAAAATGGATTTTAAGCTCTCTCTCTGTTTTTTTTTTTTTTGAAGTATTTTTTAAAGCTTAAAATTCCATAATCAACTACAAAAAATCGGTTTTATTAGATCAGAACTTGCCATTGGTCGGTTTCGATTTCGGCCGGTTTTGGTGACCTGCTGGGTATTTTAAAAAAAAAATTAAAAAATTTATATAAAGTCTCAAAAAATAAGGTATTTTGTTTGTAATGTATTTTAAATGTTTTTCATCATTATAGAAAAAATTGGAAATTGTTTTGGCCATTAATATTTATTTTTACATTCTCCCATCTTTTTAAAAATTTCAAAAATACCCCTAAGCATAAACTGGATTCTTTAAAATTCATCTTCTTCTTTTTTTAATTAATTTTTCAACTTCATTTGGATATGCTTTGTTGAATCATCCTTTAAGTATACTTTTCACATTTTAATAGAATTGTTTTAACTTTTTTAACACTTTTTTGATCCCCCAAGACTTGCCGGTTAGATATTTGAATTGGTCGATTTACCGGTTAGATCGATTGAACTACTTCCAAGCCCATGTCCAGTTAACCGTTCCAGTTTGATTTTCACAACATTGTTTTTAGCTTTAATTTTTTGCTATTGATTAAAACATCACCGATCTAGATATAAAACCACCGATGAACTTGGGCTCTTGGATTGAATAGGTAGTTCAACACTACCTATCCAATGTTGTGTATTGTGTACGGAAGCTTTAAATCCGACGGGTTGATTTTTGACAAATAGAAGTATGAGAAAAATAGATCTGGGAACAAGCAAGAAAATAAAGCAGAAAATTGGTCGCGCCGAAATGTGGATGCGTTACTAAATACGGAATATTTAGACAAACATTAGACTTCAAATAGAAAACCAAAGAACATCTTATTCGGGGGCAAATTCACCTATGCACTTCATATTAGAAACACAGACTTTATATTTATGCTGGGTACTGAGCAATTCCAGAGGTTTAATCATCTGTTACATTTTACATCGACTTGAAGAATTAAAATAAGCCGAACACTTTTGATTCTGGCTTTGAAACCTATACATTCGTTTCTAAAGAAGAAAATATAGACATGTTATAAGGAAAAATAACATCGAAGGCATATCTGCCCATATACCAGTAGATATATGCAAGGATGTGTTATCCTTCGAGTATGGTCTTCTTAAGAGAACGGGTCTCAAATTAGTCGTAGGAAACGATTAGCTCTCTCTTCGTGTCTTGAATATCACCCTCTTTTCTACTTTTGGTTCTTACTGAGGCAAAACCTCTGAAGAACATTTTATCTTTACTAGATTGTGTCTATTAAATAGAGATTTGGTGTGTTATTGAGATGGAGGAAGAGAGAGTGTGGATCGTTGGAGAGGGAGAGAGAAAAATTGTTATAAGAAAGAGGGCGAGAGATAAAAAGATTTTAAGAAAGATAGCGAGATATAGAGAGAGTTGAAGGAGATAAAAAAATATGAGAGGGGAGAGATTTTAAAAAAGAAATAGAGATTTGGTGTGTCATTGAGATAGAGAGGGAGAGAGATTGTAGATCGTTAGAGAGGGAGAGAGAAAAAGAGTTATAGAAAAGAGGGAGAGAAATATTTCAGGAAAGAGGGAGAGAGATATATATAGTGTTTATTGGAGAGGGAGATAGAATAGAGAGAGAGAGGGCGATGAAGAGGGAGAGAGAGGACAAATATGTACAAAAAAAAGACATGTGGTGCAAGAATAGCAAAGTTATTCCTCTCGTAATGTATAATAGATAATATTTGCTATATTTTGTGGAAACATATGTAAATAGACCATTTACTTTTAGCACAATGAGGTCACAATAGCTGTTGTCCTTTAGATTTCAAATCAAGTGGTGTCGTTCACTAGACGTAAAGTTAAAAAAAAATTTGTCGATTTTCTTGACACATCCCAAGCCATCCACTTCGACATTTAATGAGTAGAAGTAACTATAACATCGTTGTAAAAAAGGTAAATGGTCTCATAGTATAGAATCCCATATTTTATACTCTATATGATGCATTTATTTAGTTTCAGTTTTAAACTTTTAAAACTAAAGTGGGAGGAGCGAAAAGTCAAACTTGTGATCTAATGATAGCTATCCACGATGTACATAGAATAAAATGTTTTTTTTTTAAAAGTATTTTCCACATTATATGATGGGTGCAGTTTGCATACGGATGCAAACGTAGGTGTAGTGGTAAGGTGCACCTTCAAATTTTATCATGCTATATAATTTTGATGTAAACTATTCTTAGGATTATCTCAAAATCTATTTTTATATCTAATTATAAAATTTTAAATTTCAAAAATGGTTAAAATCAAGTAGATCTATAAACATATGAAAATCTTGAAAATGGACGATGTAGATAATATGTTGTAAAATACACTATTTCTGAGACTTAAAATATTTTTATTTTTCAGTCATACATGTCGATGTCGAGATGATCAATCAGGTTTTCAACATTAAAACTACCTTTTCCGATGGATTTTTGAAGGGCATCCGTAGTTCTACATTATAAGGTAGCACCCTTATATAAACTTTTTCATTATATGATTCTTTTTTGTTTGGTTGGATTACCAATCCGACAAATCCGAATTGAGATTAGATGGATAATCTTGTTGGATCCATTTTTTAAAACACCACTTGTTTTTCAAATAAAGAAAGTGAATGAAATAATTGAAAGATGCTCTAGAAGTTTGTGGCAATGCACCATAACTACTAGGCAAATGGACAGGACCTGCTCGCGGGCTTTTGGATAAAGCCCACTAACGGGCTCCTAGCGGGCCTTGGGCCTAGCCGGGCCCCATCCATTTTGAATATAAACTGTTATTGAATTGGGCCAGGCAAGGCTTGATAAGCCTAGAATTTGTCCAGTAGGCTAGGTTGTCCCTGGTTAGCCCTTTACTGTCTCGTCTGAGCCCAAATTAGCCCTAGCCTAGTCCATTCAACATGCTTTTATTATTATTATTATTATTATTATTATTATTATTATTAGTATTATTTAAATAAAAGCCTCACTTTTCAAAATTTTAATGTGTATAGTACAGCAAAAGAATATACATATATATATTATTAAATATTTTTAAAAAATAATTAAACTTCTCTCTCTAGAAACTCAATCTTTCTTTTCTATCTAAAAACCCATTCTCTCTCTATAAAAATGCAATCTCTCTTTTTCTCTCTCTCTTGAAACTCAATTTCTCTCTCTAAAAACCCAATTTCTCTCTAAAACCCACTATTTCTCTCTCTAGAAACTAAATCTCTCTCTAAAAACCCAATTTCTCTCTAAAACCTACACTTTCTCTCTCTAGAAACCAAATATCTCTTTGTGTCTCTAAGAACTCAATATATCTTTCTCTATTTCTCTTTCTATCTCTAAAAATTCTCTCTCTAAAAAGCCAATATCTCATTTTCTCTCTCTAAAATTCCCTCTCTCAAAAAAAAAAATGAATTGAATTTGAAAAACTCAAGCTCAAATTTGAAAGAATTTTGCTGATAATAAATTTGATGTATTATTTCCAAAAAATCCACTCCAAGTCCAATCAAAGGCAATTCCCAACTTTCATTGGCAATTAAAAGATCAATCAAACTTAAGGTTCCAAGAGCCCAATAATTCTTTTCTCCACCCAGTGCTTCTTCCCATGCTCAAGTTCACATATTCACAGTAAGCAATCACATAGGAAACTTTGGAAAGATAAACAACCTCCAATTGGCTAAACCAGTCAAATACAGATTACATCTTCGACCATGGACCTGTAATGTAAGAGAGATTCCTCAAAATAAAAGAAGAAACAAGAGAAATTCCTCTATGGGACTGCTATAAAAACAAGTTGCTCACCTACAAACCAACCATGAGAAAGATCCATGTTTTCTTAATTCTATATGGAAACCATTTAGTAATTCTATTATTCTCGTCCTAGATGGTAGAATTCACAGCTTTTCAAAGGCCTTTTCTATGTCAGTGATAAGCAAATACCAATTTCTAAACGGGAAAATCAGAAATAAAGTACTTGATTAATCATGCTAGAAGTAATTTAGGTATGAATCAACAATTTTTTTATACATATTTCAATTCTAGGATATTAAATTTCCGAGCCTACCAGACCGGTCTATACACTTTTCCGGGCTTACCTGCCGGGCTGTTGAAGGGCTTATTCTGGGCTGGGCCTTACCGGGCTAGCCCAGAACAATTCCAGACTTTACCGGGCCTCCGGCAGGGCCGGCCCAAGACCTGTCCATTGGCAGCCCTAATAACTACAACATCCACAAGTAATTACACTTCAATAACAAATAGGGGCTTTTATTTTTGGGAGATTTACTAAAGTACACTTAGCGTAGCAGATTTCAGCTATTCCAACTCACAATCATGAGTATTTTGATGGCGGTTTTGAAATTAAATCAAAATAAATGAGTAATATATTAAATAGTTCATCTCTTAGGTGTATTTTAATAAATTTTTATTTGTTTGTTCATTATTGTAAACGTCAATGCTCCATGGGTTTCAAATTTGATGTTAGCTTGGAAGGACTAATTGTTAACCGTAATTGATAAGCTTGGTGTAGGGTCGCAGCTCAAAGCTCCACAAAGTCTGCTTTTTTGGCACTATAAAAACAGTGAGCAGATCATATCAACTTGAAATTATTGATTCAAAAGAAAAATAAATTTAAACCCCAAGAAACAATGTCTGTTATCAAGAAACAATGTATGTTATCAAGAAACAATGTATGTTATAACACATTGTTTGAACTATCTATTTTCAAATATTCATAGATCTTCCAAACCTTAGTATTTTTTATACTTCAAATTTAATACTTGAGAGCCAAAATATGTTTTGAATCCATCTTAAGCGTTTCTGACTCCAAGGAACTATATTTCTCGATTTCGATTTTACATTTTTGGGATTATTTGGATCCCTGGCAGGAAAACACTATTTCTTGTGAAATATATTTCTTGGGGGAAATATTATTGTAAAACGGATTTCTATTGTTTGGATAGCATATGGATACAACCTGGAAGCTACATTTTTACTGTTTGGATGATTTGGAAGAAACATTTATCAGATAAATTCCTAACATTAGTTTTGCCTATAATTTTCCTCAAACTTATTTATTAGGCACACATCTATGTTATCAATTTCTTAAGAAAATGGCTGCCATTATTTTCATTAGACAGTAGGCGAATTCCCTTGCTAAGCAAATTTGAGGTTCTCCCGGTAAACATAAATAAAACAATGAGAAAGTCAAAATATTTAAGCAAAATTTGCCTATTTTTCATAAAAGCATGTTGAGTTTCAGCTTACTTCAATTTTGGCAAAACGATTCACCAAAATTTGGAGATCTTAGTGATTCATATTTTGAATCTTTGGTCTTTTTCTTAAATGGCTAACCATAACATAGTCCAACTGGCCAAATATTTATTTTCTTCCATTTAGTAAAAATCAATGCTGAAGCAAATTCCAATGCTTGTAATTGAACTGAGTCGATGTCTACCTGAAAGGATGTAAACTTAAAGGGGAACTCATGCTTGAAAACTCTAATTTCTAGCTATCTTTTTGGCATGCATTCCTCTGTGTCCTATCCCAAGAGGTGTGTCATCCTCCCCATAGCATAGGCAGGTAAACGAATGCCATCCCCGTCCCTCAGTTTGAAGTCATCAGGAAGAGGTTCATTACTGATACACCACTTTCCATCCTAAGGATAGCACATATCATATCATTGTGCGAGAGAGAGAGGCAAATAAAATTTAGAGTTTATTTATTTACTTATTTATTTTTTTAATTTTTAATTTGGAATAGGAAGAGAGCAAGGATAAGGATAAACTTAAGTATGAAATTTTGGTGCGTAACTTTATGTTAAGTGAGATGAGGTGCGTGAGTTGTCATGAGGATTTAGGGGAATAGATAGGAACTAATCTGAAAAATGTAATCTTGATAGGAGAGATTTAGATATAGATAGATTTAGATATGGGAAGGATAAAGGAGATATATGGAGGCTCCTGTGGATGCGAGAAAATAGGGAGAAGAGATTTACGTGTGAGAGAGAGTTTTAGGGGGTGTGGGAGAGAGTTTTATTTATTTTTGGTTTTTTGTTTGTTATTTTTCCCTAAAGTCTATTTAAAGGGACGAGTCCCTCATTGCAATATATCAGAGAGATTGAGAATTGAGTAAATTGATATTGTTTTTGGGGTGGATTCTCTTGCAGACCTTGAGAGCGTGTTTATTCTCTCAACCCTTTTCTTTTTTTATTTTTATTGTTGCAGTATTATTTTCTACCTGCATCAGTTGGTAACAGAGCCCTAAGGTCGGTGCTAATATGGAGAGTCTTGAGATCTTAAAAGATGTTCAAAGCGAAGTTCGTGACATGAATCAACGATTGCAGCGATTGGATCAAAGATTTGAGAGACTCAAAGAAGATCCAGTAGAGCGCATTAACAAAGTAGTAAAACAATGTCTACGAGACCTATTTCATAGATTGCAATTAGAACAAGAGGGGCAAGAATATGTACAAAAGACGACTCTTACAACCCAAATGTGCAAGAAATTTTGAAAATCAATTATGAAGAAGAAGATATGTGTGATGTAGTATTCAAAATCCAACCAAGTGAATCTGAAGGAAAAATCAAGATTGAGCCCGACATCACTGTGTTCTACTTCGAGATAAGCACCATGCATTATATGAATTGGATCAATGAAAAAATTGAAGAAAAAGCTACGAGCACGAAGCATTTGATTAATCGGTCTAATGAAGAAATTGAAAAAAAAGTGTCATGGTGCATGGTGGGACTACATCACCAACTTTCGAAAGGTCCTCTAAAATATTTGAGTTCTATAAGCT
Source organism: Amborella trichopoda (assembly GCF_000471905.2). The sequence continues at coordinate 1,359,305 of NW_006500178.1, forward strand.
CAACGTCGAGCTTCTCCAACCTGGGGAGAATGATACAAATAAAATTTGATGTTTATTTATTTATTTTTAATTTGGAGTAGGAAGAGAGCTAGGATAAGGATAAACTTAAGTAGGAGGAGGGAAATTTTGGTGCATAACTTTATGTTAAGTGGGAGGAGGTGTGTGAGTTATTAAGAAGATTTAGGAGAATAGATAGGAATTAATCTTGGTAGGAGAGATTTATAGAAGATTTAGATAGATGGATTTAGATATGGGAAGGATAAGAGAGAGCTATGGAGGTTTGTATGGATGAGAGAAAATAGGGAGAAGAGATAGGGAGAAAATAGGAAAAAGAGATTTGCGTGAGAGAGAGAGAGAGAGAGAGAGAGAGAGTTTAAGGGTTTAGGCAGAGAGTTTTATTTATTATGGCTTTTTTTTATTTGTTTATTTTCCCTTAAAGCCTATTTAAAGGGAATAATCCCTCATTGCAATATATCAGAGACATTGAGAATTGAGTAAATTGAACTTGTGAAAAAGTCGTTTTTTAGTTGGATTCCCTTGCACACCTTGAGAGAGGGTTTATTCTCTCAATCCTGATCTTTTTATATTTTTATTGTTCCAATATTATTTTCTCCCTGCATTAAAGAGAGAGAGAGAGCTTAGATGAGCTAGGGTAGTAGGAGATGGGATGGGTTCTATAGCTTGATGAGAGAGAGTGAGAATGAGAGAGAGAGAGAGGGATGGCTGTCAGAAGAATGAGCAAGAGTTTGGAGCAATGTTGTCAGATTTGGTTCAGAGTCTTCTTCGGTTTGGTGAGAAAAATGAAGCAATTTGATACTTCGGGCGATTTGGGAGAAGATTTCAGATTTTTTTTATTTTAATAAAAATAATAGATATTTATATAAATTTAATAAAAAATAAAATAAAAATTTTAAAAATAAAAAAAAGAAAAAAATATTTATATAGACATTTCTTTTCTTTGGTTGAATAGGCCGAAACTTCGACCTAATCGGCTTGAAGTTGACCAAAGCGGCAGCACCAAGCTTCACTTTACTTCGGTCTAGGCCTAAAATTTGAAGGCTTAAGATACAACAAAGTGAATTTGACAACACTAGAGTTGAAAGTTAGGTAGGAGAGAGAGAGATAGGTCTATGTACAAATTTCTTAATTTTAAGCTTTAAAAAAAGAAAAAACTATTTCTTCTCCATAAACTAATTTATATCTTACATTTTGGATCCAAACAAAATGAACACTCTCTGGAAATATTTTCAAGCATCCAAAAGGCCCTTTCTAGTACACAGTAAGTCTAATATTTTATAGGAGATTTACCAAAGTACACATAGCATATCAGTTATCCAATGGTTTATCTTTTTCAATTATTCCAACTCACAATCATGAGTATTTTGATTAATTTGATGGGTCTTTTTAAATCAAAATAAATAAGTAACGTGTTAAATAGTTCATCTCTTAAGTGCATTTTAATAATTTTTTCTTTGTTTATTCATTATTGTAGACATGATTGCTCCATGGGTTTCAAATTTGAAGTTAGCTTGGGCAGATTAATTCATCATCATTATCCAAGCCTTATCTCAATTATTTGGGGTTAGACAAACTAATTAATAGGTATAAGGTTGCAACTCAAATCTCCCAAAAATTGTTTCTTCGGCACTATAAAAACTATGAACAGATTGAATAAATCAAAAGTATTGATTTAAAGAAAAATAAATTTCAAGCCCTAAAAACAGTGTATGCTATGATACATTACGTGAATTGTCTATTTTCAAATATTTCTAGATTGCCAAATATTTAAATTTAACATTAAGGGGCAAAATACGTTTTGAACTCATCTTAAGTGTTTTTTTGACAAAAGATGGGGTTTTAGAATGTAGGGGTGGCAATGGACCCGGACATGACCTAGGTCTTGACGGGTAGACCTATCCTGGGTCTGGGTCAAAAAATTAGACCTGACGGGTCGGGTCTGGATCCAAATCTTGGACCCAAATACCATTCGGGTCCGGATCGGGTCCAGGTCCGGTTCTGCGTCCAACATTTCCCAATTTATTGAAATATATTTAAATACATAGATATGTTTTGGGTTCGGGTCCAATCAGGTCCGATTGGGTCCATGTCCGGATCCAAGTCCCACATTATATTTTTTGGTATGAGTCCAGGTCCAGCTACTTCAGGTCCGATTGGGTTCGGGTCCCGTAGTAGTTTGTCGGATTGACCCTACTCGCTGCCACCCGTAACAACTTTACCCTTTATAGTACAAACCAGGTCTTACATTAACTACAACCTTTAACCGACAGCTTTATAATTTTCTTTGCTGGTCCACAAGTCAAATATAATGACATTGTTGTCCTAAGGGGTGGCAATTGGGTCAGGTGGACTGGTTGACTCCACGGGTTGGCCCACATAGTTCCAAGTCTAGACCTAAATAATGGACCTAGAGTTCCGGGTCAGGTCCAAATGAAACTGATGTGGGTCACATCTGGGTCTAGGGCTATCTTGGACCTTATCAGGATGGGTTGTGTCTAGGCCAAGGTCGACTGATATTTATATAACATTTATATGTATATAAAACATTTCTATATTATAAAATATATAATAAACAAACTTGATCCAACCAAGTGGTTCGGTCAGGGGCCATGAGCCATGCCTAATATGTTCTATGGTTGGGTCTGGGTATGTGATTCTTACCAAATAGGACCTTCAAGGTCTTAAGATAGTTGAAGATTATTTGTTAATAATCTCGAGAAATTTTGGGCCTTGAAAGTCCAATTTTTTTGTTTTTTTGGTTTTTTAATTAACAAACTTAGGACCTTCAAGGTACTAAGCTTGTCGAAAATTATTTTGCTATCAATTCAAGAGACTGAGGACCTTGAAGGTGTAGGGTTCTCGTGTACCCCTAGCTTGCGGAATGGGGAATCCCAAACACCGGGATCCTTTCCAAGATCGTGTACATAATTGACTAAATGTGAAGTAGATGAATACAACTATAGATTGAGTACAAGAAATAAAGTAAACATAAAAAACACACCACAACAACACATGATTTAGGTGGTTCACCCCGTAGGGCTACATCCACGGCCTCGGCAACTAGAAATCCACTATTACAATGAAGATTACAGTTTTGGGTTACAAGAGATAATACCTATATTTAAATATCGATAACAGACCATCACCGATCTTCCCTTCTAAACCTGCTCTCCCGATCGGGCAATACTGTCGATCAACATTTTCTGTCCCACCGCAATACCGCTAGTGGAAAGATAACTTCTAGAGCAACATAGAGATTTTCTCTCTTTAAAAGTGGAAGTTAACCAACCCAAAAATCATGAAAATACCGCCTCTCTCTCAGAGGCCATATTTATCTCTCTTGGAGACTCATCTTCATATTGGAGATCCATTCCCATAACCTCCAAAGGAGTGACCCTCAAAAGATGGGTAGTATGTCCTGTTTCACTCTCTTATAAAGATATCACTTTCTTGCTTCCTAAGAAAATCATTTTTGTATTTCCTATAATACCCTGATCTTTAGAAGAAAATATGGGTATGGTGATTTAGCTATCAAGAAACCTAATAGAAAGACCTAAAGTTTTTTTTAATAAACTTAATACCTTCAAAAGTCTTGAGTTTGTTGAAGGTCCAAAGTAAGAGTATTTTTGTTATTTTTAAAAAAGTGAAAAAATAGGTAATAGTGTAATAACAAATATTTAAGGGGTATATTTTAAAGGGTGTAGTTTGCATAAGGTTGCAATCTTAAACAATCAAATCAAGCTACACCTCCAAATTTTGTCATTAATGTAATCTTGGCTAATTTTGTCATAAATGTAATCTTGGCATAAACAATTCTTATGATGGCTTTAGAATTTATTATCATATTTAATTATAAAATATTAAACTCCAAAATATTGTTTAAATAAAAAGGATCAATAAACACATACAAATCTTGAAAACCATCTATCTAGATAATGTGTTCTAAGATACACTATTATAAGGACTTAGAATCTTTTTTTCTTTTCATTTTAATACATCTCGATGTCAAAACAACTACTTATGATGGATTTTTGAGGTACACCTTAATCTTACAATTTAAAGTTGCAACTTTATATAATTTTTTAGGAAATGACCTTGTGAGACCTTCCCACGCTCATGTGTGTAGGACCCCAAAGGATCACCATTAAATTTGATACAGATCTCTAGAAAAGTTAAGTCCCACACCCATATGATAACTTTTTTAGAGATTTGTACCAAATTTAATGGTGATCCTTTGGAGTCCTACACACATAAGTGTGGGAGGGTCTCATAGGATCATTACTCATAATTTTTTTCTATTTTAAATAATAAAAATTTAAGAAGATAACCGCACGAATTGAGTGAAATCTATTGTACTTAAAGCTCTAAGTGCGACATAATAAATGGAAGATAACTCAAGGGTTTTTATTGACTCAATAATCGACAGGCCTTAAAGGTAGTAATATCATTGCATGTTTCTATTCCTTGGTTGGGTAAGTTTTGTCGATGTTGACTTACTTTAAAACTTTGACTACTCTTATTGCTCCGCACATTATGCCGCTATCCCACACCGACACTCACTCTTCTTCTGCCTTAACGTGAGGAAAAAGTTTCAGTGAGATGCATTTCAATTTAAAAAAATTGATTTAAAGTAGTAGTGCGGTTGGATAATATATGTACTTCCAAAATTAAATAGACCTGAAATTTTTTTGATCGAGAATCCATCTTCATGAAGATGGACTCATGATAACAGCTGCGTCCCAACACACCTACCTACCGAAAAGTAACGGACCTTGAACTTATATATTGGGAACAAAAGCATGGTGTAGAGGGCTTCATACCCCACACCTAGAGCATGCACACATGCCTCCCGCATACACAAACAAATATGATGGTGAAGTACCCCTCCACAATGAGTGTATTGTCACATTGCACTTCACATTACAATCGTTTTTGCCAATGGTTTAAAAAGCGGATCGGTGACCCGGATCGGGCACCTCAAAAATCGATTCGGATCGGCGAATCGACGATCCGGATTGGGAATCGGCTGGATCGATGGGATTAAAGCTTAAAAAAAATCCGAAAAAATTATTAAAATTCATTATAAATATTGTTTTTTAGGACTCCAATAAAAAATGAGGGTACTACATTATTAACTTTCATTTTTTTTATCAATTTGTGAATATTGAGATGTTCTTTCCCTATATAAACTTATTTAACTATTAAATTTGCATTACATAAAAGAAAAATCATAGAATTATCATGGATAAAATATATAATTATATATGGAATATTATAAAGAGTAGACTAATCAATGAAAGAATGGCCATTAAAATCTCTTTTTGGCGAAAAACCCTAACCTGCTAAAAAAACCCAAACTATTACAGCCTAACTAACTATAATCCAAAATTATTACAACCTCACTAATTATAATATTATATACTGAAATGATAATTATTAGTTTATATTTTATAATTATTTTATTAGACAAATAATAACAAATTAAAAATATTTTATAATATTATCTAATTTAAAATGTATTATTGACAACTGTAAGAAAAATAGTACATTACATGATTTATAATGTAAAAATTCATAAATAAAATAAAATATTTGGTTATCCATGTAAAAATTAATAAAATGCGTACAAATTTTGGAAATAACACTTCAATTTTTCAAAAATTTATTTTTTTAGGTTTCTATAATAAATTTAGTAAAAGAGATTGTTAGTAGAAAGATGGAGATTTCAAATAGAATAAACTTTTTATTTTTATTTTTTTTATACCTTTCATATTATTTACAAAAATAATTATACCACTATATACAACAAAAATTAACTGTTATATAAAAAATTAATTTTTTTATTTTTCATTTTTTTATGTCTTTTATATTATTTACAAAAATATTTATATTTATACCAACGACTATATACACAACAAAAATATTTATATTTATACCAACCACTATATATACAACAAAAATGCAACACATGCCCAAGGGGATTCGAAAGCAACAAAAATATTTATACCAACCACTATATACACAAAAAAAAGGCAACAAGAGGGTGCCAAAGGGGATTCGACCTTGGACCTCAAGTAAAAAAATCAAAGTCATAACCATCAAGCAATCTAACTACATGTGATTATAAATTACTGATTAATAGACTATATTTACATTTCGTTTTCATTTAATGATGTTTGGGAATTATCTCACATCGAAAGATGGGTATTCAACTTTGGTATATAAATACCTATGTAATATGAACAATAAAATGTGTATAAAAATATTAGGGCAACCTCACACGTGTGCAGGCTCGTACGTGCTCTTGGACACACGAGTGCACGTGTGGGTGCGTGGGGCACGCTCGCACGTGCGCTTGGACACACGTGTGCACGTGTGGGTGCATGGGGCACGGTCGCACGTGCGCTTGGACACACGTGTGCACGTGTGGGTGCGTGGGGCACGCTCACATGTGCGCTTGGACACACGTGTGAGTGTGAGTGTGCATGGGACACGCTCGCACGTACGCTTGAACACACGTGTGCAAGTGTGAGAGTACGTGGGGCACGCTCGCACGTACGTGTCATGCGCTTACGTGTGTGAACCAGGTTGAACCGGATGGGAACCGGCGGTTCCACTCTTTCCCGATTTTTGTTTGGAACTGGTACGGGCATGCGTGTTTTTGAGTCAAACCGGGCGAGTCCGGTTCGACTCGCTGTTTTTAAAACATTGGTTTGATGTGTTCTTTCTTTGTGTGCAATAAAAAAGATGATCCAAAAATGAGATTTGTATAATTTAGATACCATTTAAAGCCATCCAAACAAGTCCTGATTAATCCGTTTTTGACATAAATAAGGTTTGACACATTACAAACTAGAGTTTTTTAACACGTGGAGCTAAAGGAGCCCTTGGACCAAACACATACCGTGGATATCTCATATGTGAACATTTCACCGTGTAATAAATAAGTGGGGTCAAATGGTGGGCACTCTACAATTTTGGTTTTATATTCATTTCTTTTCTTCGTTTTTGTGATGAAATGCAACATTGCTATATTTATGAATACAAAACTCATCTAAGTGCACTCGTTTAGTACTTTTTATTAGAATCCCCATGTTGCATGCTCTCCTCGTAATTACCGTAGTTAAAAAGTTTCTTGTCGATTAGCCCAAAATTCTTCTTTTCTTGCTTACATCCTAGTGCACTTTTTAACTATATTGAAGATGAAAATACCCTAATTAATGACTCCTATAACATAAACATTTATATTTTTCTCTCTAAGCTTATTTTCCATTCACACTCTCTCTACAAATATGAATAGTTTGTTGGATTCTCTCTCTAAAGTTCCCTCTCTTTCTAAAAATATGAAAAAGTTGTTGATTTTTACCCCAAAAGCAATCTAAAAGCATGAATAGATGTGTTGATTTCTCATTCTAAAGGTATAAATGAGTTTGTTTGTTTCTCACTTTTTCTTTCCCATTTTTTCTCACTCTAAGTTTATCTCCAATTCATTATGCCTATGAAGAGAAACTAACCCATTTACAACTTTTAGGGACTAATATAAATATAAATGTGAAAAAGAGATACAGAAAAATAAGAAAAAGAGATAGAAATAAGGATATCTTCATCATAAATAAAACTGAAAGTCTGAAAGTTTCCTAGAGAAGTTAATGAGAGATAAAACAAAATGAAACTATTTACTTTTAGTATAAAGAAGTCACAATTATTTATAGAGAAAATTACAAAAAACACTCTAAAATGAGCTACCTATGCAACTTACACCTGCCCCAATCTTTTCTCGTACTTTTTTCCCCAAACAACTTTTCTTCGCAACTAACCCCCCCAACCTAAAAGTAGCATGAAATAAGACTAAACTGCCCTTGATTGTTTTCACACGGCCTTCTCTCTCCTGTTTTGACACGCGTTCCTGCAATACAAACACGCGCTCTGGCATTCTGAATGTGCGCTTCGGCAATACAGGTCTAAGCCACCGCGCTCCGGTATTATGAGAACGCATTCCGACAGTGCAAAGACACATTCCAGTAATGCAAAGATGTGTTTCAGCGGTACGCTACTTGGGACGCACAAATTGATTCGGTTTGTTCGGGAAGGGCCTTTCGATTAAAAAAAATAGCAACTTTTTTACCTCAGGAGGTTTTTGCGAGAAAATGTTGTTATGGGGAAAAAAGTGAGAGAAAAGATTAGGGTGGGGGTAACTTACATAGATAGTTGATTTTAGAGTGTTTTTTGTGATTTTTTCTTATTTACAACCATCTAAAGTGAAATCTCATAGCTTAGGTAGTCACAAAGTTCAAGAAATTTTTTTTTGAAATTTGTGCTTGGTAATGGAATAAATTCAACCATCCAATTTTATATTCAATAGTCAAGATTAATTGTGATCACTTGTATCAAAAGTAAATGGTCTCATTATATACTTTTTCAAAAAAAAAAAATATGGGCACATGAATGTGAGATGCTTTTCAACAAGTGGCATTACGAGGAGAACATTTAAATTATGCTTTTTGAGAACTTTACATTAGGAAAGCTTTAGCTGTCATTTAGCTGCATCACTTCCTATAGAAATATTTTTTTGAGAACTTTACATTAGGAAAGCCTTAGCTGTCATTTAGTTGCATCACTTCTTATAGAGTTGGCGGAGAGAGAGAGAGAGAGAGAGATGGAGGTCTATGTTCCTGTTTTGGCACAATTCCTTGTTCAGTTATGTATAGCAGTGATGTACCTAATGACGAAGGGTGCATTTGCAGGTGGTATGAGCCCCTTCGTTTTTATAACCTACAGAACCATCATAGCCACTGTATTCTTGGCCCCGTTTGCTTTCATTGCAGAAAGGTTCTTTCTCTCGCTCTTGCTCTTAGTGTAAGCTTGTGTGAATTATCTAGGTATCGTAAATCTTGGTTTTAGTCGACCCCAAATAGTTGGAAAAAAAGCTCTGATAATAATGATGAGATCTTGGTTTTATATTTGCAGGGAGACCCGGCCTCCACTAACTATTAAAATTGCATCTCAGATTTTTATACTTGGCTTCCTTGGGTAACCTGCAGTTTTATTTTTCCCATTTTCCTTCTTTCCTTTTGTGTGATTTAATGAAATTTAAACAAAACAGGGTCACTAAGTAAAAGAAGCGCGTTGAACTTGAGAAAGATTTTAACCCTATGAATTTGCAGGATCGGGATAACCCAGAATTGCTATTTCAGTTCACTTTATCTCACATCTTCCACTTTTGTTTCTACACTCTCGAATCTCATACCAGCCACTACTTTCCTCATGGCTCTCCTCCTAAGGTTAGTTTGCTGTTTGGTTAATTCAATTATTAATTTTCAAGTTACTTAATTTGCTTTTCTAGACCAGGGTGCTGAGGCCCGTCCTTTGGGCGTCGCCGAGTTTCCCTGAGTTTAGTGTAAAATTTGGGGACATATAAAAATTCAAAGAAATTCCAAAAAATTGTAAAACAATATGAGATGGCTTTATTATGTTTTGAATATAATATAAATGTTTTTTTTCTTTGATTAATGAGTTCTTTTTGCTGCAATATATAACTTTTTATTTTCTATTTTTGGAATTTTAAAAATATCCCAAATTATAAATCAAAATTTCTTTACTTTTTAAGATTATTTTACCTCTTTAAAGTTCATTTTGGTATTATTTTTCCTTTACAAGGATTTTTTATTTTCCAATTTTTCTGATTTTTCCCCTTTTTTTAAGGTTCTTTTTCTTTGCCTTGACTTCTGCTTGATAACTCGCTTTGGCCAAGGCCCAATGCCTTGGCTGAGGCTAGTCTCATAGCAGTGCTTTAGTTTCCTTTTGCTATTTCAAGTATCCTTAATTAGGATTACAAGAAGTATTTGCTAACAAATTCTTTTGTTACAATAGATTGGAGAAATTTGATATAATTAGTATGAGAGGAAAGGCAAAGTTTCTTGGAATAGTTATATGTGTTGGAGGTGCCATGATTATGACACTGGTGAGAGGTCCTACCATTAGATTGCTCAGAAACCTTGAATTGGATGAGTCTCCTGTCTATCTTTTGGGAGAAGTATCCTCAAATCCATCAACTAATTGGACTTTGGGATCAATTATTATTTTCTTGAGCATTTTGGCATGGTCGGCATGGCTAAATTACCAGGTTATTACCATTAAATCCTTTGTTATCCTAATCAAATAAAGTGACTTCCTCTTTCTTTTGTAATTTATTTTGGATTTCATATTAGAACTAATTCCTTAGCGACTTCTCCTAATTAAATTCATTGAAAAATTCGTATTTCCAATGATTTTCAGGCATGGGCATTCAAGAATTATCCGGCTCCTTTATCCTTGACTGCACTCATGTGCTTCATGGGAATATTTCCTTCAGCTTTGATTGCTGTTCTTGTTGAGGATTCCACAGCTTGGAGGCTGAAGTGGGATATACGTCTATTCATCTATATTTACAGTGTAATTAGTCAACCACTCCTTGTGCATTTCTTTATTGGAAAAGTATTTCATGCAGGCTGGACCGCATTTCTACAATAGGTTTAAAACATTCATCTTAGAGATGGATTCAAATAGGTAGTCAATCTGAAAACAAGTGTAACTAACGGTCCAAATGTTTTTTTAATATAATTATCATTTCTAGTTTTTTTTTAAAAAAACAAATTTCATATTCATGATCTCCATGTTAAAAATTATTATATGTTCCCCAAATATTGTGATCAAATAAAATATTTTTATCTTCAAGCCCGTATTTCTTCAATATGCGGGCTGGTTGCATAGAAACTGTGTCCTTTATTTGGAGTTTCTATTTCAATTCTAGTTTGGTGATATATAGTCACTATGGGATTTTATGGGGATATTAAAGTATTTTTCCTTTCAAAAGGGAATTTTTGGGATAATTACAAGGAATTTAATATATTAAAATAAGGATATTATTTATTGTGAAGTGATTTTATATCTAGATTAACATATGTAATTCTAATTATAAGATTTTAAAACATGACTATGTTAAAAAGTTTATCAATGACAAATTTGACAATAATTTTAATTTATATGAAAGTTAACATATCAAAACTCGTGATCAACATAATAGCTGTAAGCTACAAATCTTTGCAAATTGCTCGCCATATGCCTTATTGAAAAATCTAGTCCTACTTTGGTATTTTGGGATTAAGGAGCCTTTCATATTCAAATGGGTAATTTCAATTTATCTGAGATATTTTTCACTAAGTATCGAAGCAGAAGTATTGAAAGGTCTTGAGCCGTGGGCACGGCAAAAACCATTAGGAACAGCTTTTTTTATCCTTAATGCACCGAGTCAAAAGCCGAACTATTTTTTTTTCTATGATGAAAATATAAGTTCCAACTTGAAAGCCGAACTATTTTTTTTCTATGATGAAGATATAAGTTCCCACTTGGTTTGAGTCAACCATGCAATTGCACACACAACTCATGTTGCAATTAAAAAACTTTGAATTTGTAATCCTAAAATAAGGTTTCTCAATATGATTGCCATATACCAATCATCACACATCTAATATACAAATAAGGTTTCTTATTCGTGAGTCGGCCCGCTAATTCACCAACATCCGTCTTTAAAATGGATGTAAAAAACCCATCGGGCTAAAATGAATTTAGAATAGAATTTTTTTAAAAAAATGATATTACAAATATTCAAAGTTCTATTTTTTTCATATTCATGATGATCTTAACCTAGATCATAAATCCCTATAACTTGGGATTAACTATCGACTTTTAAGATTCATTTAAGTGGGGGTGCATATGTATAGTATGAGTCAGGCTTAATTGCTTCATCATGATTCACATGTTTAGTATTGGTCGGGCTTAATTGATTAATGTTTGTTGATTTGTAACGTCATGTCCTAGGCTCAATTCCTATCAAAGGTATGGGCCATATCCCCTATGATTATCCCAAAAACAAAAAAAAAAAATATTCTCTTCTATTCACGTAAAGTTAAGGTGCTTGTGCAACAACATTATTGAGAAGGTGACCACATAAAAAGCGAATACAGATCCAACAACCCGTTTGATTGATTTCAACGATTTGGCACACTGCAGGGTGTGTTTTGTACAGCATTCCAATTCTACGTTCAAAGTTGGTGCATCAAAATCAAAGGCCCTCTTTTCCCTGCCGCTTTCTATCCTATTTGCACCCTTATAGTATCCATTATGGAGCCTGCTGTTTTCCATGTTTCTGTTCACGTCGGAAGGTGGGTTTCTTTTGTTTGCATGAGGAGAGAGAGAGAGGTGTGTGTAAATTCAAGAGAGAGAAAAAAGAGTAGATATGCATCTGAAAGAGAGAGTGTTGATTATTTCGGAGTCTCCCACCACAATGAGGTTTTTACCATGGTTGGTAAGATGTTACTTCAGTGATCAACGGTCCCACCACGGGTGAGATCTCATTTTGATGGGTAGAATCTCACCATGGTGAGATTTAACCTCTCATGGACAAGTAGTCAAGAGTCACGCGATTGTAGCTTTATTGTGGTGGACATAAACAAATATTTCACTGGGTCTTATTGCAGTCAAAATAATACTTTATCATTACAAAAAGTAGGTAATACAAAGAAAACTGATCTTAAGCCTATAAAAATTTACTGAGGTCAATAGATTCTGATGTGTAGCAAATAGTCACAGTGATAAAAAATAGGAGGTCTGGAGCCACAAGAAAACCGTTTTTTTCGAAGCGTTCGTAAACTTTCAAAATACAAGTGAGTCCTGTCGAGTACAACTCTAGGATACAATAAAATCGAAAATACAATTCTTGAGTTTATCAATTGCATACTCAACAGACCCACACAAAACTTCAACAACATATTGTTGTCTTTCCAATCGGGATAATACCATTAGACTTCAATTAGAAATAAAATTTGGATATCAATAGCTCTCCCTCTTTCTCTATCTCTCACTATTTGCAAATATCATCAAATTGGTAATTTTGCCTGAAAGACATCGATTGGGTATGGTTAGCAAGAATAAATTCACTTGTATCAGATCAATGGATGAAAACAAAAATGATTATGTTATACTAGTATTGAACAATAGATGATTTATTTGTCAAAAAAAAAAAAAAATGGATAATTTTAAAAACAAAAAAAAATTATATAAGGTTGCAACCTTAAAATGTAGAATTAGAGTGCATATAAAAAATCCATTGGAAAAGGTTGTTTTATTGTTTAAAAACCCTCTAAATTGATCATCTCGATATTAACATGTATGAATATGACAAAAAATATAATAAATATATATCTATATCTATATAAATATATATATATTATTTTGAGTCCCAAAAATAGTGCATCTTGCAATATATTATCTAGACCGTTCATTTTCAAAATTTTCATATATTTATGGATCTACTTGATTTTTACCAGCTTTGGAATTTTAAATTTTATAATTAGAAATGAAAATTGATTTTCAGGTAATCCTAAGAACTTTTGACACAAAAACTACATGTTATGATAAAATTTGGAGGGGTGCCCTAATTGGATTGTTTAAGGTTGCAACCTCATGGAAAGAGCACCTGAATAAAAATTCCCACTCAAAAAAAGTGGTCAATTAACCCAAATATGGGTGCTGTCAAATGATTTATTCATCTCACTTGAAACTCTACAGAGAATTTTCTTCAACTCCAACGCCTTATACACAAACTCACACTCCTTCTCATTCTTCTCTTCTCCTCGTGCTTCTGTAAATTTCTAGTAAGAGAGGCATAAAGAGCGCATACGACCAGAGAGGGAGTCAAACATCCTCAACACTAAAACAAAATGAGCCCACCCCTTTTTATATCTTTAAAAAATATATTTTATTATGGAAAATTGTTTCATACGGGCTGGATCGTATTTCTACAGTATGCGGTCCAGAGGTATAAAGCATCCATCTTAAAAATGGATGCAAATAGGTGGTTCATCTAAAAATAAGTGTAATTAACGATTTAAAGGTTTTTTTAATACAATTATTATTTCTAGTTTTCAAAAAAAAAAAACAAATTCATACTCATGATCTCTATGTTAAAGATTATATATTTTTTAAAAATTAAGATCAAATTTATTTAAAAAATAAATTTATTCTTAAGCCTGCACTTCTACAATATGCGGGCTGGAGGCATAGAAACCATGTCTTTTATTATAACCCGTATGTCATATGCCATTCGCAAGAAAAGTGGTATTAAATGTTTATTAAAATGAGGCCACATAAAGCATGATGCGGCCAAACTATACGAAAGAAAAGGGACAGATGAAATAAGAGATTGTCTACAAAGAGACCATTTACTTTTAGTACAAGGAGGTTATAGCTTTTTTTACTCATTAGATACCAAATTGGATGGCTTGGGGTGCTTCATGAAGTTCGAAAACGTTTTTTTTAAAAAAATGTGTCTAATCAATGACACTCTTACAACTACTTATTTTAAAATCTATGAGATAAGAATAATTGTGACCTCCTTATACAAAAAGTAACTAGTCTCTCTAACTATAAAATTACCAATTTAGTCATGATGTGTACATATGCTATCAAACGAATGGGGAGCTTGGGGTCTACATTATATTAAACTCTTCTTTAGCAATATTATGAGAAGAATGGTAAAAAAAAGATGCATCCAAATTTTTGAACCCTCATAGTCTACTGCCAACAAAATTATGTATTAGTGTCATATTTTTAGTGTGCCAACAAAAATTATGAACACAAGTTTCCATATTGCATAAAATAAAAAATAGATGAGTGCAAGAAAGAGAGAGAGAGAGAGAGAGAGTTATTTGCTTCATGGTCCATTGACTCTTCTAAATTTAATTTCAGTGCGGTGGGGATGGTTACCGTAATTGCTGGACTTTACTGTGTTCTATGGGGCAAGGCCAAGCAAGAGAAGGTGAGAGGCCTCAGTCCAAAGGAAAACGAAGCGTCGCATGTCACAATGAACGAGCCTTTGTTGGCGTCATAGCAGAAAGAAAAACCTTATGTCCTAGAAAGAGAAGACAATTTATGTCCTAGAGAGAGGAGAGAATGGTACTTTTCGGTCTAAATAAAAAGGTAACAAATTCAGTCAAAAAGAGAGAAATAATAATACTTAAAACCCTAAAAAAAGAGATGGTACTTGATATCTTTTGTGAGTAATGATCCTATAAGATTTTTCCTCATTCATGTGTGGAAGATTTCAAAGGATCATCACTAAAGTTAGTACGGATCTCTAGAAAAGTTATCTATGGGTGTAGGACTTGACTTTTATATAAATCTATACCAAATTTAATGGTGATCCTTTAGGGTCCTACACACATGGGTGGGGGAGGTTCTTATAGGATAATTTCTCATCTTTTACATATGACATATCTATGATCCAGCTTATCGCTTCAATTACTCGAGGAAGACCTACAGAAAGTGGCATGCTATTGTATTGATCAGTGGTTAAAAAAACGGATCGGTGACACAAATCGGTTACACCCATACCCATGTATGATCGGAGAATCGGTGGATAGGATCGGAAAATCGGCGGAATCGATAATTTTTACTCAAAAGTTTTTCAAAAAATCACTCTAAATTTCCAAAAAGAGTGTTCTTTTAGTTTATAAAAGAAATTAGAAGTTGTGCATTATGTGCATTTGTTACTTTCTCAAAATAGGTGAATACTAAGAGTTTGAGATGTTGTTGTCCTGTCTAGATGTCTATTGTGCTAACTATGCAATCATATCACTAACATGACTTTTATTGTTATGACACTATAAAATTCTTCAAAAAATATTTATTCCATAAAAAAAGAAAATAATGATATTAAAAGATTATTACATTAAAATTTAGTTTTTTCTTTTTAGGTTTTAGAAAAATAATGTTATTGCATTATACTTTTTATTAGTTTTTAGAAAATACATAAGTACTAAGAACTTGTCTCATTTCGTAGTGTATGTTATCCATTATATTCATTTTATAGTCAAATAAAATATAAAGTGCAACTCATTGCAATAAAATGAATTTCTTTGACTCAAATTTACAATGCAAAAAAATAAAAACGGAAGTGTATAATAGCTTTGGATTTTTTGATTAATAGAGAGAAAACAAAGTTATGACCCTCAAAATAATTAAATCTAATAAGTAATAACTAGTATGGATAAAAATATAGAATTTAGAAACATAATTTGCAATCATAGTTTAATAAAATTAAAATAAATAAATAAATTCATATTTTTTTAAAAAAAATGTCTAACTCAAAAGGTGGAAAATGTGACGTTGGAATCGGTTCATGATGTCATGATAGATGACGTGTCCGATTGGTGACTATACCGATTCAGGTCATCATTAAACGATTTCTTGTAAAAAAACAGCCGGATCTTGTTTTATGGCTAAATCAAGAATAGTCCAACAGATACTTAATTTAGATCGCCCAATTCCATATTGGATCACCGATTTTTGAAACCTTTGGTATTGATTAACTAGATTCATGTTCCTGATTCGGTAGGGGTTTGTAATAATATAGGGTTCTACGTTATGCTTTCATTCAATGGGTATCTTTTTTACTTTGCTTGAAAAGGTGAAGTTTAATGCTTTCAAACTCTAGCCATTTATAATGCTTTCAATCTTAAATGGGCAACCTTTCTATATTTACCCGTCATATACATCTTATGCATGTCCCCCATCTCCCGGCGGTCCAACTTGAATGGACACTTGAGAAGTTACTTGTCTCAAAATGTCACAAGTGTGCAATTACCTTGTGATCTAGATCTAATGCTTCATTATTTTATTATTTTTCTACAAATCTTATGAATACGAAATTTGGTACATCTTATTATCTAAATGGGATGCATCGAAAGAAAGTATTATTTTTTTTTTTTGAAAACCTTAAATGACAAAATACCCATAAAACTTTCAGGGTTATTTTGGTCATTTTATTTTATCAAGAATGTCTTCTTTTTTTTCAGTGTAAATTTAAGAGAGGAATGCATGCCTCAAATTTGGTGTCAAAATGTTTTGTAGAAAACAAAATAACCAAAGTTAAAACAATGTATAGGTGTGACATTGTGATTGGGGCCATTTTAACCATCCATCAAATTGGACGAGAGACAATGGAAGTATATAAAATAAGATATATATGATGAGAAAGTATAGAAAGTTTTCCTTACCTTAAATAATAAAATTGAAAGTAAGAATTAAAGAACAAAAATCCCCCGGTCTACTGCATGAAAATTTAGCACCCATCTAACAAGATAATGGATTCATGACCTCCTTGAAACACATAATTGCTGGTTCACAGTGCCCCAAGGCTCATCGACTCGCCGTTTCTTACCGTGTCTTTGCCACGTTGACCGGTTACCTATAGAATCAGTCTTGACTCTTGACAGACCACTCACTTGGCCGAATATGGGGCCAGTGAGTCCGAGCAGAGTCCTTGAATAGAGCCACTGCGAGATCTTTTAGATACTATCATATTAAATTTATTAAAAGTACGTTCCACAAGTCTCTTTGGGATCCTAATTTGTATGGGCTACAATTTGTTCGAAAATAGTTTTCTAGAGAGTCCTATTGTCATGAGGATAAGGGTGAGGGTGTACCGAAGAAGTGGGAAAAGTTAAAGAAATATTACTTATATATCGGTTTTAGTTTCCGTTATTACGAAAATACTTAAAATTGTATGTTATTATATATATGTCTATTTTTTCAACTTCATAATAATGTTTTTCAGAAAAGATTTTCGATTTTTGAAAATCCAAATATCTCTAATACAAGCAAACTTTTATATTGGTCAAGTTGTGAGTTGTCGTGGTGTTAGGGTTTCCTATAAGAATACAAGACGTTCTTGGCTTCCATTCTTAGGAGTGGTCTAACGTTTCTCAAAAAATTCCAAAAAGATGGTTATTTTAAAAAAATAGTGTAAAAAGCTATCCGTAAATTTGAACCTCGACAAGGCCAAATTTTGCTAACCAAATGGACACTTTAGTATATCTGATTTATATTTAAGGTATTAGAATAATTAAAGTAAACAACGTGATTCTTTTTGAAAAAGGGCTATAAATATTTGGAAACGTGATCATTTTTTAAAAAGGGCTATAAATATTTGGAAACGTGATCCTTTTTGAAAAAGGGCTATAAATATTTGGAAGCACTATAAATATTCGGATTTTTAAAAATCGAAAATTTTAAATTTTTTTGAAAGTGGATAGTTTGGTCTTTTTTTGTTCCAGAAAAAACGAGTTGAAAAAAAGGATATGTAATGATGGAAACTAAAAGGTATTTTTATAATAGTAATAAATATAGCAGATATTTGTATAATTTTCCCAAAAAATTAAACCTATATAAATA
The DNA here is from genome assembly GCF_000471905.2 of Amborella trichopoda. The sequence continues at coordinate 1,377,593 of NW_006500178.1, forward strand.
GGTGGTGGTAGGTGATGGCAGCATATGAGAAATAATTGATGTGAGGAGTAAGTGGGGCATGAGATATTTGGGTAGGTGGGAGACAAAGCAGTTAATTTTCAAGATTTTCATGAGTTTGTAGATCTATTTGATTTGAATTGGAATTTAAAAATTTACAATTAGAGATAAATTGGATTATACGGCGATCTTAAAAACTTTTGACACCAAAACTACATATTAAGATAAAATTTGGTGGCGCACCTTATTTGGATTGTTTAAGGTCGCAACCTTATACAAAGTGCACCCAACTTTTAATCCTAGAATTTAAGGTGTTACCAGGTAATTTGGCAACTGGAAGTTAGAATTACAATCATAAACTTTTAGTCCTAGAATTTGAAAGACAGACCTTTTAGTTCCTAATACTGGAAAAATGATGTATTTGATTAATTTCTTTAGAAATAAAGGGGTTTTGAAAAGTTATGTTTAATGTAATTGTAGCAAATCTATATTTGCAATTAGCTTCTACCAATGTTGTTTCTTCCTTCCATTTTAGCTACGAGGATTTCCTGTTTTCCACGTTGGCCGTGGCGTCACCGCCAACGTCGCCCAACGCCTTAATTTCTTTCTTGTCAGCATATTGTATGCTCCCTCGGGACTTTATTCCCGAGTAAATATGTTGGAAACTGGCGATGTAACGTGCGCCAACGTTGCCCAACGCCTTACTTTCTTTCTTGTCAGCATATTGTATGCTCCCTCGTGACTATATTCCCTGGTAATTATGTTCGAAACTAGGAATGATACGATTGGAAACTCTGGATGAAACGAGACAAATAAATCATGAGCCTTACTTTCTTTCTTGTCAGCATATTGTATGCTCCCTCGGGACTATATTCCCTCATAAATATGTTGAAAACCGTCATATTTTATGCTCCCTCGGGACTATATACCCTCGTAAATATTTTGGAAACTAGGATCAAACGATTGGAAACTCAGGTTTTAATATGCACAAGTACCGCGAGATCTAGAGCACTAGAGTTGGGGATTATAACGATTGGAAACTCAAGCTTTAATATGCACAAGTAAGTTTTTTTTTAGTTTTAATATGCATAAGTACTGCGAGATTTAGAGCACTAAAGTTGGGGATCATAACGATTGGAAACTCAAGTGCAATAGAGTTGGGGATCATAATGATTGGAAACTCAAGTTTTAATATGTACAAGTAAGTTTTTTCCAAGTTTTAATATGCACAAGTATTGTGAGATCTAAAACACTAGAGTTGGAGATCATAACGATTGGAAACTAGAGTTGGGGATCATAACGATTGGAAACTCAAGTCAAGTATTGCGAGATCTTGTGTTGCGAGATCTAGAGCACTAGAGTTGAGATCTCATACCAGAGTTGATTGGAAACTCAAGTTTTAATATGCACAATAGCAAGATCTTGTGCTGCGAGATCTAGAGCACCAAAGTATTGAGGTCTCGCACCAGAGTTAAGCCATGAACCCCACTGCGAGATCTAGAGCACTAGAGTTGGGGATCATAACGATTGGAGAGATCTAGGGCACTAGAGTTGGGGATCGTAACGATTGGACACTAGAGTTGGGGATCATAATGACTGGAGAGATCTAGAGCACTAGAGTTGGGGATCATAACGCTTGGAAACTCAGGTTTTAATATGCACAAGTAAGTTTTAATATGCACTAGTATTGCGAGATCATATGTATAAGTACTGCGAGATATTGTACTGTTGAGATCTCGTACCATAGTTGATTGGAAACTCGAGTTTTAATCTTGTACTGTTGAGATCTCGTACCATAGTTGATTGGAAACTCAAGTTTTAATATGCACAAGTAGTTTTAATATGAGATCTTGTACCATATTTGATTGGAAACTCAAGTTTTAATATGCACAAGTATTAGTTGATTGGAAACTCAAGTTTTAATATGCACAAGCAGTTTTAATATACATAAATAGCGAACTGAAGTATTAATATGCACAAGTAGTTTTAATATGCATAAGTAGCGAGATCTTTGTACTGCGAAATCTAGAGCACCAGAGTTGAGCCATGAACCCCTAGTTTTAATATGCATAAGTAGCGAGATCTTTGTACTGCGAGATCTAAAGCACTTGAGTTGAGCCATGAACCCCTAGTCTTAATATGCATAAGTAACGAAATCTTTGTGCTGCGAGATTATGGAGCACCAGAGTTGAGCCATGAACCCCTACCCGCATATGTGCAAAAGAAGTACGCCATCAAGCAATTATATATATATTCATTTGTTAGTATGTTAGGTGTGTTCCGCAAGGGCATTCTTTCCCATCGAATCTTATTTCCAATACACAAAGTGATGAGGATGAACTCATATTAATGAAATTTAAACTCATACTAATAATCTCTATACAAATAAGACAAAGACACACTTTAAACACACTATGTTACAAAGGAGATATTATTTGAAATAACGTTTAATATTTTCAAAAGAAAAATTGTTTGCTGCATCCAAGCCTGCACATTTTACTATGCGGGCTCGAAGATCAAGACTGCCTACCAAAACTGGATCCCATAAAAAATAGTCCTCCAAAAAATATATAAAATTAACGGTTTAAATATTTTTACCAAAAAATATCATTTCTGGTTTTTTAAATTTATTTATTTTTACAGATTAATAATCTCCATGTTAAAGATTATAGATTCCCTAAAAATTCAGATCAAATTCCATTTCAAAAATAAATTATTAAAGGGCCCGCATTTATACATGTGCGTCCGTGGACTCATCATAGAAACCTTGTTCTTTTCTAAATCAGAATACAAGAATAAATCTTTTAAATGAAACGCATCATATGTCCTTTTTAGAAATGGAGGGGATAAAATCTCGTTCCCAAAAAAACAAAAATAGACGATGATAAAGTATACCAAAAGTACTATGTTTTAAATTGTGGACATAGCACTTCTCAAAAAAAAAAAAAATTCTAGAAAAAGTTTATAAAAAGGTGAGGCCCTAAACTAGCAAATTAAGTCATACCTCAAAAATCCATTAGAAAAGGTTGTTTCGATTCTGAAATTCCTCAACTTCATCATCTCCACCTCAAGCTGTATGGACATGAGAAAAAAATACTTCAAGTCTTGAAAATAGTGCACTTTATAATATATCATCTAAACCATTAATTTTCAAGTTTTTAAAGTATTCATAGAATTGCTTGATCTACGCTATTTTTTAATCTATAAATTCTGTAGTTAGAGATGAAAGTAAAATTTCAGACCATCATAAACTAATACTAAAACAACATATTTTGGCACTATTTGAAAGTGGACCCTACTCTGATTATTTAGAGCCTCGGCTATATACAAACCATTCCCCTTAATTTTTACTCTTTTTTTCATCTTAATGTTAACCATAGTTCAAATTTTCCACCCCAAAATTTTTGGATCCAAAACCCGAGGATGGATTATGAAGGGAGGAGTAAGTACGTGAATCAATGGACTCACCAATACCTCACCCCTGAAAAGTCATCATTAATGTTATAATGTAGCATCTAAAAAATCGGCCTATTAACTCAAGATCGGTCACTGATCCATTTCGATTTGGCCCGATTCCTACAGTCATGTATACATGAATGTTTTTTCAGTGCACTAATTGGCCGACTAATCGGATTAATCAGCACTAATTAGCCGATTAGTGCACTAATCAATGATTTGTTCTAAATATGGACCGTTAAGTGTACTGTCATAGTGCAAAATTTGCAAAGCTGTATCCGGACCACGGATTGTTTACACCTCTTGGCTTCAATTTTCTCTTTTGAATTTGGTTGAATTCCCCTTTAAGATTTACAAAAAATATTGGTTATAGATGGTTGAGAGAGATTAAAATTTAATCTAACTTAGATATAGAGTCATGGCTTCTAGGATTGAGGGTTTGAAGGTACGTACCAAAGATTATCTGATACCACAAAAAAAAGGAAAAAAGATTGTGGGAAGGAGGTTATCTGATACCACAAAAAAACTCACGCACAAAACAAAACCCCACCTCCTAAATTCAAGAGAAAATAGAAACCTTTGAAAAATAGAAAGAAAAATAATTTTGTAAATAACCCAATTTTTTTATCTGCATCAGCCCATGGGTGTGTGTGATGCTTGATGAAGCGCTTCCTTGCTATACCGAAGAAACCTTCTGAGCTAATTTGATAACGTTTGTTCTAATTGTTGTTGTTCCTCACCACTTTCAATATTATGGATCTTAACTTGATGATTGAGACCTTGTATAAGTATTTCCGTTTTAATAGTTTCATCTATTTGACTAAACTAAAATTTTGGGCATCTATATTTAACAGCCTCAAGCACCACTACAAAATTATATATGAACACTTAGAAAAATACTCGAATACCGTCAGAACACCGCATTATAGTTCACCTAAAAATGGTTCTACCATCTAATCTTGATCAGATACTTGAGATTATGTTTTAGCATTGCTATTTTATTTTTTATAATTGAGATTGTGCTAGAATTTTAGATATCTATAATTTTCATTTTCATGAATTTGTAAAAATCTAAAAATCATTTTCTTAAAACAAACACCAAAACACCACTTAAACTTTGATGTGTGTTTTGGACATTTTATGGTGATATAATTTTGAAACAAAAAGAAGAAAAACAATGAAAGAAGATATGTCTAACAGTTTCAACATGACCAAATAGAGCAAAAATTGAGAAGGCAGCCTTTCCCATTTTTTGAGAATTACTTTATGGAGGGGTGGAAGACTGTATTTTTCATATTTTAGAAAAGGATTATACATTATGAAATAATTTATATTTGGTACAAAGAAGTTATAATCATTTTTAATCTTTGCATGTGAAATCCAATCGCAACATTTGAGAAATTTTAGTTTTGACTTTGTGCCTAAATAATGACCCATTTCAAACCATTTGATTTCAAATCCAGTAGTCAATTATGATTGTGGAATCCTTGTAACAAAAATAAATGGTCTCATTCAATACAATGCCTTCCAAAATACGTGTGTGGAAAGCGATGGCTTCCTGGAGGCGCTAGTTCAAAGCTAGTGTGGGGCTCCATTAAATGATCTTTTTAAAAAGAAGTCCTTTTGGCAATTTTTATTCTTTTATTTTTATTTTTCATTTTTTTGGTAAAGGACTCTCTCTCATGTGTTATTCTTGATTACGTAAAATGTTAACTTTATACATATATATATATTTATTATTATTATTATTATTTTATCTGGATCTCTCTTGCTCTACCCGTGGTTCATCTCAATATCATTATTCGGAGGAAGAATGTACTAGACAGAGATCTCTATGCCACTAAAAAGAGGTTACCTTTTACGAATTTGAGATCTCAACATTATAGCTAAATATATACGAGGGACCGTTACTTTTTATGGAAGTCCTATTCTAAAGTTCTTGATTTTTTCTTTCTTGAGTACCGGATCAAATTTTATATAGACTATACCAAGTGTTAAAAATAAGCTTCATTATATTCAAGGGTATTTTGGATATTAGTTTTAAATGTAAGGAACATTTTGGAAAAGTTATTTTAAAGGTACTTTTAGAATTATGTAAAAGAATTGTGTAGAGTTTCAAAACCACAATTCCAAGATTGAGAGAGATGAATCCCAAGATTGAGAGAGAGGACTCCAAAGCATGCAAGGCCGGCAAATTTAAATTGGGAATGAGTGAAGATTAGAAATTTCTTGATTATTCATGTAATTTCGTCCAAGCATGTAGGTTGTAAGTTATGAGAGGGAAAACTTCCTTAGAATGGTGTAGAAAGAGTCTAGAAAGCTTTTAAGTAGTCTATATATACATATACTATGTTTTTGTTTAAGTAGAATGAAGAAATTGTGTTGAATTAAGCTCTTTTGTGTGTATAGTACAAATTCTAAAAGTAAGCCTTCTTACTCACTATATCATACTTATCAAGACCGAATCTAATCTCTCCATCTGTCTGGTCCAACCATCAATCAGAGCCTTAATAGGTCAACTCTATTTTGACCGGTTCAATTTATTAAACAAAGTTGAGAAACTTATTTCAAAATTATCGTACATTTTTAATTTATTATTCTCATTTTTCTTATTTTTTGGAATTTAGCCCAGTCGACGCAACCGGCATTTAAACTGGTTTTGATTAGATTAGACCACTCATCTATTTGTTGATAAGTTCAATCCTAATACTTATGGTTTATATAGTTTATCCATCTAAAAAGAAAGATAGTGGCTGATGGTGATTACCTCCTTTAATAATAGTACAATATCGCCCCGTTGTCATGGAGAACTTTAGTGAAAGTTTAAATTGGCTAATTTCCATATTAGTAGGTTTCCAAAAATTTGTTCTCAATTAAAAAAAAGTGCCCGAATTTCCTTGGAATTCCAGATAGTTTATGAACCACCATGTTTTATAACATCAAATATGATCCAACTTCAGAGAGGTACATCTTTTGCATTTTAAGGAGTGAGACTCTAATTATCGAAAAGGATCTAAAAGAAATGAAAAAGCATACAATGCCACCATTTATTTTTAGAGTAAGGAGATCACAATCATTCTTGTCCAACTGATAATTTAGAAAAATAAAGAGATGACAGGAGATGTCGCATATAGAATTAGAGCTAGGTAGGCAACGTGAAGATGTACAACCAGAGTTTTATGTGATCGTTGCATACCAATGAAGCTAAAGGGAAAGTTCTATAAGACAATTGTGAGACCAGCTTTGCTCTATGGGACAGAATGTTCGGCGGTCAAGAAATAACATACCAATATGATGAGTGAAGCTGAGATAATGATATTAAAATGGATGAGTGGCAAGATAAGAAGGGATAGAATTTAAAATAAATATATTCGGAAGAACTTAAGTGTAGCTCCTATAGGTGTTAAGATGAGAGAAAGTAGACTTAAACGGGCTGGATATGTGTAACACATATCTAATACAACATATGTTAGAAGGTATAAGATGGCTCAAGTGAAAGGCTAAAAAAAGGCAAGGGATAGGTCCAAAAGGACATGATTGGAAGCAATGAGAAAAGATATGACAATTTATGGTTTCAAAAAGGGTATGGCCTTTTATAGCGCAGAATGACGAACCAAGATTCGTGTTGTCAATCTCAAATAGTTGGAAAGAAACTCTGATGATGATAATACTCTAATTATCAAAAAATCTCTAAAAGAAAAGAAAAAATTATACAAAAAGCCATTCAGTTTTAGAAAAAGGAGATCAAAATCACTTTTGTTTATAAGATTTCAAATTGGGTGGTTGTGAGTGTGTCATTGACTAGATTCAAAGTTTCAAAAAAAATTTCAAATTTTGTAACACACTCCAAGCCATCCAATTTGATGTCTGATGGCCAAAAATAATTATGATCTCCTTGTGACAAAGATAAATATTTAAATAATATACAATACCAAAAGAAAATATGATATTAGGGGTGCACGTGATAAAGATAGGCTAATACAAGTGTCACCGTTTTATCACCCAAATCCTATTGTATCCACGTGACATGCATGCTTGGGCGTACACCAACCACTCGATTTAGGTGACCACAATGTGATTAAATTATTACGAAAATGTACATTACAAAAGCAAAATGTACATTACAAAAGCAACGACCAGGTTCCTCTAAACACTTGAATGAATGAAGGAAAACAAAGGTCTAGGTGGTCGAGGAGACACATACGAGCTGTAAACAATCCATTCTCTTTTTTATAAGTAAAGAACTATTCAATAGGGTATGTAAACAATGCATTCTCATCAACCAATTGTTTAGGTGGTGCGGGAGATTGTTGCTAATCTCAACGGTATATTTTAATCGGAAATGTTTCTATGTTACCCCAACAACATGTAAGTTATATGAGACCCTACTTCTTAACTGTTCGATTTGAATCGAACGGCTCTAATTTTTCATACTACAATATCAGTACAAACACTGTTTTATTTTTATTTATTTTTTACAAAATATTTTTGGATGAAATTGTGGGCATCCCATAATTAAATTAGGGCAAACATGGAAAAAAAAAAAAACAAATATTTCTATAAAAAAATTGACAAAAATGCCGATGAAATTTTCAAGGGTATTCTGGAAATTTTTCATCTCGAAAATATTTTATTATGATTTTTATCATGTACATCCCTATCAGATTTATGCTTGCTCCAAATTTTTCTTCAAAATTATTTGTAAAAAAAAGTAAAAAATAAAAAACTATGAGTCATTTGATCAAGATTTGATGGTTAAGAGTTAACTTGTGACATTGTGACTCAATCTATCTCAGCCATCTACTCAATTCTGGAGGCTGAGACCAGGGGTTACATATACTATATATATGGGTAGAGTCACATAGATAGCGTCCCCTATATTAATAAGGTGGGGTTTGCACAAGGTTGCACCTTAAACAATCCAATTAAGACGCACCTCCAAATTTGATCATGACACGTAGTTTTGGAGTAAAAAATTCTTAGGGTTATCTGAAAATCTATTTTTATTTTTAATTATACAATTTTAAACTCCAATACCCGTTAAAATCAAGTAGATCTATAAATATATGAAAATCTTAAAAATAGATAGTCTAGGTATTATATTACAAAAAGCACTATTTTTGGGACTCAAAATATTTTATTTAATTTTCATCTTCATACATCTCACTATCGAGATGATCAATCAGAGGTTTTTTAATATTAAAATGTATATATTTTTATAACTTACTTTAGGTGACCCTTATTTTTACACTTACAAGTTGCAACTGTATAAATCGACTTAAAAGTCTTGGTGGTCAGGGAGGTGGGTCATCGCAACACAACATTATGAGTTCCATTATCACCATAGATAAGTGACCTCATTCCCAAAATAGGGTTGGATGGATGTACGCTTTGCCAAACAAGTTTACAGGAGCTCATAACGAAGTGGGGTCTTAAGTAGTTGACGCTTTTGTTTGGGTATTCATCACCTGTGTCGGTTGTAGACTTTTAGTGGAACGAATGCGACATAAGTTCTTTACAAATGGAGAAGCCGTGAATAAGAAAATGCAGACCTGTTTGCTTTTGGTACAAGAAAGATAAGAAAATGAGTGCCACTATCAATGCTTTAAAACTTCCAGTGTCGATCAGGAAAAGGGTACCAGAAAATGATTTTTTTTTTTTTATAATGTACAAGGAATTTATTTTGTGGGATAGGGTTCTTTGTCAAAATTAGAAATCAATCTAGCTCTTACGGTCTTGCTAAGAAATAGACGGTTGACCCGGATTGGGCACGTCAAAAATTGCTATGGAACGGTGAATTGGCAGTCTAGATCGTCATTTTAGTGTGGAAAAAAAAAGCGAACCGACGAATACATACGTAAAAAAAAATGAATTGGCCAAAAACTGGTTCGGATCGGTGAATAAATGATCCGATTTGCCTTTTTACTATACAGAACCGCCAGTTCCCTTCTGGACTCGATTGTTTTTTTTTATATAAGCATAACCGAAACGGGATTACTTAAAGTTCGCGAATATATTCTCATTGACGTTTGGGGTACAGGGTGCAGTTGACTTGTTCCTCTTCTTTGTATATGCCTTATTTTCGAGTCAAAAAAAGTGCTATAAAGATTCTTTGCAGAAGGACCAAAAATGAGATTAGTATCATTCACAAGAGTCGACGAAAGAGGCTAATTGTGGTACCATAGACCTAGGAAGACAAGAGCTCGTTTAAAAATGTTCATCAATTGGTAGCAGCTCATTCAACCGAAAAAGCGAGTTCCCAAAGAGCAGAGCCAACCGCGGCCGAAAGTCCACCTGCGTTTCCAAACACTAAAGGGCTTATCTGCTGTTTATATCTGCTGTTTACAGCTCAAAAGAAACATCGTACCTACTTATTAGCTTTTAGTAAAGTCGTGTATTTTTTTTTATTTTCGAGTGGGACTCGGCGATGACGTGTTAACGTGATTATTTTTTAAATCACTTTTCCCAATTTTCCCAATTAAATCATTTTTCTGACTTTTCCCAATTAAAGTGCATCAGTTGAATCATCTAGCTCCCACACATTATATTTTATTATTATTTTTTATTTTTTTATTTTTATTTTTATGGACCTTTATAACACCGAAAATAGATGTCAATCGCTTATATGCGTCAGCGAGTCATTGTTCTGAACAGGATTTGTGAAGGCGGCTCAACCTGGTGATCCCGATTTTCAAACACTACTTCACCATTTCCAAAGTTTGAAAGCGTTTCAGTGTACTTGACAATGAACATCCTTAACCATGCGATTTCACATTTAACAATTAGAGGATGATTCACGATCTTCTTGGACCACAGTAAACCATCTCACTTTCATGCAATCCCAAGCTATATCTTTCATATCGTCATGGTGACAACCATGTTATATCTTTATTCATATCGTCATGGGTGACAACCATATTTATTTTTGTCCCCAAAGTAAATGTCTCAATTAACTATGGGTGCGATTTGTATAGAGCTGAGGCTTTAAACAATCAAAGTAAAGCCCACCTTTCAAAGCATATGGTTTTTTGGCAAAAGAAAAAACTGGAAATCTTTGTGATAATCTTAAAATATATTTTCATCTTTAATCATAAAATTTAAAGTTTCAAAATAGTGTAGATCGAATAGATCTATGAAAACTTGAAAATCTTGAAAATTGATGGTCCAAAAAATACGTTACAAAATGTACTATTTTCAATATAAAGTAAATCCTTCTTTTTCTGGTGTGCCGCTTCGCAAGCAAAGAGTGCCACGTACGAGCGGAGCGAAAACAAAGCAAGGGGAATTCCTATTTTGTGGTAGTATCCCATGCGAAATCCTTGGATTTTATATTTCATATTTTTCCATGTCTTTCTTGTTCCACTAGCTTGGACAAAATTTTCACATAGTTATAAGAGATGTTGTATTACCAATCTTTTATTTTTGGCAATCTAATCACTCTTTCTTATTTTGGAATGAATCTTTTTTATCAATACTTGAAATCCATTTTTTTCATCTCCATGCATATTGATATCGAGATGATCAATTTGCATATATTTGGGCATCAAAACAACGTCTTCTAGTGAAATTTTGAGGTGGGCTCTAATTTGATTATTTAGAGCCTCGGCTCTATATAAACTTTGCCCATTAAGGAAAAAACTTATATAAAGGAGAAGCCCTAAAGAATCAAATTAATCGTACACCTCAAAAACTCGTTAAAAAAGGTTCTTTTAATGCTGGAAAAACCCTCAATTCAATCATTTTGACCTCAAGGTGTATAAAGATGAGAAATAATATATATTTTAAATATTGGAGATAATGCATCTTGTAATGTATTACCTAGGCTATCAATTTTTAAGATTTTCAAGTGTTCATAAAACCGCTTGAACTATGCTATTTTTTAATCTTTAAATTTTATAATTAGAGATAAAAATAATTTTTTAAGCTATCGCAATCATTTTTTATAGTTAAACAATATATTTGAGCGCTATTTGAAGGTGCATCCTACTTTGATTGGTTAGAGCACTTATACAACCTACACCCTTAGTTATTAACTTTGGTTCCTACAGTAAACGTGAATTGGCTATTTAGGGCGTGGCTTCAAATCGTATGGGCAGGGAGAAATAGAGAGAGGGGAGAGAGAGAGAGAGAGAGAGGGGGGGAGAGAATGGAGGGCTACGTTCCCATTTTGGCTCAGGTCGTGGTTCAGTCACTGATAGCAGGCATGTACCTATTGACTACGGCTGCATTCGCGAATGGCATGAGCCCCTTTGTTTTTGTAACGTACAGGGGCATCGTAGCAACCCTATTCTTGGCTCCCTTTGCTCTATTACTAGAAAGGTACTCTCTCTCCCTCTGTGTCTGAGTGCATGCTACAGGTGTCATAAGTCTTGTTGTTGTAAATGCAGGGAGACGCGGCCTCCACTATCCATTAAAACTCTATGTCAGATTTTCTTACTCGCACTCTTAGGGTAACTGCCAATTTTTTTTTTTTTTTTTTTCGGACTTTCATTTTGTATGGATTGATGAAAACCGAAACCGGACAGTGGCTTAAAAGTAAATGGAAAACTAAGAAATGGGTTGTAGTTGAGAAGGATTTAACTGTTTGAATTGTCAGGATCGCAATAACCCAGAATGGATATCTCACTGCAATTGCTCTCACATCTTCCACTTTTGTTTCCACTTCCGCAAATCTCATACCAGCCGTAGCTTTTCTTATGGCTATCTTCCTGAGGTCAGTATTTAGTTTCTTAAATTAATTCTAAAAATAATACAGGGCCACTGATTTTGTTCGTTTTGTTGTTTAAGTATCCTTAATTACGATTAAGAGAAGGAAAAGAGTAGCGTGCGTCAGGGGACCCACTTCTACATGTGCGCCCCGTGAGGCGATTAGATGGATGTTAAAAAGGTCGCGGTTTCACTAAAGGAAAATGGTTTGATAGGGCTGCAGCCCTATCAAAATAAGTAAATCCTCACCTCATAACTCATTGAAAATTAAAAATCTTTACAGCCATCATCTCAACTTCGAACATTATGGTTATTAAAAAAAATTAGGATTCAAAGCACTAAAAATAGTGTATATTGTAACAAATTATCTAGACCGTCTATTTTTTTCCTTTAAGTGTTTACATCGCTATTTTCATCGCTATTTTCTAAATTACAAAATTTATTGTCAGTGTTGAAAATTGATTTTAGAGCATAGAGATTTCTATCTTTGAAAGTACTTTATAGATGAAGATTTGTGGTGAGACTTTATTTTATTTTCATAAAGCTTTGATCTTATAGAAACCTCATCCCCACTAAAATCATTAAGTTAACCGTCTTGAAAATATATTAATTTTTTTATGTTTATTTTTTGAACTATATATATTATCATGTTAACCATGATATGGATTATCAACACCTAAAATGTTTAATCCAGTATCCATCTCTAAAATGGATTTCAGAAGGAGGACTCATATGAATAGACGAGTCACAGATTACTAGAAACCTTATCCTTCAAAGAATGGAAAACGTTTATATAAGGATGCAACCTTATAATGTAGAACTACGGATGCACCTCAAAAATCCATCGGAAAGGTAGTTTTAATGTTGAAAATCCATTTGCTTGATCATCTCGACATCGAGATGTATGACCATGAAAAATAAAATGATTTTAATTCTAAAAAATAGTGCATTTTACAACATATTATCTACAGCGTCCACCTTTAAGATTTTCATATGTTTATAGATCTACTTGATTTTAATCATTTTTAAAATTTAAAATTTTATAATTAAATATAAAAATAGATTTTTAGATAATCCTAAAAACATTTTACATCGTAATTATATATCATGATAAATTTTAAAGGTACACCTTACATCTACAGTTACCTATGCATCCGTATGCCAATTGCACCCTAAAAGAATTATATGCTAATACACACTCTTTTGTTACACTAGATTGGAGAAATTTGATATAAAGCATATAAGAGGAAAGGCAAAAATTTTCGGCACAGTTACATGTGTTGCAGGTGCTACGATCATGACACTGGTGAAAGGTCCTGTCCTTACATCCGTTGGATACCTTAAAGCGAATGGGTCTCTTGCCTCACTCTTGGGAGTAGCATCATTTAACCCATCAAGTGATTGGACTTTGGGAATAATTCTTATTTTCTTGAGCATTTTAGGTTGGTCGGCATGGCTAAATTACCAGGTTATGACCATTAAATCTTTTAGTTATTCTCAAAAAAATGAAGTGAATTCTCCTCTCTTCTTTATTTTATTTTATTTTTATTTTTGTTTACTATTGATTGCCATCTATAAAGTTCTCCTAACTAAATTCACTGAAAATTTCACATTATCCTTGATTTTCAGGCATGGGCATTCAATGATTACCCAGCTCCAATATCCCTGACTGTACTCATGTGCTTCATGGGAATATTTCCTTCTGCTTTGATTGCCCTTCTAGTTGCAGATTCAACAGCTTGGAGGCTCAAGTGGGATATGCATCTCTTCACCTATATTTACAGTGTAATGCCTCATAACTTTTTTTTTGGATAGTTTCAGTAGAAAAATGTTCTTTTTATTGGTAAAACATAGAACCCAAGACACGGCATCTATCACTGGCCACTTTTGCCTTGAGCACCTCTTCGTATGTAGTTTTTTATTGGGAGCTTTTGATTCAATTTCATCAGCCCATATGGTACAAATTACTAGACCATTAGTGGGTTATAATTTCAATTTTTTATCCAATTCTATGAGCTTGGAGAAAAATAACATATTTATTAATACACATGATGACAGTAAATAAGCAAAGAGACAATATTGTGAACAGGTGTTGTTGGTCCCTAGTGCACGGACTCAAAAGCCAAACACATTAAAATTGCTATCCTTGAAGAAAGATCGTGGCACACGTGTCAATTGTGGTTAATAAATAAACAGGTCGAATTATTTAGAATAAATAAATAAATAATAAACTTATCTAAAGTCAAGGTCCTAAACACACCTTAAATATTTACTAAAAGATGTTTTTTTGAAGTTGAAAAACCTTTAAATTAATCATCTTGTCTAAAATAAATAAATTTTACATTTAAAAAACAGTGCATGCGGTAATGCATATCTTGGCTGTCAATTTTCACCATCAAAAAGATTTTGCGATCTTATACAAATCGTGCCCTTTTAATAAATTTCTCTAAATAAATATTTCTTATTTGTACGGTGTCCAAAAGACAATATTGCTACATAGTCTTCACGTGTTTAGCTGAAAGCATTTTTAATATTCTATTCCCCTAAAGTCGACAGCGAGGCGTCCTACAAAATTATTGAGACGATGTCCCCTTGAGAGCCAATACAGTACACTGACAAAATGAGGTGTAAAATTTTTATGCCTTCCCGACTCATACTATTTTCATGTGGGCTCCTTGGCACACCTATTATTTGTATCGATCTTGTACATGATCCACACTGTCATGATTATGAATATAAACAAAAGAGTGTGGTTTCCATAAGGTTGCAACCTTATACAATCCAATTAAGGTGCACTTTTAAATTTTAGCATAACATATAATTTGATGTAAAATGTTCTTAGGATTATCTCAAAATCTATTTTTATATCTAATTATAAAATTTAAAATTTCCAAAATGGTTAAAATCAAGTAGATCTAGAAATATATGAAAATCTTGAAAATGGATGGTGTAGATAATATGTTGTAAGATGCACTATTTATAAGACTCAAATTTTTTTTATTTTTCATAGTCATACATCTCGAAGTTGAGGTGATCAATCACAAGGTTTTTCAACATTAAAACAACCTTTTCCAATGGATTTTTGAGGTGCATTCGTGGTTCTACATTTTAAGGTTACGACTTTATATAAAGTTTTTCCAAAAAATATACATAATAAAAAGGTGTGGTTTTTATAAGGTTGCAACCTTAAACAATCCAATTAAGGCGCACCTTAAAATGTTATCATAACATGTAATTTTGTTGTAAAAAATTCTAAGTATTATCTGAAAATCTATTTTCATACCTAATTAGGAAATTTTAAATTTCAAAAATAGTTAAAATTAAGTAAATCTATAAATATATAAAAATCATGAAAATAGACGATCTAGATAATGTGTTGCAAGATGCACTATTTTCGAGACTTGAAAACTTTTTTTTTATATTCATACATGAGATGATAAATTAGAGTGTTTTTCAACATTAACACAACATTTCTGATAGATTTTTGAGGTGCATATGTGATTCTACATTTTAAAATTACAACTTTATATAAACTTTTCCTATAATAAAATAAAATTTTGAAACATTTTTATTATAATATTTTTTCAATCCATTGGATAGGAATCTTTAGTTGTGGATGGTCATTGACGTTTGTGATTGTATGGGCTAATGAGCCCGCTCATTCACAAAACACTTTTTTTTGAGGTCAATGTTTTGCTGAGTCCCCCACACCTATTTACATGAAACCTCTCTCCATAATGTAATTTAGAGATAAATTTTAGATTAAAAAATTTACAGCTTAAAAATATCAACCAACATGAATATGAATATGTATAAAGAAAATAATTTTTAAAAATAATAATTAACATTTTTTAAGAAATGTTTTTAGGACCATCTATATGAAATCTTGAGGGACCCACAACCTTTCTTATTAATTGATGTGAATCTTTTACTGCAGGGTGTTCTTTGTACAGCATTCCAATTCTTTGTTCAAAGTTGGTGCATCAAAATCAAAGGCCCTGTTTTCCCTGCTGCATTCTATCCAGTTTGCACCGTCATAGTATCCATCCTCGAGCCTATCGTCTTCCATGTTCATCTCCACGTCGGGAGGTAGGTTCCTGCATGTGGATGAGAGAGAGAGAGAGAGGTGTGTTGAGAGCTTTGCTCAAAAGCCTACCGGATACGTAAGTTGTTAAGTTTCTAAAGAGATAATTTTAAAATAGATGAGGTTTGTATAAGGTTGCCTCCTTATACTATATAGAAGTGTGGCCCACCTATCTAATTTACTTAGTCTTGGTGTCGAAAATTTTATGGTGGCTTTAAAGTCTCTTTTTATCATCACTTATAAAATTTAATATTTCGAAAATGGTATAGATCGAGCAAATCAATAAGTACTTGAAAATCTTGAAAATAAACGGTTAAGATAACTTGTTACGAGATGCATTATTTTTTAGATTTGGAATTTATTTTTCTTTTATGTCCCTTCATCTCAATTCTAGGATTTTTTAAGTGCACTTTACTTCAACAATATAAGGTTGCAACCTTATATAAACTTTTTCCTTTTTAAATTGGCCGGTAAACCACGGCAAGCAATATCTCGCCTTAGGAGAATTAAGTTTTACAACAATATCTTTTTAAAGGATGGGGTTTCTACCGGGCCTAAGTTTATGGAAATAAATAAAGCCTCACTTTGAATTTTCATCTCAAAAGAACATTGGCATCATAAATCTCCATGATGCCTCTAATATCAATTTCCCATACCAATCACGAAATTTGAAGTTTGAAGCCCCAAAAATGACACAAGTCTTGTGGATCAACGAAAACTTAATTTTAGGGCGAAATGGGAGGTCCAAAAAATATATACACTATTTTAAGGGTTTGAAAATGCTATTTTTTTTTTACAACCATAATGTTCAAGGCTGGGATGATCGATTTAAAGGTTTTTTGACAATAAAAATTGCAATTTTTGGTGTGTTTTGATGTAAGGCTTTACTTATTTTGATAGGGCTGCAATCCTATCAAAATATTTATTTGCTAAACAGAAAATTTATTCAATGAGGCTATTTACTTCAGGAAAGTTTATATAGAGCGGAGGCTCTAAACAATCAAATTAGAGCCCACCTCAAAAAGTTCACTAGAAGAGGATGTTTTGATACCCAAATATCTTGAAATTGATCATCTCGACATCAAGATGCATGGACATGAGAAAAAAATGGATTTCAAGTTTTGGAAATAGTGCATTTTGTAACACATTTTTTGACCGTCAATTTTCAAGTTCTCATACATTTGCTCAATTTACACTTTTTTTTAAATCGTAAATTTTATAACAAACGATGAAAATATATTTTAAGGTTGTCACAAAGATTTTTAATATTGAAACAACATTTCTCGACACAATTTGAAGGTTTGTGTTACTTTCATTGTTTAGTATCTCGGTCTTATACAAACTTCATTCATTTACTTTTAATATGAGGAGGTCATAATCATCATTGACCGCTCTATTTGAAATAGGGTAGTTGAGGATGTGTCATTGTTTGGGCCAAAATTTTTTGAATATTGGGACGCAGTTTTGTCTATTGGATTTCATATCCAATGGTCGAATTGAGTTTACCTTATAAAAAATTTCAATGGTCTCATAATATAGAATCCCTTTTTAAAAAAATAAAATAAAAAGTGTCAAGATTTCTATTTTCTAAATCTCATCAGACATGAGTATCATGGCCCACACAAAAAATATGGATAAAGTGTGTCTAAGTTACACAAGTTGGGGCAGGGTTATGTACACTATCCAAAGGAAGGAGAGAGATGTAATTGAGAGAGATAATTTGTCAACAAAAAAACTGTAACCGTGTGCGTGAGAAAGAGATTTTCTTCCTTGTTGATTGACTTGTCATATTTAATTTCAGTGTCGTTGGAATAGTTACTGTTATTGCTGGACTTTATTGTGTGCTATGGGGCAAAGCAAAGGACGAGAACGTTACAGAGATTAGGACACAAGAATCCCCGAATCTCAAGGAAAAGGCCGCGTTACACCTCACAATAAAGGAGCCTTTGTTGAAATAATGGTAGATAGAAGCACCTAATGTCCTACGGAAAGATAATGGTGTACTCAATCGAGTCGATGTCAAATGTCAATTATCCTACAAAGAGAAGAGAATGGTGTATTGCATTCCAAATTTGGGTAGGGGACTTAATAATAGTGAATTTTGTTGTATATTTTTACTCAACGATACAGGTTTCTATTAGTCTTAGGACTCAAGTAAAAGTTTATTTTTGATATGGATTTTGGACCTATGTTTTAAAGAATATATAATCACTAATATGGAAATCTTATATATCTGGTGTAAGCCCGCTAGCCTACAGTTATATATGAGTACAACGGTCCAAATTCTATCTGGACCGATCCAATGACTAGAAATGTATTTCATATTTGAATTTTAAATTCAAATCAGTTGAAATTTTGAACGTGTTATTTAAAAATAGTAGAATCTAATAAAAATATCAAAAAAAAAATTTGTAAAAAAATAAATTGATTAAAATACCCTTAAAACTTTTCAGGGGTATTTTGATCAATTTATATTTTTTGTTAGATGTTCCTCGATGAGAAGAATAAACATGTAAAATTTCATGTGATTTGGATTTGTAGAAAAAACATTAAAATTAAAATACGAAAAGAGGTTGTGGCCATTGGATAGATTCAATCTAGGCCGTTGGGATCATATATAGATGTAGTTTACTGGATCTATGCCTGATTTTTCATTAAATAAATAAATATTTTTCAAATATTTTAAAAAATATTTAAGCCATAATTTTTAACTATTTTTAGAGGGACCATCTATTTCCAAATGTAGAAATGTATCCGGAAATGCATACAATAAATTTTCTCCATTTAATGCCACGATGAGTTTCTCTTTTCCATGTGAGAGTTAAGTTTTAGATGCATTTCAAACCATGTAGTGAATCAATCATTAATACTATAGTTGTAAGAAAGATGTAGAGAAGCAATCAATTTATTTAAGGTTCGTTTGGTTCATCTGTAACAGTATGCTTATATAAATTAGTTTTCATATGTAAAACAATTTTCATCTGTAAACAGTTTCTTGTGCAGGAGTTTTTCAATCCTGCTATATCTCATATTTGGTTCACATATCTAAAATTCTTAGGTACCCAGTTTTTTATGTCCGGTAACCCATTGGTAAATTATCTCCCAATTTCTCTCTTTTTAAAAACCTATTTTTTCTCTCTAGAAACCTAATCTGTCTTCTTCTCTCTAAAAATCCATTTTCTCTATAAACTCAATCTCTCGTTCTCCATCTTGAAACTCAATCTCGCTATCTAAAAACTCATTCTCTCTAAAAATCTATTATCTTTCTCTCTAAAATCTCATTCTCTCTATAAATTGAAATTCTTTCTCTATTTAAAAGCCTATTCTCTCTTTAAAAACCCAATCTTTCTTTTTCTATCTAAAAATCTATTATCTCTCTTTAAAGATCGAATCGCTCTTTCTCTCTCCTAAAACTCACTCTTTCTAAAAAACCACCTCTAGAACAGAAACAAAGAGATAATGAATGCAAGAGAGAGGGGTGGCAGGTGGAAAAGAGAAATATTTTTATTTTTTGTGGTTTCAACCCCTTGCAGTAAACTTGAAAGAAAGATTTTTTGGATCCACATGAGTAGTGGATCCTCGGGAGCTTACTCTCCACTTGTGGGGTAAGGATTTCTTTACATTCGATTTGCTCTTTGGTGGTAAAACCTTTTTCTATGAGACAAGTTTTCATTGGCTTTAACGTTTATATGAAAACTATGTCGTGATCAGGGTTAAAAAAATTAGCGATTCGATCGAGAATTGGGCAATCTGGATCAAGAATCGGCTTGATCGTCTCGGATCCCGTTTTAAAATAGGATCTAGCGTGTCGCTACAGAAAATTGTGTGATCCCGTTTTAAAACGGAATCTAGCATGTTGTTACAGTAAATCATATATATGACATCATAGGTCGGCTATGAATCTATGACATCACTGATCGGCTATGAATCGCCAAGTCTATTTAACATGGGCATTTTTGAAATGTAACAAGGACATTGTTTTTAAGTCTTTTTAAAACCAAAAACGGACAATAAACTCCCAACGCATGACGCATGAATGGTAACTAGGGTATTCTTCAAAAGTCTTTTTAAAACGTAAATTCCCAATGCATGAATCGCCGTGCGCACGCATCACCGATTCTACTAAATAAGGGCATTTTTTAAAAGTCGAATCACCGATTCTATATAATAAAGACATTTTTTAAAAGTCTTTTTAAAACCAAAGAGAGACAGTTAACTCCCAATGCGGAGTATACAGCTTCTAAATCAAAAGGCTACGTGGCCCACCAACTAATGATCAGCCGCATCACATATATTAAACGTGCAATGCTTTATTGACTTAGTGTTGAGGCTCTATAGAGGAAAAAACCTGATTCTATTTTTGATTTGGGACTAATTTAACTTTCAGCTTTGCATCTCGATGACTCTCTCTCTCGCCTTCTCTCTTTCTCGAATTAACTCTAAACTTTGAGTCTCTCTCGCCTTGGCCTCTCCCTCTCACAAATTTCATGTAGTTATGAGTCTCTCTCGCCTTGGCCTCTCCCTCTCACAACTTTCATGTAGTTATGTAATGTATTATTTTCTTTGTATTATAGTTATGTAATATATTATTTTTTGTTATAGTTGTAAATAAAATTTTTTAACTTAAATGATATTATAAAACAAAATTTTAATTTATTGTAATTTATATAGTAAAATAATAGAAATTTTTTATACATACCTCTAATTCTCCATTTTATTTCAAGGTAGACCTTCATTCTATTTTTCTTTCAAGTGTCATAAAAAAACCTTCAAGTATTTCAACATACCCCCTCATCTCTTCTCTCTTACGTTTATGCACTTTTGGCAACAAAAACTAGCCTCAACAAATTGTTTTATTCCATCTCAATCCAAAAGCTTTTTTAACCCTATTTTGCACTTTTTGTAAACTCATTCTCACTCTCGTGCACACACATGCGCGCACACACAATTTAAACACAATTGAACTCTTCTTCTTCCTTTTTTTTGGCAAAATCAATACATAATTGAAAAAGTGTAAAATACGGTTAAAAAAGCTTCTAGATTGAGATGAAATAAAATAATTTGTTGGGGTTAGTTTTTGTGGCCAAAAGTGAATAAACTTAAGAGAGAAGAGATGAGGGGATACGGTGAAATGCTTGAGGGTTTTTTATTGCCACTTGAAAGAAAAATAGAATGAGGGTCTACCATGAAATAAGATGGACAACTAGGGGTATGTACAAAATTTTTCCTAAAATAATTATAAAATATAAATTAATAACTCTAATTTCAATGTATAATATTATAGCTAGTTAGCTGTTCTATAATTTTAGATGAGCAGAGATAAGTAATCAATATTTAATGTGATACTAATCAATAAGGGATATTATTTTTTAATCATATAAAATAGAATTTCTTTTTAAAAAAAGTTACTCATTTTGATGCGAAGTTAAATTATAGTATTAAATTTAATGGTTAACGGTAGTTCATACATAGAAGAAATATCTAAATATTCACATATTGATACAAAAAAATGGAAGTTATTAATGTAGTACTCTTATTTCTTATTGATTCTTAAAAACCAACATTTATAATGATTTATAATAATTTTTTCAAAGTATTTTTAAGGCCAAATCCCCCCATTCGGCTGATTCCCGATCCGTAACACTGATTCATCGATCCGAATGGATTTTTGGTGCCCCGATCTGAGGCACCGATCCATTTTTTAAACCACTGGTCGTGATGCAAGTTTCATACGAAACAAACGGGCCCTTTATTTAAGTCTCCCCTCCCAAGGTCTTCCGCATAAAGCTTTAGCACTATATAATAATGTATTATTGTTATTAAAAAAAAAAAAAAAAATCTGAATCGCCCTGTGCTTTGATGATCTATAGACTTAGCCAGCCATGGACTCGGCTAGGTGTATGGATGACTCGGGCTCAAGAGACCTGGCTTCTTAATAAAACAATTATTGTACGGAAAAATGACTCAGCGAAGATACACGACCCTTCGTCCCAGCAAGTTTCTCTAGCGCAGCGTTCAAAACCATGGCTCGGCCTGAGTAGGGCAAGTACTATAGCAAGTACTATAGCGGCAAAAAATTTATTATAAAATAAAAATATATAAAAAATCTAAAAAATAATAAGATATATTTAAAATTAAAATAAAAAACATATGTAAATGCTGTTAAAAAAGTAGCAAAAAATGGAGTTTGAATAAATTAATTTGTAACTAAGGTATTTTAAAAATAAAAATAAAAAGAAGGGGAAAATTAATTCATGGCCACAGAACTTCCAATCTTTATAGAAAATATATTAAAAAATGTCATAAATAAAATCCTCAGTTTTAGGGTTTTTATTATTTTTAATTTTTGTTAATATGCGTGATTGGGACACTCAACTCAGGGACGCTAGGGCTTCCCAAGGTTGTAAGCCGGAGTACTCGGCTTGAGAACTCGGAACTCAAACCGAGTTGTCGAACAAATTCTGGGTAACTTCTCCAGTCCCGCTATTTCAAAAGATAAAAATAACGAAAAAAAGAATAATGTATATTATTGGAAAAAATTTATATAAGGTTGCAACCTTAAATGTAGAATTACAGATGCACCTCAAAAATCTACGGAACAAGTTTGTTTTAATGTTGAAAAACCCTCTATTTGATCATCTCAACATGGAGATATATGAATATGAAAGAAAAAAGATTTTGAGTCTCAGAAATAGAGTATCTTGCAACACATTATCTAGACCGTCCATTTTCAAGACTTTCATAGTTTTATAGATCTACTTTATTTTAATTATTTTTGGAGTTTAAAACTTTATAATTAGATATGAAAATAGATTTTGAAATAATCCTAAGAATTTTTTTATACTAAAATTACATTTTATGATAAAATTTGAAGGTGCACCTTATTTGGATTGTTTAAGGTAGCAACCATACAGAAACCACACCCTGCATTACTTAACCTTCCCACATCTAAAATCAATTATAAAGTGACGTAATGGTTGTGTAGTTCTCGCTTGGTGTACCTCTTTACACAAGGTCCATATCCTGTTTTTTGAACTCCTGAAAAGAAGGGGCTAAGTTGTCCTACCATATTTTTTTTCAAACATTCCCCCCCATGGGAGCATATAGCAACGCAACCAAGGTGGGAGGACGCTGGTTTAGATCGAAATTGATGAATCTCTTATTTCGAGTACAATGTTATGAAGAACAATTATACCCGCGATGATTGCAGGCAAGTAACATCTCATGGTTAAGAAATATATAATTTCACAGTTAAACTATGAAGGAAGGCCTGTAGGGAAGGGCATAGATATGGGTTAAGTAACACTTCAATGAGTAGTTTCTCCTTTATATTCACCCAAGGGAAAGCGAAAAAATAAAACTCTGGGCAGCTGGAGCATCACCAGCAGTGGAGTTCATATTATTTCGGAGATCAGAACATTTCCAATTAGGAATGCATTTTATTTAAATTTTTGGGAACTGAAAAGTTTTTGTCCTTAACATGAACTTCCAAAAATGGTTGTTAGCGTCCACTCTTAGCAAGGCAGTTCTTGTAGAAAAATTATTGCAAAGTATGATTGGACAGAAAGCAACATGTATTCCCGACATAGAGCTGCAATTAAGCTTCTTATCGGTGCCTCAGATCGGGCATCCCAAAAACCCATCCCGATCGGTGAATCGACGATTCAGATCGAAAATCGGTCGAATCGATTGGATTAAGCTTTAAAAAATTATTAAAATTCATTATAAATGTTGTTTTTTAATAATCCAATAAGAAATCGAGGTACACATTATTAATTTTCATTTTTTTCATCAATATGTGAATATTGAGTTTTTTTCTTTGTATAAACTTATTTTAACAAAAATAAGAAATGAGTTTTTTTTAGTAAAATACTTGTATTTTTTTTTATGAGAAATTTTTTATTTTTTTTAAAATAAATTTTTATTTTTTATTTTTTTGACAAAATCCTTTTACCTTTTTGACAAGAAAAGGAATTGACAAGAACCTTTCATTTTTTTTATACGAAAATTTGTATTTTGTAGATAAGAAATTTTTTTTGACAAAAAGAAAAATTGATAAAAACCTTTTATTTTTATTTTTTAGGAAAAGCCTTTAATTTTTTTGATAAGAAACAAATTTGACAAAAAAATTTCATTTTTTTATACAAAACGTTTTATTTTATTGATAAGAAAAAAAAATAACAAAAAGCGAAATTGATAAAACCTTTTATTTTTAATTTTTACAAAAAATATTTAATTTTTTTTATAAGAAAATAATTTGACAAAAAAAAGAGGAAAAAAAAACAGTTCCTCAACGAGAGGAATCGAACCCCCGTCCCGTTCACACAATGAGCGAACACAATAATCAATATAACACTTGCAACTTTGTATTAATAAAACCGTTAACAAAATATATAATATATGAATGTTTTAAGGTGTTACTTTCTCACATAGTCCCACATCGAAGAGAGAAAAGCAAATTTATGTGAACAAATAGTTCTTTGTACTCAGCGTTCGCATCGTGTATGAAGTAACGAGATCATACGATCGTAAGCACACGCGCATGAAGGAACTTAGGGCCTCGCGAAGCGTACGGGGGGCCCACGGTCTCCCTTCGGTCTCCTGACAAATTTTGGGTCGAAATTAATTTACAAAAATGCCCTTGACTATAGAAGAATGGGCATTGAAGGTAGAAAAATGGGAAAATTCTCCAAAATTTATAAAAATTCCCTTGACTGTCAAAATTAATTTACAAAAATGCCCTTGACTATAGATGAATGGGCCTTGAAGGTAGAAAAATGGACAAATTCTCCAAAATATATAAAAATTCCCTTGACAGTAAAAGAATAGGACCCAAAATTAATTTACAAAAATGTCCTTGACTGTTAAAGAATGGGCCTTGAAGGTAGAAGAATGGGAAAATTCTCCAAAATTTATAAAAATTCCCTTGACTATAGAAGAATGGGCAGGTCCTGACGCGAAGAACCGAGACGAATTTTGCCTTGAAATTAATTTACAAAAATGCCCTTGGCTATAGACGAATGGGAGGGTAAAATATGCCCTTGACTGTAGAAGAATGGGCTGGTCCTGATGCGAAGAACCGAGGCGATTTAGAATCGCTCTTCTTTACAAAAGAATCGACACGAGATGATCAAATCCCTATCCTCTGTTCCCCAAAATTTACAAAAATGCCCTTGACTGTAGAAGAATGAGCCTTGACTGTAGAAGAATGAGCTTTGACTGTAGAAGAATGGGCGGGTCGAAGAACCGAGGTGATTTAGAATCGCTTGGCTTTATAGAAGAACTGACATGGGATGATCGAATCCCTATCTTTCGTTCCCCGAAATTTACAAAAATGCCCTTGATTGTAGAAGAATGAGATATGACTGTAGAAGAATGGGCGAGTCGAAGAACCAAGGCAATTTAGAATCGCTTGGCTTTACAGAAGAACCGACATGGGATGACCAAATCCCTATCTTCGGTTCCCCAAAATTTACAAAAATGCCCTTGATTGTAGAAGAACAGGATGACTGAATCCCTTTCGTTGCCCAAAATTTACAAAAATGCCCTTGACTATAGAAGAATGGGCGGGTCCTGACGCGAAGAACTGAGGCAATTTAGAATCTCTCTTCTTTACAAAAGAACTGACACGGAATGATCGAATCCCTATCTTCCGTTCCCCAAAATTTACAAAAATGCCCTTGACTATAGAAGAACACGATGACCGAATCCCTATCTTTTGTTCCCCAAAATTTACAAAAATACCCTTGACTGTAGAAGAATGGGCATTTACAGAAGAACCGACACGAGATGGCCGAATCCCTATCTTTCGTTCCCGAAAATTTACAAAAATGCCCTTTCCCCTAAATTTACAAAAATGCCCTTGACTGTATAAGAATGGGCAGGTCGTCATGACGTGAAGAATCGAGGTGATTTAGAATCGCTCAGCTTTACAGAAGAACTGACTCGGGATGACTGAATCCCTATCTCCCGTGCCGACTTGGTGATTTTTAAAACATTGTTGTTAACCATTAAATGTACATCACACAAAAGAAGAAACATTGAATTATCATGGATGAAGTATATAGTCATACATGACCTACAATAAATTAATAATACAAACAAATTAATTTACTAGTATAACAAATATCAATGTATAATTATTATTTATAATATTATAACAACTATAATTCAAAAATTATTAAAAAGCATTTCACATCACACAAAAGAAGAAACATTGAATTATCATGTATTACACAAAAGAAGAAACATTGAATTATCATGGATGAAGTATATAATCATATATGACCTACAATAAATTAATAAGAATGGGCGGGTCTTGAGGTCATAACGCGAAGAATAGGGCGATTTACTATGCAGAATCGCCGGTTCTCTTAGAACCGGGTGATTTACTATGCCAAATCGCTGGTTCTCTCTAAAACCGGGTCCTGAAGAATTTTGCCTCGAAATTCCTCGAAATTTACAAAAATTCGCTTGACTGTAGAAGAATGGGCCTTGACTATAGAAGAATGGGCGGGTGCTGATATCATGATGCGAAGAACCTTCTGTTCCTCAAAATTTACAAAAATGCCCTTGACTGTAGAAGAATGGGTGGGTCTTGATGTCATGATGCGAAGAACCGAAGCGATTTAGAATCGCTCGGCTTTATAGAAGAACTGACATGGGATGACCGAATCTCTATCTTTTGTTCCCCGAAATTTACAAAAATGCCTGGATTGTAGAAGAATGGGCGGGTCCTGATGTCATGACGCGAAGAACTGAGGCGATTTATAATCGCTTGGCTTTACAGAATAACCGACATGGGATGACCCAATCCCCATCTTCCGTGCCGACTCGACGATTTTTAAAACATTGTTGTTAACTATTAAATTTACATCACACACAAAAAAAGAAACATTAAACTATCATGGATGAAGTATATAATCATACATGACCCACAATAAAGTAATAATACAAACAAATTAATTTACTGTTATAACAAAAATCAATGTATAATTATTATTTATAATATTATAACAACTATAATTCAAAAATATTAAAAAAAAAATTCACATCACACAAAAGAAGAAACATTGAATTATCATGGATCACACAAAAGAAGAAACATTGAATTATCATGGATGAAGTACACAATCATATATGAGCTACAATAAATTAATAAGAATGGGTGGGTCCTGACGTCATGATGTGAATAACTTGGCAATTTATTATGCAGAATCGCCGGTTCTCTCTAGAACCGAGCGATTCTCGGCTTTACAGAAGAACCGACACGGGATGACCAAATCCCGATTCGAATCGATCGATTCCGTGCTGACTCGACGATTTTTAAAGCACTACTGTTAACCATTAAATTTACATCACACAAAAGAAGAAACATTGAATTATCATGGATGAAGTATCGAATCATACATGGCCTACAATAAATTAATAATACAAACAAATCAATTTACTGTTATAACAAAAATCAATTTATAATTATTATTTATAATATTATAACAACTATAATTAAAAAAATATTAAAAAATACTTCACATCACACAAAAGAAGAAACATTGAATTGTCATGGATGAAGTATATAATCATACATGACCTACAATAAATTAATGATACAAACAAATTAATTTACTGTTATAACAAAAATCAATGTATAATTATTATTTATAATATTATAACAACTATAATTCAAAAAATATTAAAAAACACTTCTATATCATATGATAAAAATTAAAATGAATTCCCTTATGACATTACTAAATTATTCAAGAAAAGATTTTCACCTAAGAATACAAACTAACAATGTCAAAATTCAGAAAAAAGAATAAAAAGAGAAAAATAAATTATATATCATATATACTAGTATTTTGCAAAGTATAAGATATACGCTACAATTTTTATGTCAATAAACGTTCACAAGGGAAAACTGAAATTAGCCCCACATCGTTCCCATTGAGAAGTGAATCTACCTATAAAAGGTAGAGAATGCATGAAAAGCTAAGGAGGATTAAACAGTTGAGAAAGGCGTGACCAATGCTTTCATTGAGAAGTGACATACTGTAGCTCCACCATTCTACGTTTGTTGTGCAAACATTTTGGCAGTCAGATGCTTCACTATGTCTGCCACTATGTCTGCCATCATAACCAGTAAAATGCTTCATAGCCAATAAAATGCTTCATTATGTCTGCCATCATAGCCAAGTAACTAATTGTTACCTCATTTATAGTGGCCGCCATAGAAATTATGAATTGGCATATTAGTTATTCAATTTCTAGACAGTGGTCTATGTCCATATTAGTCATCCAATTCTTAGAGTGTGGTCTATTTATGAAATAGAGATGAGAGACCGATAGTGGTGCTGTTTGGGCAGGTTTAAAATGATTTTGCTCAATTGTGTTTTATCAAGGTTAGAGTGGTAATTCTATGATCCAAAATATCTAATGTAACTTTCATTCCATATATATAAGGTTAGGAACCCACATTAAATAGAAAACTTCCTAAAGATGTTATATATATCTCAAAACCAATTGATATATCCAAGAATCCTAATGTATTTTTATTTTTATTTCTTTTAAAAAACTTATCAATATCAATCTCAATCCCACATATGGGATTTCAATATGTAGATGATTTTGGATAGCACCAAATCCAACAAAGAGATCATTGTTGAAGTGGACATTCATTTGGATTATCTTCAGGGATCCTATTCAAACTTATTTTCTTCTTTTCATTATATTGTTCACCAAGATGAATAAAAGTCGGGCTCTCTCATTGAGTATTACCTTAACAAACTGAATATTTTTTAATACTTGACACCCCTAGTACCTACTATAATACCTCTTTTTTTTAGGGTTTTTAGGTAACTAATAAATAATAAAATAAACTTTTCTAATAAAAATAAAACCGTTTATTAACTATACTATGAAATGGCATCACATACATGAGATATAATATAACTCACAGTGATTATCATTTTCTAACAACTAATAATATATATATATAGGGATAAAATATCATTGTCCTCCTTTAAGAATTAATTCATACAATGGCACCAAAGAAAAATATAATCAATACAATACATTTATTTATAAGGGCCTTCCCAAGCTTCTTACAATCCTCTATTACCCCATGTCCTTGCCCTTTAAAATAAAGCTGCTTACCTCAACAAGGGCTCTTTTATACCCACATGGCATTCATGAGTAGCATTGCTTGAAATACTTGATTCAACTGCCTCTTGGGCCTTGTTTGGCCCTGCCACCACATCCTTGGCTTTGCCCCATAATACGCAATAAAGCCCACCAATTATCAAAACCATACCCACCAAACTACATGAAGAATAAAAATGAAAAACATTAGTGAGGAACCAGTCGAAACACGAGAGCGAGCGAGAGAGACTTTGGGAAATAGTCATTATGCTCTTCAAAGATTAACCTAAAGAATAGAAATCCTTCCAAGACTTAATCCGGACTGCTCATTTTAATGGTTGTAAAATCTAAAGAATTTCTGATGAGTATCTATTTAAGAAAGAAAAATTGATCACAAGTTGAACTAAATGTAATTTTGAAAATTTTCTGATCTAGGGCATGCTTGGTATATGTGAAAATACTACTGTGAAAATATTTTCATGCGAAAAAGCTCCATCATATGACTAAGCTTATGATTTTTTTTGTCCCACCAATTAGTCTCAATGCATTTTTTCACAGCAATTAGCAGCTATTTGATGTGCAAAAAACTCTCATATCAAATCACATGAGGGAGTTTTTCATATAAAAATACTTTCACCGAAGCAGTATCATGCGTACCAAACGTGCCCTAATAAATATTTGGTACCTAAGGTCCCACCTTATACGTGCTTTAACTGTGATTAGGGCTGCTAACCTGCCCCCAAGTTTAAGATCACTTGTTAATGCTTGCTGATTAGGTCCAGGCAAGAGCTCCTAAGATTTCAAATTATATATCCAATAAGAGTGTATAGATATTATATTACTTATTTATATATATTTCATAGGGCCATGGCTGCCCAGATACGAATTTTCCAGGCTGGGCCTGGCTGAATTTGTTGGCGCGTTTATTTTTATATTTTTCAAGCCCCGCGAAGCTTGAGCTACTGACGGCCCTAATTATGAGATTATGACTCATAGGGGTCCACCCGATAGGCATGCATTATAATAAAGGAAATATGTCCATATTTTCTATTTTTAGGATTCATTTTATGATAGATTTGAAGTTTCAAAAGATATCTTCTAATCCCCTCGTTATTTTAAATTTTTTTTTTAACCTAAACAAATATGAGAAAGACATGCTATTTTTAAACTCAATTCATTTTTTCTCTTCATTTATATACCCCAAACTTCTCTCTTTCTTTTTCTTCCTGCATCTCTCTCACTTTATCTCTCTTTCCGTGTTTTTTCAAACACCTTTTTCTCTCCTCCCGATAACCTCTCACCTCCATGAAACCCTTTTATCTCTTTAGAAGTTTGGGAAGATGACTTTTAGAAAAGGTATGCTTTATTAGATTTGTTTGACCTAAAAAACAAGTTTATATTAGTTCAGGGGTTAGAAAAAATAAAATCTACAATTTTTATGCCTCAATATATCTTTTAAAACCTGGAATCTATTGTGAAATAAAACCCAAAAAATAAAAGATATGGATATATTTTCCTTTGTAAAAATACTAATAAAAAAAATATGATAATATTAGAACCCACCTTCCCATATAAATGTCAATGTGAAAAAATATGGGCTCGAGCATGGCAACGATGAGGGTGCCCACAGGATAGAATGCAGCCGCAAAGAGTGGACCCTTCTTCTTGATGCACCAACTCTGAATAAAGAATTGGAAGGCCGTACAAAATGCTCCCTGCGTTCATCGCAGTTTTTAATTATAATAAAATGAATATACACTACAAGGGGACCAGTTTTCCCACCGATTCTTGAATTTGCATTTCCCATGCATGTCTATTTGATTGTGACAGATTACGTTGTTTTTAATTGGTCACATGAGCTATTTTTTAAAGGGACAAATAATTTGTAGCACCACAATGTGAAGTTGTCTCTCAAATCTCACTAGATCTAGTTACACGTGGGAAAACTGCAAATCTATTCTGACTTTCACACTTATAAAACTTGAAAACAAATGAGTTTCAAACCATTAAAATCATTTCCGTCCACATAAATTTTTTAGAATACAATCATATCATATCTGCACTATTGTTGGAGTTTCGAATTCCATCAACCTATACTACAATTAATATGCCAGTTATAACAAAAATTTGTGAGTGCTAGAATTACAATTTTTGGACAACAACCTTAAAAAAACTCGTCATTTTTATCAATGAATGTCAAATAAAATTGAAATATAGGCGTGGCGATTCCCTTGAGAAGGTGGAAGGTTACTAAAAACAAAGCCAACTTGCATAAAACATAAGCGAATAACAATATGTACAAGAAATAAATACTAGAAAGCCCATGATCATAGAGAAAAACAAGCAAAATGCATAAAACACAAATTGTGCAATGATCTTGCTGAAATTTTCGTCCGCTTCCCTCTAGCAATTAAATCTTAGGGTTCTATGGGAATTTAATTGTAATATGGGAATTATTTATGTCCAAAAAAATACTTGTGACACTTCGAACACAGTAAAATGAGAGCAATTGAAATTGCTCTAAAATTAAACAAAAACTGGACATTCTCCTGCCATGAAAGCACCTCAATTACAGAAAAGTAATATAGTACCCATAAATTATTTAGATTTAATTATGAAAGAATATGCATTTCCTTACACTGTAGGCATAGGCAAAGAGCTTAAAGTCCCATCCTAGTCTCCAATCATTGGGGTGTGCAAAAATGAGAGAGAGTATAACACATTGAATACAGCCAAAAAAGCATGTCATCGAAGTCAATGATATTGGTGCCGGATGGTCCTTGAACGCCCACGCCTGGAAGTGATAAAACATGATAAATAATGACCAACTAGGGAATTATAGAAAAGCCTTAATTTATTATTGGAATTAAGATATAGTCATATTTTACACTCAAGTCCATTTTTTTTTAGAGGGTATAGTATATTTGAATTTTATGTTTCTTTATATACCGGTTAAGCCCAAAATTGTAACTCACTATTTCACATTAAAAAATTTTAAAACCAAAAATAATATAAATTCCATAAATTACAAAAATACGACTTAATAATAATGTAAGGGTATTTTAGTTATTTTATTTTAAATAATATTTTTAATATTTTTGTTAGTGTACAATGATGAGAAGTGTGTGCATGTCACATTTGAGCTCTATTCGATGCAAGGAAAAAGAGATAAAATTAAAAGACACGTAAGATTAAATCAAAAAGTAAAATAAGTCTTTCCTGTAAATTTACCAATCAACTATTTAAAAAATAAAACATTACGTATTGAAAGCCCCACCTGGTAATTTATCCATCCCGCCCATGCGCTAACACTACACAAAATCAGTACAGAGCCCAACGCCCAATTACTTGTGTTTGTAAGGGCCTGAAGTGTAGACAAAAGTAATAGAAGAGATGTTGGTTTCTTAAGGCCCTTAAAGATTTTAAGGGCAGGACCCTTCAAGAGTGTCAAGATTAGGGTCCCCCCTACACATGTGCCCGTGCCTACAACTTTTGCTTGCCCTCTTGGGCTCCTCATGTCCACAACCTCCAACCTATATAATACAAACCAATCAACAAGTCTTTAGAGATAGAAAGTAATGCATAACAATCTTAAATCTAATATGAAGGAGCCCATGTAGACTTCACCAAATATGAACTACAATGGTATAAAATCTTTTGGGTAAGTTACTGTAAACAAGAGTTGCCAAATTGTTCACATAAAAATAAACAAATAACCTCATGTAACAAAATTTAGTAACAAAAAACATGGTGATACCTAAGGAGAAAGGCCAAGGCAAAGGTAATCACAGGAATGAGATTAGATAGAGAAGACACAAAGGTGGAGGAAGTGTAATAAAGGCCAGCGAAGTAACAATTTTGAGAGACCGCAATCCTGCAAAAGAGAAAAAGTTAATCACAGGAGGAATGTATAAAATTAGGTCCATCTTCTCATGATCTTTGAAGATTTTTTTGCATTGCATGGTCCAATGTCGGAAAGCCCTATTCTGCTTCAAAACTCCGTCTTGGGCGGAACCGAGTAACTTGGGCGGAGTTGAGCAGGTCTTGTTGGCCAAAAAAATGTTAAAAAAATATGAAAAAGATCACATAAAATATGAAAAATATGTTTAAATTAAAATTAACAATGTACATGTAAATAAGGCTAAAAAAGTAAGGAAAAAATGGATTTAAAAAAAATCGGTGGTATTTTAAAAAAAGCAATGATCCTATGAGACCCTCCCACACCCATGTGGGTAGGACTCCAAAAGATCACCATTAAATATGGCACACATATCTAGAAAAGTCAGGTCCCACACTCATGTGATAACTTTTTTAGAGATCTATGCTAAATTTAATGATGATCATTTGGGGTCCTACACGTATAGGTGTGGGCGGGTCTCATAGGATCATTACTCTTTTAAAAATAATCCAAAAAGAAGGAAAAAATGTTAAAAAACATATTCATGGCCAAAAACAAGTTTCAATCTTCCTAAAATGCTGGAAAACCTAAAAAACCATATTACAATTTTATTTATTTATTTAAGATCCTGAGTTCCTCTGCCAAACTTAGGACACTCAGGCTCACGAGAATGGCAAGCTCGAGGTACCCGAGCGAGTCCGGGTTGGCCCGCCCAAGTAGCGGGCATGGTCCTTGAACTTGGAAGCCAATTTGTTACAAGCGTGAAATATTGGAGTTGACGAAATTTCAATGCTTACCCGATAAAAGCAAGCAGCGAAACCTTGGAAACTTCTTTCAAGGAGAGAGGAGGCCATTTTTCCCTGTCAATTCGTTCACAAGCTGTGATAAGTGAAAATAACAGAGAGAGAGAGAGACGATAAAATCTCAGAAAAGGGAAGCAAGGAGAGAAAGAAAGAGAGTACCTTTCAAAGATGTAAGCACATGGAGCCAAGATAAGGGTGGCTATAATGGTTCGATAGGTTATGAAAAGTAGATGGTTCATGCCATGATCGAATGCCACCTTTGTAATGAGGTACATGCCTGATAGAGAAAGCTGGACCATGAACTGCGCTAAGATGACCATCAAGTTCTCCATCTCTCTCTCTCTCTCTCTCTCTCTCTCTCTCTCTCTCTCTCTCTCTCTCTCTCTCTCTCTCTCTATGTACTCTCAGTATAAATAGCAAGACCATGAAGCTTTAAGCCACAAGTACATTCCCGATAGAGAGAGATGCACCATCACCTGCCCTAAGATGGCCATCAAATTCTTCATCTCTCTTTCTCTCTCCCTCCCTCCCTCTCTCTCTTTCTGGATTCAAGCTCCCCAAAACAAAGCCTCTAACTCTAGAGAGAAGCTTGGATTTAGAGATGAGGGTGATCCTAGATAAAGCTTCACGAGTGGTTGGGGATGAGAGGAGAAGTTTGGGGAAAGAGAGAGAACAATTCAAAGACAAAATAATGGATGAGAAGAGCACAATGAAAAATATCTAACACAAAGTTACAGCAGGGCATATGAGTGGGAATGAGAGAAGATGAGAGACAGAGAGAGAGGTAGAAGGTGCAAACAGGGTTATTTATTTATTTTTTATAGATATGTCCAACAGTTATGGATTGGGGTCCTATAATGTGTGAGGGTCTTGTAGGACCATGACTCTTATCAAAATAATAAAAAATATATTATAAATAGATTTTTTATATATATATTTTTTAATTTTTCTGAGATCCAAATCTCCAGCACTCAGATTACTCAGACGAGTTTGGGCTGGCGCGCTCGATTTCCACCGTTTGTCATGACCATAGGAATCAATTCTCCGATCCAACGTTACTTGGTCGTGAACGTATGAACCAATTCTTCGATTGAGCAAAAAATAATGGAGGAACAGTTCACAATCACCGTCCATCAGCATCGGGACTCTAGATTGCGAACCTAGGCCAGAAATAGCTCTCCAAATGAGAAATAAGATAAAATTATTGCCCGAGATCAAATGGCATACAATAACTAGCATAGTGTTTGTATACTACTGTAGTTTTTTATATGCTACTTGTCGTCACCTATGGCAATTATGGAAGCTGGAGATGAATCCTTCCTCAAATTGACAAAAAAAGTGGTGTCGGAAGAATTTGTAACTGCCGATCATCATTGACGATGTAAGTGGAAACCAACATTTACTTGTGCTTCCCATTGTCTACCGTTGTAAAAGCACATTTCTTTTCTTTCTTTTCTTTAAATTTTTTATTTTTTGTATTTTTATTTTTTTTAATTTTTAATTTTTAATTTGTAATTTTTTTTTATTTTTTTTGGAGATGGATGGTGAGTGCAAGTGTGAATTTCAAATTGGATTAAAGAATATTTATTGTGTGGATCCAATGTCAGCAATCCGACCAGACTTTTTTAAAGGTATATATAAAATTATTTATTTTTTATACAAGAAAATCAAAATCGTTTTTAAAGTTACATACTGTCTTAATTTACTGAAGCTTTGGACTTGGACAAGTAATAATTATGGCTAGGGCCATTACAACCCGAAGTAGATCCTAGGCTACGGCCACGACCAACCAATCATGTTTGGATGGGCCCAGTACTTTTTTTTTATTTCTTTTGTAATGCACTTTTGGACTGTCAATTTTTAAGATTTTCAAGTTTTCATATACTCAATCTACGCTATTTTTGAAGCTTTAAATTTTATAATTAGAGATAAAAATATATATTAAAGCTATTACGAATATTTTCAATTTTGAAACCATATTTCTCGACTCTGTTTAAAGGAGAGCCCTACTTTCGTTTAAAACCTCGGCTCTATAAACCGCACCCTTTTTTTTACTTTATTTAGTTTGGCCTATTAGAGTTTGGTCCATCCCTGATGACGTCCAGACAAATAGAATGGTGTACTTATAAGAGTCCTGTAAAACACTTGTATATCGTTGTCAATCCAATTGCATGCATGTGGCCACTTGCGACATATGAATACTTCCATTAGAATATTGTAATGGATGCTGACTATCACTCTAAAAAGCCTGCCGACAAGCATTTGTAGGGTCATAAGTTTTGGGATGGTACCCTATTCGGTATTTGTAATTACTTTATAAAGTAAAACTGGGGATCTTTACGACCTACCAAGGGTACTATAGGGTCCTCCTTTCTGGGAGTGGGGACCTCTTCAATATATTATTGATTTAAAAAAACAAACTTACATGCACTATGTAGTTCCTCAATAAATAATGTCCTAACCTGGTATTGAAGAATTTAAAATTTAGTTTTTGCAAATGCTCACAAGTTCATTATAAGGTGGATCTCAAACTTTTAAATAAAAAAATTCTATTAAGTGAAGATTATATTTATCAATGTACTAATCTTTTATAGTAGTGCCAAATGGGATAAAAAAAACTCTGGAGAAAACTTATATTGAGGGATTTCTTTGATCCTAAATTCTGTAGATCATCGATGTTCATCTTAATAAATAAAAAGTCATTTGATTTTCAAAAAGTGAAAATACGGTAAATATTTAAAAAAATAAGGTGTTAGATTGAGGCGCTATGGAATCTTGTTTAGCCCCAAAATTTGTAGTTATTCTCATCATCAACGTGTGAACAATAATGAGATAAAATAATTTGGGTGGTTAAAGGCTTAAAATCTAAATTAAAAAATAAAGATTTTTTTTTTTTAGTAAATAACTTAGGACCCAATAGGAGTGGAACCCAAAACGTCAAGTTGACAAGGTTAGAAGTTTATGCAACATTCTCACCCACACCTACAGAGAAATTGTATCTATTGGTATTCATATTTGAATCTCATCTGTGTGATACAGTTCTTTTCCTATTTATAATGGAATTGTATGCTCTAAGGCCATTTATCTTTGCAATAAGGAGTTTACGGCTAATCCCAGCCATCAAATGTCACGTCGTAAAGTTTAAAGTATGTCACAGAGTTCGAAAAAAAAATTTGAACTTCGCGTTTAACCTATCATACACTCTAGGCCTTTTAATTTCAAGTCTCGCAGTCAAAAGTGATTTTGACTTCCTCATACGAAAGATAAATAGTCTTTTTGTATATATTTCCTTTATAAGAAAGATTAATAGTCTTATTATATATATTTCTTTTTATAATGCGATTGTGTTGTATAATTTGAGATATGGAAGTTGAAAATGCAAAATTTTAATAATATTGAGCTAAGTAAGAGAAGAGAAGGAGAGAGAGAGGGAGAGAGAGGGAGAGGGAGAGGCATGGCTCATGATTTGGTTATTATGATAGATTTGTAATCGCTTTGGATTATTGAGCTTGTGTTGCCTTTCGGGATAAATTTTCTTAGTATTGTACGACTTCTCCGTCTTTAAAATTCCTTCTTTTTGTGAGTAGTTCAGTGAAGAATGAGTTTACTACCCATGGTAGGGTAGGAAACTCAAGTTGCCACGTTGTAGCACCGCGCCATTCAGACCTATGTAAAAAGTTTCCATTTTGTTCTTAAATCATATGAAAATTATTACTCTCATTTTTTATTTGCTAGGCAGTAATTTCATCACAACCATTCTCCTTCTCTCAATTTATAATGTGCACATATACAATGCTGCATCGAGAGCCTCAGTTAGAAGACTTGGGAGGTTTTTTTAATCTAAAATTTTGGGGATCACTTAATAGTTACTAGATGATTATTCTAAAAAGAAAATTGAAATTTGAGTTTTCTAAACCTTAAATCTCACTTTCTAAAAATTAGATGCCCTCTACTCAATCTCAAAACATTATTTTTTTTCAAGTGTGTAGAGGGTACAAATAGGAATTGTTTTGTATAGGGGTTAATTTATGGATTGAAGTGGTTAAATCCCCAAAATTTGTGATCCTAAAATTACTAAAATTAATTTTAGGTAGGATTTCACCTGAGGGAGTAAATGGATAGCATACTCCTACGGAAATAGAATATCTTTTGTCATTTCTCTGAGACTTCAGTAACTCCTACTAAACCAAAACCCACACCCAGTTACACTTGAGACTTCAGTAAGTCTTACTAAACCAAAACCAGCACTCTTTTGTCATTTCTAATATGTTACAAAGAGGTGGTGCAATTGTAATAGCTTACTCAACTAGACTCCAGGACTTTGATGATGATCTAATGTTTATTAAAATTTAATGGAATTTATTTTGATATTCATTATAGATATACTTACCCAATCTTCAAAACATGTCGTGAATTTGCCCAAAAAAATTTATGATAGCAAGTCCACGGTTTCCTTGTTAAAGCTAAAGTCTATATATTGTCAAGTTTTATTTATTTATTTATTTATTTATTATTTATTATTTATTTATTTTTTAATATACCTTTTGCTTTTTCTTTTCATTAGTTAAATAAGGTAAATAGTAAAAATACGTCACCAACATTAGAGATCATAAATAAAAAGTATATTAATAGAAATAAAGTATATTAATGCCCACAAGGGAGCATGTTGTAGATAATAGAATACTAACTTAGACAACTAGATTTTGGAAAAAGAAAGAATGGGTTGGTTACTCATCCTTGAAAAACTCAAGGAATGATACTAGGGAAAATTATATAAAATCCCAAAAAATAGACTTTTTAAGCAATTTACTTCCAACTTAATTTGTTCTAACAACTTTTTCCCCAAAACTATGTGTTCTATCAAATACCCCCAACTAAAAAAAAAAAACAGAGACTAAAATACCCCTCCCTTACCTCACATATTGACCATGGCAGTCCGGCACTTCACCATGACGGTCCGGTGCTTAAGTCAGTGATTTGGAACGGTCCGGCACTTCACCAAAGCGGTCCGACACTTCATCATAGCGGTCTAGAGTTTGGAGGAGGCGGTCCGACATTTGTTTATGGATTCATGAGCGGTCCGGCATTTGTTAACTGCAGTCTGGCAACATTGAAAATTGTGTCTGGAATAGGTGGCCTGGTAGTGTACAGTTCGGGTCCGGCAGAATGGATGGGTTCGGTAATATACAACCGCGGTCCGGCTTTTCCTTTTATTGGGATCCGAAAATGATTTGTTATGTACGGGAAGGTATTTTCGTTAAAAAAAATAAACTTTTTGTATTAAGGATATTTGCTATAACTTGATTTTTGAGAAAAATATGTTAAAAAAAATTAAATTAAATACTTAGAAAGCCTATTTTTAGGGTTTTATGCAATTTTCCCGTGATATTACATTGTGGTAGAGTGCGAGAACACGCAGTCGTTATTAAAACTGCTCTTCTTTTTTTGCGTTTATTGATCTTATTAAGTGCACCTCGAGTTGCATGCAAATAATTCAAAAAAGGGTAATTTGTTAAAATATATTTAAAGTATTAACTATTTATCAAGTGGCCCATATGTTTTTAATCTAAGGAAAATTTGTTAAAATACCTATAATAGTTGAACTATTTGTCATTTTACATTTTTGTAACGATTCCGAGTTTTACATTTTTGTAACGATTCCGAGTTTTACATTTTTGTAACGATTCCGAGTATCGTCACGTGTCGTTTGATTATTACTTCTACTATTTGTCACTTTACACTTTTGCATCTACACCAAATCATCATCACGTGTCGTTTGATGATTACTTTTAAAATAAATTAAAATATATAGGTAGATTGTTATAGGCATTTGGATAAATTTCCTTTTATTTAATTTCAAATTGGTCGTCAAAATACACATGATTTTGAGTTGAAAAAAGTTTAGGTTGCAACTTCCAAATGTAGAATTACATATGTATCTCAAAAATCCATCACAAAAGATTATTTTAATATTAGAAAACCTTCTAATTGATTATCTCATATATAAATTTGAAAAAAAAAGATTTTGCGTCTCAAAAATATTGCATCTTACAACACATTATCTAGATTGTCCATTTTCAAGATTTTCATATCTTTATAGATCTACTTGATTTTAGCCATTTTTATATTTTAAAATTTTATAGTAAGATATGAAAATAGATTTTGAGATAATTCTGATCATTTTTTGTACCAAAATTACATGTTATGATAAAATTTCGAGGTGCGCCGTAATTGGATTGTTTAAGGTTGCAATCTTATAGAAACCACACCCTTTTGAGTTTGAAAAGTAGGAAATGGTTAAAATTTTGATTAATTCAAATTGAGATTTATTGTATTAAACTTTCCTTCATAAAATAATGTTTCATTAAGTTCCATAGCTCCCTAGGAATAGAAAAAATTAAATCGTGTTTGGTAAAACTCAATAATTGCTAAAGTGGGTTGGCGTTCGAGTTAAAAAAAAATAATGATAGAAACATCACGTGAGTTTAGCTATTGAACCTTGTTTTTGACCTGGAGCTAGAAAAAGAAAAATTTATCAAAATACACCTATAAGTTGAATTGTTTAACATTTTACCCCATGTGTAATAGAATAAGATTTAAATCCCATTCCGATATATCATTTGATTGGCTGTTTGTAATTTGATTAAAAAAGATAGCCGGTTCGAAATTAGATAAAGAATATAAGCAAGATGTTGCATAGTTCAAATATTAGTTATATTATGACAGGTTTGATATTAGACAAAATAAATGTGAATAAGATATTACATAGTTCAACATATTAAATGTATTGTGACAAAATTTAGTGATACTAAAATAGAGGCACATGCACAAAGGCAATGCCATTGGACAATACCAAGAACTTTTATTTTCACAAAATACTTGGTGCTCCATAGGGTAGTCCATTCGGTGATGGATGATTAAGATACATATCATAATGTCCAAAATGATAAAAATGTTAATTTCTATTAGTAGTGTAGTTTGGTCTCTTTCCAAAAGGACAAAAGGATGACATATTTATTGGTAATTGGTTTGTAAGTTGATGGGCTATGAAATAAATATATTTTTTGAAAGTTGTAATATCATGTGACAGTACATCGTGATGGGACAAGATTTTGTGGTTTACAACTCCTACAGTCAAAGTATATGGTGAGCGGGTGAAGAAAATCTGGCCATAGAAGAAACGAAAAGCCCAAAGCAAAAATTGTGCTTCTAACTCTTTCTTTTTCTTTTTTTTCTTTCTTGTTTTCTTTCTTTTTTTCTTTTAATTTTAGGAAAAATGCATACCGAGGCCATTTACTTTTATTACAAAGTGGTTATAAGTGATCTTAACTATTGGATGTGAAATGAAGTAGCTGCATTTATTTCATTAACCAAACTCAAAGTTTAAAATTTTTTTTTTCAAACTTTGTGATATACCCAAAATACTGATTGTAAGTAATTGTGATATCCATGTACTAAAAGTAAATGGTCTCATCGTTTACAATCTTTTAATTTTAAAGATTCGTCTACAAAGAGACTATTTACCTTTGGTATAAAGAAGTCACAATCATTTTTGTCCATTAAATTTCAAATGAGTTGTTGTAAGATTGTTATTGATTAGACACAAAGTCCCAAAAAATTTGTCAGATTTCATGCGCACCCCACGCCATCTAATTTGATATCTAATGAGTAGAAATAGTTGTAACCTCCTTGTACAAAACATCCAAAAAACAAAAAACCTCCTTTTACAAAAGCTAAATGGTCTCTTTGCAGACAGTCTCTTAATTTTATGAAAAATTGTTTCATGCGGGCTGAGCTGCATTTCTACAATATGTGACTCCAAGGTATAGAATATATATTTTAAAGATGGATGTAAATAGCATGTTCATCTAAGAACAATTGAAACTAACGGTTTAAATGTTTCTTTATAAAATTATTATTTTTATCTCTTAAATTTTTATTTTTTTTATATTCATGGCCTCCATGTTAGGGATTACATGTCCGTAAAAATTGGGTCCGACAATCCATCTCAAAAATAGGATTTTAAGAGTCAACTCATTTCTATATGGACTCATAGAGACCTTGTCCTAATTTTATTATTATATTGTAATTTTTTTATAATTTAATAAAAATTAGTACTCTTGCCCCCCAAAAGAAAAAAAAAAAAGTGCCCGAGTGGCCTAGGGCGAATAGTGCTCGCCACAGTAAGGGACTCTTGATCGCAGGAAGGGCCATGTTCAAGAGAATCACATGGTCATGTTCCAAAATTTAAAATGATACTTGAAGAGAACATTCACCCTTGCTCCTACTAAACATGTACGCTTACACATAACATCGACCCTTGGAACAATGCTT
The DNA here is from genome assembly GCF_000471905.2 of Amborella trichopoda. The sequence goes on from NW_006500178.1 coordinate 1,420,011, forward strand.
TTTGGGGTACTGTGCGACCAAAATGTACATATTGTCTCTCACACAAAACATCTTAAGGGAGCTTATCTCAAGACACTCAAATCATACTTACTTTGCTCAGCTAACATTTTTTTGTTGGAAAATATTTCCATATCCCATATTTTTAACATATATTTGATTATATGTATCTTAAGTTTTATATCTTCTAACCTCTTAAACTAACGTTTTTCACTTTGATCTTATTTTCTAACCTAAACAAATTATAAAATGACAAATATTTTTGAACCTATAGTTTCACTCTCATATCCGAACTTCTCCCTCTTTCACATTCCCCAAGCCCCTTCTCTATTTCTATTCTGTGTATTACCCCAACTTTCTTTCTCTCCCTTCGTATTACCTCTCTCCCCCGTCACTCCTCAAGCCCTATCTCTCTCTTTCCTTCACTGTATGGCCCTCTCTCTCTCTATGTGTCTGTATGGCCCCCGCTCTCTCCCTATTACCCCCTTCTCTCTCTCTTTGACTCTCACTCTCTCTCCCTTGTGTTTCCCCAAACCCCTCGCTCTCTCCCCCAAATGTCGTAACTTATAACATCCTTATAATTAAAGCTTTTGAATTGAAGAATAAAATGGCCCAAAAATGATTGATTGCTGATGGGTTCACTTATAGTGCTCTTGTACATGGTCTTTGCAAAGAGAAAATGACTCAAGAGCCAAAACAAGTTATCACTGAAATGCTCAAGAATGGACTAAAACCTGACTATTATATTTACAGTAGTTTGATTGACCGTTTGGTGAAAGTAGAAGAAATTAAAGAGGCTTTCAGTGTAAATGATAAGATGGTGACCTCGGGTATTTAGCCCAGTGCTATAACATATAACATGCTTATTTGTGGGGTATGCAAAAAGGGTACGGTGAATGACGTTGAATGGATGAGACGGTGAGGATGGGTTATACCCCAGATTCCATGGTTTATACTTCGGTTATTGAAGGACATTGTAAGAATCAGAATTTGCCTGAAGCTTTCGATCTTCTTGCCAAGATGAAGCAAAAAAGAGGGAAACCATATGTCTGTGGTAACTTATAGCATTTTGATAAATGAGCTTCACAAAGCAAGAAATTTCCAAATGGCCTTGACTAGATTTACCAACCGGACCTCTAAGTCTCCACTGCTGAACTTTCAAACTTTAATCAATCCTCAATTCACCATTGAGCCTTTTAAGCCCTAGCCAACTTCCTATAAAACCTAAATAAGGGTTCACATAGCATCAAACAATGAGACAATTGATGAGTATTTTAGGCACTAGGCAGAGATGGAAGGCTTTTCCCTTAAACTGAGAAATTTTGGAGTCGTCTAAGACTCCATTGAAAATGGCGGTATCTCTACAAATGGGGTGAATATCCGCAAATGGAGATCTTTGTGGTTTGGAACCTCTGCAAATTGATTTCTCTCAAAGAGAAGAGGGGTTTGGGGATGGATTCGGGAAACATAGGGTAGAGAGAAAGTGGGGTAATGCGGAGGGAGAGAGAGAGAGAGTTGGGGTAATACACATAGGAGAGAGCTTGGGGAGAGAAATAGGGAGAAATTTGGGGATGAGAGAGAAAAAGATAAATTCATAAAGGTTTGTCATTTTATAATTTGTTTGGGATACAAAAATAGAATTAAACTGGAAAAAGATAGTCTAGAGGATTAGAAGATACAAAACATAGAATTCCGATGGCTCAAAATATGTTTTGAAATCTTGAGTCTATGGAGATATAAAACTTAAAAATAAAGGATATAGAGATATTTTCCCTTTCTTTTTTAATAAAAATTTTATTCGGACATTACAACTTGCTCCAAATCGATTCCCTCATCAAGATTGACTCTACGTTTTAAGGACATCAATTCCAAAACTTTAAAACTATGATCTATGAATCTCTCTTTGTTGAAATTGGAAACATACTTTTTTGTTTGGTTGTCATAAAAATAGGGAAAGCTTTCTATACTTTCCACGATGTATAGAACTTATATATTTTCCCCCCATCCAACTGTCCAATTTAGATCAAGTGAGTCATTGATCGTTTAATCTAGATCCGATGTATTTAAGTTTTTTATTTTTATTTTTTCATACAAATTATATCAATATAAAATTTGGTACATATCCTCCTCTCAATGGTTTGCACCTAAAAAATATTTAAAAATATTTCTAATAAAATAAAATGATTACTGCTAAAATTTTTAGGGATATTTTGTTGGATATATTTTTAAATTTTTTTTATAGGTACAAGTTTAAGAAAGGAGTACAAGCCCAAAATTTGATGTCGAAATATTTCATAGAAAAATAAAAAAATAAAAAAATAGTGTAATGATAGGACATTGTAATTGGGTATATCTCAATCGTCAATTTAGATCAGATGGTTGGATAGGGTAAATAATATAACTTCTGTACAATAGGAAAAACGTAAAAGCTTTGCCATAAAAATAGGATGTAGTTTCTTTCAGGCCTAAGTTTTCTAAAAACAAAATAAAGCCTTGTCTCGAATTCTCATATGGAAATCATTCTGGCCATTGGAAACATTCATGATCGCTCAAAAACCAATTTCTAATATTAACTAAGAAATTTGAAGCTCGAAAAATGCCACAGATATTGCGGATCCACGAAAAAATTTTAGGGTGGAAATAGAGGGTGGGAATAGACAGTCTAGACAATGTCTTACAATAGACACTATTTTTCTGGTTTGAAATTTTAAATTTTTTTCACAACCATAATGGTCAAGGCCGGAATAATCGATTTGAATGTTTTCCAATGCCAAACTGCAATTTTTGTGAGTTTTAAAGTGATGTTGTACTTATTTTGATTGCATTGCAACCCTATCAAAATATTTTCATAAATATATTGATCTTTTATGAAAAACTTCACTATTTATTTACTCCAAAACATAGAAGGCATCTAACCTCCAATTAATCACAACCATAATTTAGTATGGTGAGATGGTATCTCACTTGATATTGTCATTATCAATAAGAAACAAGTACTGAATCATCATTATCATATCATCATCATGATCATTATCATCATGAGAGCATTTTGCCAATATTTTAATATTGTCATCAACATATTTGGTGCCATACAGTTAAATAAATTCATATTGGGGCCTTTTAAAAGTACATACCAAAACATGCGTGGATGCTATGGTTCCCATTAAATTAAGACAAGGATCGGATCGCCACGTTCACATTCTCAATTCGATTGCGACCGATCCAAAGGAGATGCGTAAAATCCGGTACATTATATGAACCGTTGCATTCATTATTGGATTCATTAATTGAGTTCTGTCATTCTTTATTGCGCTCTCTACGGCTCTGAGATGCTCTCCACCACTTTGCCTCTCAAAGCCGGTAGAGATAATGAACCATGCATTCATTATTGGGTTCGGTTCAAATGAGAAATACAAGATGTGCTCTCTCCCACACTCTACAACAAGATTCGCATGTTGGATAAAGCTACTGAATGTTGCACTGTGAGCATACATGATTGGACATAGTTTAAGTGTAGCCAGAGATGCGCCATCTCTGGATTATCTATTTTTTAGATGGATTTTGAATTTAATTTTTAGAAATATTTAATGAAAAAAGTTTATATAAGGTTGCAACCTAAAAATGTAGAATTACAGATGCACCTAAAAAATCCATCGAAAAATATTGTTTTAATGTTAAAAAGCCCTCTAATTGATCATCTCGACATCGACATATATGAATATGAAAAAAAATAAGATTTTGAGTCCCATAAATAGTTCATCTTGCAACACTTTGTCTAGACTGTCCACTTTCAAGATTTTCATATGTTTATAGATCTACTTGATTTTAGCTATTTTTGGAGTTTGAAATTTTATACTTAGATATGAAAATAGCTTTTGAGATAATCTTAAGATTTTTTTACACCAAAGCTACATGATAAAATGTGGAGGTGCGTCCTAATTGGATTGTTTAAAGTTGCAACCTTATAGAAACCACACCCATATTTAATATCTAATATAGTCCCTAAATAGTTGGGATAAGATTATGATAATGTTGATTGTTAATATGGGAGTGTTATCATGTAAAAATAGATCAATTTTAGAAATGATATTTTTGAAGAAAAATTTTGACCATGGATTTTGTTTCAATGTAGAAGAACCACTATTTCACATTCATTGTTAGGATGGATGTGTGATGCGTCAAGGGACGTAAATGTAGAACTGCATTCGACGTATACAACCAGGGTTTGAAAACTCATCGAGTCGAGCTAGACTAGCCCGGTTCAACCCGAGAATCGTCTGCTATCGAGTCGGTTCCACAAAAAAACCGAGAATCGCCCGTGTCTAGAGAGAACAGGGCGATTCTCCATAGTGAATCGCGAGTCTCACCGAAAAAATCTGAGCATTCTAGTAAATTTTTGGGTCTACAAGTGGGCGCCTCACGTGGCACTTAAAAATCCTTCGACATATCTACACGTGGTAACTCACCTCACATGTCTACCCCCTCGCTTTTCTACACGCGTAATGTAATATGATATTGCATTGAATTTATAGAGAACAAAGCAACACTCATCCTTCGATGTGGGATAATTATCACAAAAAATCATTAAAGCAAGACAATTGAATATATATTATTATAGAAGCTAAAAAAATCACATTAGGCGACATGGTGTGTTGGTTGAGAACTTCGATTTTTCGGTGGACGTCTAGCGTTCGAACCTCAGAGCGCGTCCTTGTTTATTTTGTTGTCAAAAAAATTGTTTATTTTTGTTGTCAAAAAAATAAACATGGGCAAAAAAAACTGTTGTTAAAAAATAGAAAAAATAAAAAATAAAAAGCTTTTCAAGATAAACATAAAAAAGATAATACAACATTTTTTTATTTTTCTTGTAAAAAAAATACAAGGTAATATAACAACTATTTCTAGCAAAAAAATAAAACAAAAGGCATAAAAAAATAAAATGTACTTTAGCAGCATCATTTTTTTATTTTTCTTGTAAAAAAATAAAAAGTAATACAACAAGCCAAAAAAAATGTAGTATACATCTTCTTCTTTTATAAAAAAAAAGAAGATAATCAACAAGTATCATATTTTTCTTGTAAAAAAAAAAGAAAGATAACACAATAAGTATTTCTTGTCAAAAAAATAAAAGGTATTTCTTAATACAACTTAGGAATAAATGGTCTAATTATATTTTTTATTTTTATAACATGATGGACTTTAACATAAATTTAGTAATATTAATTTAAAGATAGGATTCATACAATGAGGCCATTTGAAGCCTCTCTCTTTCTAGTAACAATCTCTTCCACTAATTTATTCTAGAAACCTAAAAAATTAAAAAAAATTGATACGCATTCTTATAATTTCTACATTGATAACTAAATATTTTACTTTATTTATTAATTTTTGTATTATAAATTATGTAGTGTACTATTTTTACAGTTGTCAATAATACATTTTAAATTAGATGATATTACAAAATATTTTGGATTTGTTATTATTTATACAATAAAATAATTATAAAATATTGTTGGTTTATAATATTATAGTTAGTTAGGTTGTAAAAATTTGGGCTTTTTTAGTGGATTAAGGTCTTCCGCCAATTCGATATTTTAGTGGCCAATTTTTCAACGATTTAGTCAACTCTTTATTGTAGTCCATATATGATTATATACATAATCCATGATAATTCTATGATTTCTTTTGTGTGATGTAAATTTAATGGTCAACATAAGTTCATACAAGGAAAGAACATCCCAATATTCATAAATTGATGAAAATAATGAAAGTTAATTATGTAGTACCCCCATTTCTTATTGGATTATTAAAAAACAACATTTATAATGAATTTTAATAATTTTTTTGGATTTTTTTAAAGCTTAATCCGAGCGATTCGGCCCGATTCCCGATCCGAATCACCGATTCGTCGATCCAGATCGGTTTTTGGGATTCCCGATCAGGGTCATCGATCCGTTTTTTAAACCACTGTATACAACACTTTTCCTACTATATTAGCTCCAATGCTTGGAATTTTTTTGTTACCCCAAGTTTTGGGGATGTAATCTCTAGAATCTAACAATCAACCTCCAAAAAAAAAAAAAAAAAAACTAATTTATTTTGTGTTCCTTAAGATTCAAATTATTTTGGGAGCAAGATTGAGGTGTTTAATGATTCAAAAACCATTTTTTTATTTTTGGAAATACTCATTCAATGACACCTAGATGGAACACAAGATTTCCGATTAAAACGGTTCCCAAATAACTCTTTTTCCAAAGGAGGTGTTGTGCAGTATGCTACGTAGGAGCACACCATACATGCTTTATGTTGTATATATTGAAAGCATATACAGCTATCTTGCTAGCATAAAATTTTGTCAAATTTCATCATGAATCTTAAATTTAATAGTAGAATTATGGAAGATGATTCATGTAACTGTAACTGACCTCAAATAGTTGAGATAAGGCTTAAATAATGATGATAATGATAATAAAGAACAATACAAAAGTGATAGCAAGTATGAATGTCGACGTCTAATACATGTCCAAGTTGTTCAATTGTGTAAAATGGCAATACAACAATACATATTGTCACATGTTAATATGGACCCTGTTTTTTTGCGGCCAAGCCCACATATGTAGAAATGCATGCCTCTTAATAAATATATTTTTTAGATAGATTTTAGGACTTAATTTTTAAGGACATATAATCTCTAACATGGAGATCATGAATATGAAAAAATAAATAAATTTTAAAAAATAAAAATAATAATTATAGTAAGAAAACATTTGGACTGTTAATTTCCATTGTTTTTAGATAGAACACCTATTTGCATCCATCTTTAAGATGGATGTTTTATATTTTCTAAACCGCATATGTAGAAATGCGGTCTAACACGTATGAAACAGTTTTTCTTTTAACATTTGTATAGCCTATTAGGATATTTGAATTAAATATAATATAAATTCTCTCATTTGTTCGTGCATGTATACTACATGTAGTGGTAGAGTGGAGTGATTCTACCTTGATGATCCTTGAAGTTCGATTTGTAAGCCCGAGGGAAATAATGCGTGAGACGACAGCCTCGATGTCTAGTGGTAGCGTGATAGGGCTGGCAATTGGCTGGGTCGCCTGCTCAGCCCAGACGGCCGAATTTCAGAAAATAAATGGCTTGGGCCACAAACTATGGCCTGAGTGTGGGCCCGAGCCACAAACTATGGCCTGAGCATTGGGCCCGGTCCACAAATTCTCGCCTGAGGGTTAGTCTTTAGCTGAGCCACCACGACTTTGGGGTGGCTTAGGGCTCACACCGTTTGACCAGCATTTTTTTTTCACTATTAGGCCCTACCCAGCCCGGCCTAGACCATGCTGGTGCTAGGCTTGGGCTAAGCCTGACTAGCGTCCATGAACCAAGACCAAGCTAGGGCAAGACAGGCTCAATCCTTTGGGTGTCCTGTGAGTGAATTTTTAGCAGTGTCTAGACTAGTCCGTATATTCTGACAGCAATGTCTGACATATATGACAGCAGCCTGAATGCAGAGCTTAAGAGTGTGGTTCCCCGTTTGGTGTCAGAGATCTGGACTCATGGGCCACTCATTTACAGCAGTGCCTGGACTTGTGACGCGTACCATACCTACTGTAATCTGGAGGTTAGGGTTGTACATCGACGCTAATGATACCTACTCTAATGTGGAGTTCAGGGTTGTAGACGCCTCTGAGCATAAGACATGAGTCCCCACGAAGGATCTGAATACAGGACACTGACTATAGCTGTGGACACGCATGACACACTGGTCCCACTGGGGACTCTAATAGGGTGCGGTTTGTACAGAGCCGAGGTCCTAACGATCAAAGTAAAATACACCTTTAAACAGTGTTAGGAAATGTGATTTTAATACTAAAAATCTTTGTAATACTCTTAAAATATATTTTTATATTTAATTATAAAATTTAAAATTTCAAAAATAGTATCGATAGAGCAGATCTATGAAAATTTGAAAATCTTGAATATTGACAGTTCAAAAATAAGTTAAAAGATACACTATTTTTAAAACTTGAAATCTATTTTTTTCTCATGTCCATGCATCTTGATGTCGAGATGATCAATTTGAGGATATTTAGACCTCAAACAACCTCTTCTAGCGAAATTTTTGAAATGCACTCTAATTTATTTGTTTAGAGCTTCTGCTCTAATGGGTATGGATCAAACTTTGGACTTGACGTATAAAGTTCGGGTCCGGATCTAAAATCTAGACCCGAAAATTATTCGAGTTGGGGTTTGAGTCTAGCCGGACCATACCCATACCCGAGCTGTTGCTGCACCTACTTGTATAGCCCTAGAATTACTTGTATCATGTGAATTAATACCTCCGTAGTACTCTTCTTTGGAATGGTGTAAATAAACTTGGATCGGAGATCATTGTTCCACCGCACAATGTGACTACTTATCCATCTCCATCCAATCAAAGGTGTGACCCATCGCTTTCGTTTTGAATGTCTGGGACCCATCATCTAAATAGGTGGACGTATTGGTACACTCACTTTTAGCAATCTTATCGCTGTCGTCTGCCACACAAATGTGACTGTTCTAGCACTAATACTTGGAGGCTGTAAGGCTTCTCAAAGACATGGCTTTGTGTAGGTAGTGTTAGCAATGGAACCCGCCATGGGCTAGGTTTGGGTAACCACAAAAACCTGCCTGAGTAACCGGCCCTAATCGACAGGTACCTGTTGGGGTAAAAAAGGGATAAAATTCTTTTAAAAAAAGTCTCAAAGAATATGAAAGTATGTTAAAAGTATAATTGAACAAAATATATTGAAATGAGATTAAAAAAATGGTGTTGAAATATCAATTTCTATTTAAAGGTATTTTAAAAATAATCCGAAAAAAAAATGTAAAAATAAGTATTTATGACCAAATTCCCAATCTTTTTTCAAAACAATAGAAAATTACAAGTAAATTTCTTATTTTTGAAATATTTTATAATTTTTTAAAATTTTATTTTAAGTTCCTAGCTTGACCACCCTAATGGGAAAAACCGACCACATACAGGCGCCGGTTCCATATAACACGGTTGGGTTCAAGTCAACCCTGCCGGTTTTGTGAACAGTGGTGTACGTTTTTTCTCTTTGGCTACAACGAAGTTTGCAGGTGATTATTATTTTCTCTTGATCTTGGACATTTCAACAATCTCAAACGATAATGCTAACATGCATGTTCCATCCTCAAGCATCAATTATTGGGGAGAAGGGCTGACACTTGAAATTAAATTGTGGGGATCTGCCAATTGATAGTCAGTGGACACTCGCGGGATCACATTTCGCACTTCCTCTGTTGGCCAAATTTTGGAGTTCAAATTTTGGAGATACACTATAGAATCACATAGTATTTTCATAGAAAGCTTTTGAGTTTCTAAACACTCTGATCAAATTGTCCCAAAATTAAACAATGCTTTTAACGAGAGAGAAAATGGATTTGCACCTGCTGCAGCATAAGATGTTTTGTCAATCAACATCAGAAATAAAAATCTTTTCGTATGTAGATGAAAGTTCTTCTCCAGTTAGAAAATGTTAGGTTTCAAGAACCCTCTTAGATATTAAAACAATAACCTTTAAAGTTGGATCCTACTGTGTACATAGTTAGCTAGAAACAAACTAAACGACTATGAAACATAATAAAGGTACGAGAAATAAAATACGAACACACAGGTTCCACCAAAACATAAAGATTTATCTGCTTTACCTGAAAAGGCTATATCTATAGGCATGGAAAACTAAAATCTATTATACTTAAGAAAATTATATCACAGATTTTGAAACATAAAAAGTATTTTACTAACCCTCAGCTATACCCATTTAAACAACCAGTAAAACCAATCTTCGGATTGACATCACTTGTGGTTCTTCCTTCTCTTTGCTTGCTAGATAGAATGCAAGAATAATGAAATTGACTTTTTCCGAAGGTGACATCCCTCAAAATCTCTATGAAAATTGCTTCTCTACAATAAATATTCCTCTCTGTACATGAGACATGGTTAGCTAGAAACTTATCTCTAGAAGTTCCTCTTTTATGGTGCAAGGGGCCATTGGCTCTCATAGAGAGACGTCCACCTATCCCACAAGGTGACCCAAATTGAGCACACATAATTTTCCTCTCATTCATTATAGATGAAGATAATATTCCCATATCATATGGGAATCTCATAAATATTGCATATATCTCAAAACATAGATAAATCCAAGCGTCTTAATATAGTTGGACATCCATGTTCTTTAACTAATATTGACTTTAGCTACAGTAGAATTTCTATAAGACGATGATTCGCCTATCACCATCTTTAATAATTTCTACTTTGATAGCAAATCATGCTCTTGGGAAGACATCCATCACAATATTATATGGCTTTTTCCTTTTTTTTTCCAAAGAAATCTATTTGTCATTCTTGCTTCAAAAGGTTGTGCTCACTTTTATATTTCTCTAGTTCAAACAATACACTCGCATATCATGTGCTATATTTGACTGAATGCATACTCCTAGCTTTGTACAGAACTATATGCTCTAGTAGCACTTGTTAGGTCTCAAGAACCCTATTAGATGTGGAAATAGGAACTTTGGAAGTTGGATCCTGCCATGATCATGTAGTAACTGGCTAGAAACAAAATAGGTGACTATGAACCATAATACAGGCATGATAAAGATATCACAAAACATACATACGACGAGAACATAAAAATTTATGTAGTTCACCAGATAGGCTATGTCTACAGGTGTGGTCAAATTGAAACCCACTATATCGATGAGAGTTACCTAATAGATTTTGAGACAAAAAATGTATCTTACTGATTTTCGATAATATCAACTTGAGCAATGCTTGAAACTACACTCTCTTGGATTACATCACCCGTCGTTCTTCTTTCTCTTTATTTTTAGCAACTATTACTAAATATACCTAAGAGATATGCGCCGGGAATGAGATTGACCTTATCTTTCAAAAGGGGATACCAGCCTTAATCTCCATTGGAACTGTTGTTCTATAAGAAATAGGTTCTACTCTCCAATGAAGCATGTATGTACCATCTCTCTAATTAGAAGCTCACTTCCATATCTACGTGTCCCTTTAGAAGCACGTCCTACTGAATTTGGTGCTGTCCAAAATCACCAACACCAAGAAATCCCATATTATGACCCACATAAGAAAATCCCATATTATGTGTGATTGAGATATTTCTTTATTATGTGCGATTGCTATTAACCAATTAGATATTCTTTATGAGTTGGTTATTGGGATAATGTCGTATTAGATTAAGATGGTCCTGAGAGTCCATATTTAGTGGGATAAAGTTAGAAGTCCTAAAGTAGGAAAAAAAGAGTCTCATGTATCACTTTATGGGGAGTTGCATTTTCTATTTAAAGTAGCTCTTGTAGAGAGAGAAAGTGTGCCCTAGTTATGCCATCATATGGGAATGGTGGTTTCCTCTAGAGAAAGAGAGGGGAGTAGGGTCTCTTGTGCATAATAAGATGCAAGGTCTCTTCTTAGAGAGAAGATATCTTCCAATGTAGACAAACTTTGCGATGATGCCTTTTGTAGACTCCTCAAGATTGAAAGGCTTGTTGTTTGTAGAGAAGTGATTTCCAAAGAGATTTTGGATCGTTTATCCTTTTAGTTAGAGAGAAAGTCATGTTGCTCTTATGTCTCTATCTGGTGTTGTTAGTAATGGTTGCCAGAAGTAAAAAGAATGAAGGGAGAGTGGTTTAAAAGTGTTCGCCCAACTGTATTTTGTTGAGGTTTAGAGAGGTAACTCTATGTTCTAAAATTTTTGATGTAATTTTTGTATAATGTATTTCAGTTTACCATGCCGGTAGATGTAGCTCTTGTGGCGTGAACCATGTAAATCTTTATGTTCTTGTAGTATATGTTTCATACTTTATTTCTCGTACTACCAAAAATCAACCCATCGGATTTAGGGCTTCCACGCACAACACCTCCTTCTCTGTGTAAAAAGCAGTTGGATTTCTTTATAAAGAAGTAGCACATATTCTTTCTCCTTTCGTTTCTTATATTATATAGGATTCTTATAGGTGTCGCATATATCCTAAAACACAAGACACATAACCCAGAGTCCTAATTTAGTGTGATTTCAACCTTCTTTACTAAGCAGGAACCCTACTTATGGTAGGATTTCCATAGGGAAGTGATTTTGCAATCACTACCTCTAACAGTAAAATCGGAGCTGCCATGCAAGTAAGGGAACACATACACACACTTATGTCAACAAATAAGGGAAATTTTATTTCTACTAGTCTTATTCATGGACTTGAAAGGTTTCTATTTTTTCGGATTTAACGTGAAAAGTTTGGAGTGACAGATCTATTTGATGTTTGGTTTGTTGAAATGTAGGTGGGTATCTTGTAATTCAACCAAAAAAACGAAGGGATATCCAAACAATCTCTTACTTGTTTTTTACTAGTTGGATTGGATTACATGTGTTGCAAGTAAGAATGAGATATGAAAATAAATAAAAGAAATATTTGATAATTTAAAAGTCCTTAGTAAAATATAAAAATCAATCATGAATCTTGATAAATTTTAAACTTCACACTATAAAAATATAAATTTATTAAAAAATTCATAAAAGATATAAAGTTGAATTTTTACTTTGTGGTAAAAAACAAAAAATTATTGTTTTAACATTCTAAAGTTTACAATAATAGTAAAACTTGGTTACAATTAATTATGGATACATAATAATTCATAAAATTATATTTAAATTTTTGAAATGGTGACATGTAAATCTAAAAAAAAAAAAGGTCCAAAATATTTTTAAACTAAAGTTTATTAATTTAGAATATAAAATTTTTATAAGAATTTTAGGATGCATCAAAACTCCTAAATAAAATCGTGGTTTACGCATGTTGCACCTAAGAATGAAATATAAAAATACATAAAACAAATCTCTTCATACTATAGAAGATAATATTATTTTGTTGGAAAACATATGTAATGCACTAGTCTGATAATTGTGGTATATCAAGATGACTATACGCATTTAAAAATGTCACGATATATATAATTCATGCGATAAGAGTGCTCAAATCATATGTGCCATAAATACATAAAATCATAATTTTTTCACTCAAAAAAGCTTATTTAATATCTAATACGGATTTCTAATGAATGATATTTTTTAAAAAAACTTGCATGCAAATTTTATAAGATTTTAATTGTGGAGAGAGAGATCAAGTTGAGAGAGAAACCCATTGAAGGACAAAGGGAGAGAGATCGCGAGAGAGAGAGAGGCTAGGGTAATTAGAAAAGAGAGACAGGGGACTACATTTTAAATATGTAGAGAGAGAGAGAGAGGACATAAAAAGAGCTAATGAGGGATCATCCCCAAAACATTTGCAAGGATATCTAATCGATTTTAAATAATGAAAGAGAGAGTTAGCCATAGAATTTTTGCATGTATATCAAATATAGGTTTAAATATGGAGAGAGTGAGAGGACATAAAAAGAGATGTTTACATGCATATATCATAAAAAATAATAAAATTGATAATAAAATTGAAAAACAATGACACTTAACAACAAAATTCAAGGTTGGGTGTTGGGAGATGCTTTCTCTCTAATGTTTTCATCTCTATTGATAATTTCATATCATATATTTATTAAAATAAAAAATACTTATTAATTTCACTTGTTTTTGCGGTTCATAAAAAGACTGATGTATATCACATATGATTTTAAATATGGAGAGAGTGAGAGGACATAAAAAGAGGTGTTTATATACATATCTCATAAATAATAAAAAATTAGATAATAATTTTTTTAAAAAAAACATGTATCAACCAAATAAGCCAGGTTGGGTGATGGGAGATGCTTCCTCTCTAATGTTTTCATCTCTATTGATAATTTCATATCATATATTTATTAAAAAAAGGGAAAATACATTAATTTCATCAGTTTTTACGGTTCGTATATTAGGGATATCAAATATCTTGTGAACTTTTTACTTGGAGAAAAAGTTTGGAAGCCATGACGAGATAAATATTAGGCAATATGGAGTTGGTGGATTTATTTCCTCAGAACGATATAGGGAAATTATCAGAAATATACTTTAATTTTTGCTTAATTGAAAAAAAACCCTTAACTTTTGTAAACCTTGCCCACACTATTTTTCTTCAATTTTTGTATATCTTGACCAAAATAGTCTTCACGGTAGTCGTATTACCGTGAAGATCGCATTACAGTGCTTTAAGTACCGTAATGAATACCACATTTTATACGTCATTTATAAAGTAATGATAACTCAAAGGGTTATTATGGCACTCGAATTACTGTAATACTGCCTAACTTGAAGCCTTTCTCTCTCCTCTTCTCTATTTTCTCCCTCATCTTGTGGGGGGACTAGCTTGCCCTACTCTCCTGATATTAAAATGAAGGTTTGTTTTCTCTCTATATACCGATATACTCATATCTCCTAAATCCTATCTTGGGCATTGTGTAGTGATCTCAAGAACCCCTTAGCTTGCGGAACCGAGAATCCCAAATATCGAGATTCCACCCAAGATCGTGTACTCAATTAGCCAAATGCGACGTAGATGAATGCAACTATAAATTGAGTGCGAAAAATACAGAAAACATAAAAAACACACCACAATAACATATGATTTACGTGGTTCACCCCGTAAGGCTATATCCACGGCCTCGACAACTAGAAATCCACTATCACAGTGAAGATTACAGTTTTGAGTTACAAGAGATAATACCTATCTCTAAATATTGATAAAAAACCATCATCGATCTTCCCTTCTAAACCCGATATCCCGACCGAGCAACACCGTCAATTAACCTATTTCCCACAGCAATGCCGCTACCAAAAAGATAATTTCGAGAGCAATATAGATATTTTCTCTCGCTAGAGGTGGAAGTTAACTAACCTAAAACTCATGAGAATACCGCCCCTCTCTCAGAGGCCATATCTCTCTCTCTCGGAGACTCATCTCCATATTGGAGATCCATTCCCATAACCCTCAAAGGGGTGAACCCTCAAAGGATAGGTATTACGTCATCCTTCACTCTATTATAACGATATCCCTTTTTTGCTTCCCAAGAAAGTCAAATTTCTATTTTCCATAATACCCTAATCTTTAGAAGAAGACATGGGTATAGTGATTTAGCTAACACCAAACCCAACAATCTCCACGTTGATAGCGAAATCACCATAATTGCCTTGACAACTTTCATTTAATAGATTTATTGTCTTCATACTTACCTTTATTGTGGAATTTTCACAAACACTTTGCCTTTACATTTCTTTCCACCTCAAACTATGGATATTTCTTGGTTTCTTCTTCCTTGCTTCTATTGTGAATTTTTTACAAACAATTTTCCTTCATATTTCTCTACCTTGAGCCATGTATCTATCAAAGTCCACCATTCATCATTTTCTTAATGCAAGTCTTAGCCCTGTATACACCTCATACTCTGATACCAATTGTAGTGATATCGAGAACTCCTTAGCTTGCGGAACCAAGAATCCCAAATACCGGGATCGCATACAAGATCGTATACTCAATTGGCCAAATGCGAAGTAGAAGAATACAACTATAAATCGAGTGCAAAAAATAAAACAAATATAAAAAACACATCACAATAACACATAATTTACGTGGTTCACCCCGTAGGGCTACATCGACGGCCTCGGCAACTAGAAATCCACTATCACAATGAAAAGTTACTAGAGATAATACATATCTCTAAACATCAGTAAAAAATCGGCACCGATCTTTCCTTCTAAGCTCGGTCTCCCGATCGAGTAACACTGTCAATCAACTTCTTTCCTACCACAATGCGCTATTAGAAAGATAACCTCGAGAATAATATAGAGATTATCTCTATCTAGAAGTAGAAGTTAACCAACCTAAAACTCATAAGAATACTGTCCTTCTCTCAGAGGTTATGTCTCTGTCTCTTGGAGACCCATCTTCATATTGGCGATTCATTCCCATAACCCCCAAAGGGGTGATCCTCAAAAGATAGATATTATGTCATTCTTCAATTTATAATAAAGATATCACTTTCTTGCTTCCCAAGACAGTCAATTTTCTATTTCCCATAATACCCTAATATTTAGAAGAAAATATGGGTATGATGATTTAGCTATCACCAAACTCAACACATTGATGTAACGTAGCATTTTTCTCTCTCTTGGATTCCTTGTGGTTTTGCTTTGTTTCTCTCTCATGGATTTGATGTTTTTGTCCCCTAGTATTTCTCTTACTTTTTCCTCTTGTTGTTTGGGTGTTTTTCTCTCTTTAATTCTTAGGTGTTTACCCCTTCTCTCAAATGGATGTTTTTATACCTTTTTTCGAGTGTTTAGGTGTTTTTCTCTTTCTCTCTCTTGACTATTTTCTTCTCCTTCTCTCCCCCAAGTGTTAAGGCGTTTTCTTGGTTTCGCTCTCTTTCTCACGAGTCATTTTGGGCTTTTCCCTCCTCTTTCATGGCGCTTTCTTCTCTTCCAAGGCCATTTGTATTCACATTCACTTTATCTCTCATGGGGCATTCATCCTATAGTTTTTATTCCATCTCAACTCTATTATTCTTCCTTTTTTTATGTTTCTTTCTCTTGTATTTTTTTTTTTATTGTAGAGCATGAGGTTCAAGAGCTTCAATGTGTATGCTGGTTGAGACCCTTCCAGGGTGTGTTGTGGTCTTGAAAGTACCATAATGCTTAGCTTAGTCATTACGATACTTAAAGTACCGTAATGTTTAGTCTGATCATTACGGTATTTAAAGTACCGTAATGCAATCTTCAGGATAATACAACTACTGTGAATACTATTTGGTAAAAAAAAAACTATCAAAATTGAAGAAAAAGAGTGTGGACGAGATTTATGAAAGTTGAAGGTTTTTTTTCAATTAGGCAAAAATTAAGGTACATTTCTTATAATTTCCCAAAAATATTCTTTAAAAAGGGATGTACAATATCACCCATTTAGGTCCTCTCCTTAAATTTCCCTCCATCTATCCCATCTCATTAGCTATTTTCTAACCCTATTTTCATCATTTAAATTTTAGAAAGAAATTAGTCTATTTTAAATTGTGTGATTGGGTATAGAAGTTCTCTCTCTCTCTCTCTCAAATTTTGGTTTTTTTAAAAAAAAATATGGCGCTCCTCAAAAATTGAGAAAGGAAATGTAAGAGACAAAAACATTATTTACGTCACACATAATTTCAAAAAAAAGGAGGACATCTAAAGCTCCTAAAAATCTTATCAAAAGCTCTTAGAATTTGGGATTTCTCTTGCCTTTTTATTAAATTAGATAATAATCAATTTTATATATCGCTACCAAATATGATACCATCTCTCTATTTCTATAGTGTCTATATAGACAAATATGATATTTTTGGGTAATTCAATGGGGATGATGAGCCCCTACCCATTTTTGAAATGGATAGTGGTTTTTTAATGCGTTAGGTGAGAACGGAATCCTAAACTTTAGGTCAGGCACAAGTGGTGCTACCACCACAACCCCAACCCATTCTTGATACAAAATATAGTTTATACTACCTTAATTGTACACACACACTCTCTTCCCTTAAATATGGAAATGTATCATGCAATCTCCATAGAATTAAGGTGCTTTCTTATTTTCATGACGTGTGTCCACCCCTCAACTCCACTTAACTTTAATAGTAAAATTTGCCATGTGAAGTAGTGATACTATTTACCCATTCACAAAGTTAAAATAAATTTTAGGAGTATGAAAGTATGTCATTAAAAACATAAAATTTCTTAAGCACTTTTAATAATATCAGGGATTTATGATTAGAAATAAAACATATAAAATAATTTAAATGATCATAAAAAGTAATAAGAAAGGGTTTGTCACAAAAAATATTCAATGTATTTAAGAAAAAATAAATGATAAAAGATAGATACCTTTTTCATCTCATCGTATCAATAGAATATTTTTTATATATCTACGACTTCATAATAATAAATGTGAAAATTGGTCATAATCTATTTTTTAGGCATATAACTTTCTAAAACTTGGTCATAATCTATTTTTCGGGCATAGAACTTTCACCAAAATTTCAATGTCACATTCAATTTGCTAACAAAGCAAGCTGATGAGTTATGGGAAAAAAAAATTAAAAGTGTGAGAAGTTAATGTAAAAAATAAGAACTTCTTTGCGATTTATTCTCAGCCAATTACATAATAATATGCATGATGTTAAAGTTATCAAAAAATAAATATTAAATAAATAAACAAAATTTTTGACATACCTTTGAAGCTTTTTAGAGATGTATATAGCATCATTAAGCATAACGAATACAATAACAATACCTGCACAATAACAAACAAATAAAAATATTTTGAAGCTTTTTAGAGATGTATATAGCATCATTAAGCATAATGAATAAAATAACAATACCTGCACAATAATAAACAAATAAAAATATTTATAAAAATGGACAATTCAATAAAAAAAAACTCTAAAAGATATCAAATACTAATAAACATAAATAATATAATAATAATGCATACTCTCCCTCTCCGTCTTTCTCTCTCTATATATGATGGGAGCACGCCTCTTTAAACCACTTTCTCTCACGCCTCAATTAAAATCTTAATCTTATTAAATATCATGTAATTTCCTCTCTACCTATCATTGTCCTCTCCTAGTCTACCTCTTCCTAAAAATACGTCTCTCTCCCTCATTTTCAAAGATGGACCAAATAATAAGTCAACAATCTTATAACCTCTATAGTATTAGGGTCATTTTTTATTCTTGTGATATGTGTCCACTCTTTAACTCTCGCTTAATAATGTAGTATAGATAGTATAGATAAATGAAAAGTAAAAAGCTATGAAACACATAGAATTGTCTAATCCTGTGAGAAAATGAGAATTCGAGGCTATGAAACACTAAAGAATTGCCTAATCCAAGAGGAGAGAGAAAGATTATCATCTTGTTATATGGATCAGAGAATTATTGCCTTTATAGATTATATTTGTGCCTGTTCGCTAGAAATTGTAGAATAGATGGGACTTCTCACTGTTAAAGATCAGATTTCTATTAGCAACATCCGTTCATGAAAGTTACTTACCATACTGTTACTAACTCTTTCAGCAATCAAACTCCATGTAGCGTGACATGACACCTATTTTGCCAGTGGATGATTGCTGTACAGCAGATAGGAAAACTGGTGATAACTATCGTATTTAAATATGGTAATTACGGGCTGGACCAAATTTATGGAAAATTTATTCGGATATCTAGTTGTTTTGGGTGACGTTTTTATAAGCTTGCAACCTTACAAAATCCAATTAAAGTACACCCTCCAATTTTATTATATCAAGTAATTTTGGTGTAAAAAATTATTACGATTGTTTAAAAATCTATTTTTATATCTAATTATAAAATTTCAAATTAAAAAAAAGGTTAAAATCAAGTAGATTTATAAACATACGAAAATCTAAAAAATGGAAGGTCTAGATAATGTGTTGCAAGATGCATTGTTTCTAAGATTCAAAATAATTTAATTTTTTCATATTCATACATCTCGATGTCGAGATGATCAGTTAGAGGGTTTTTCAATATTAAAACAATATTTTCCAATAGATTTTTGAGGTGCATCTTTAGTTTTACATTTTAAGGTTGCAACTTTATATAAACATTTTTCATTTGGTTTTGTACAATTTTGCCTCTATGCTTGACGTTGAAAATATCAGACCTCTTTGTATTTTTCTCTTTGTATTTTTCTTTTTAAATTTTTTGAAGTGTACAGACCGGTTTCGTACTAAAAACATTAGACCGGTTATGACACTAGAAGTTATTTATAAGGGAATGGTTTGTATAAGGCTGAGGCCCTAACCGATGGCAGGTGCAATAACGACGAAAGATGTTTTACTATCATTAATCATCTTTGTGATGGTACGTTCTGACTTTCAATAGAATGGATAAGACTTCTCCCTTTTAAGGATCAGATTTCTCTTAGGAATCACATCCGTCAATGTAAGTGACTGATCTTACAGTCACTAACTCTTTTAGCAAACTCAATCCATCTACGTGACACGACACCTAGTTTGAGAGTGCATGATTGAAGCGCAGCAAACAAGAAAAATTGCGATCAGCATCGCATTCATATATGGTATTTACGGGCTGGACCAAATTTATGGAAAATTTACTCGGAGGTCAATTTCTTTTTGTCCAATTTTGTTATTCGAGTCGATAATGGAAACATCTAACTGTTTTTTTAATTTTATTTCTTAATTTTTTTTGTAAGTGTCGGACCGATCTACTTCTAGGAGCATTGGACCGGCAAAGACATTATAATTTTTAGCAAACACATTATAATTTCTAAAGGGTATGGTTTCTATGAGGCTAGGCCCTAACCAATCAATGTAAGGCATACCTTCATAGTGCCGAAACATGTTTTATTTAATATAAAAAATCTTTGTGATAGCCTAAAAATTTATTTTTATATCTAAGGAAAAGTATATAATGAGACCATCTATCTTTGGTACAAGGTGATTATAATAAATCTTGACCATTAGATGTGAAATTGAGTGGCTGCATTTATTTCATTGACCATGCACAAAGTTTGAAAGAATTTTTCTCGAACTTTGTGACATACCCAAGCTATCAGATCTCATATTAGATGGTTGTAAGCAAATTGTGACCTCCCTATTCAAAAGATAAATGGTTTCAATGTATACAATCCCTATATCTAATTATAAAAATTAAAGATTAAAAAACAATAGATTGAGCGGATCTATGAATACTTGAAATTCTTGAAAATTGATGTTTTAATTAATACATTACAAGATGCATTATTTCCAAGACGTGAAATTTATTCTTCTCATGTCCATACATCTTGAGGTCGAGATGATCGAATTGTTTTTAACGTCCAAACAACCTCTTCTTGTACTGTTTTGAGATGCTGATTGTTTAAGGCCTCAACTTTATATATTTTTTTTCCATTTTTTAAATGATCTTAAAAAAGAGCAGCTAGTGTAGTACAATATCTCTAATATCGGACAGCCCTACTGCCAACTGATTCTTCCTCTAATATCAAGTTGTGTTCAAGGTGGTTTACTGTGGTTGGCCCTCAATCTCGACGACTCAGGGATAGGACTTGACCCGGGTTTGGGGACCGCTCCCTCAAAAAACCACGTGTTGGTGAGACGCGCAGATAGGTGACCAACAGTGAGGGAGATTTTTTGTGTGGCAAGGGATTCAAACACTTAACCTCACCGCGATTTGGGTTCATGGACACGTCTGGGCTCTCAGGAGCCCACTTAGACCAGACAATGAAAGCCCCTTTCTCCTCAGCTCGATTCGACGCTGATTCCCTTGACTCACACTGCGTCTTATTAAATACACATATATGTAAGAAGGCTAAATGGTGGTTCATTAATTCCGGCTTATCCTTAAGGAGCGGTCTTGATGGGTATGGAAGAAGAGACGGTCGGTAATGATTGGTCGACGAAGAAGATATAAAATAAGTGGGTAGTTATGAAAGGGGAAAATGAAGTCGTTAGGTAATTTGACAGCCTTTCAGTGCCACTTCCCCTAGGAGGCATCTACGGTGGTACGGGAAGGCATCGAATCAAAGTTCGCATGCCACAGAGGATGCTTGGAGGAACGAATACTGTGGGGCAAGCCCAAGCAGAATGAGAGCTTCCTAATGATTGGATACATGCAAAAGAGAACAAGAAGGAGGAGAGGAAGAGGAAGGAACTCCCTTGAAAGCTCCTTTTATGGTGATTACCCCTAAAGGACCTTAACCAAGAGTGACTTCGTAAGAAGAACTCCTCCAAAAGCCCCTCTTTTGGTGATTACCCCGAAAGGACTTTAACCAAGAGCGACCTTCGCGAGAAGCGACGAAAGAGAAGAGGAGAGGAAAGGAGGAGAAGAAAGATAAAGAAAGCAAAGAAAATGCAAGGGAATGAGAAACATGGACTAAGAGTTATGAAAGAAAAAATTTAGAGAGAAGTGGGAGTAAGAAAAGAAGAGAGTTTAAGGGTGAGAGGGTTCGAGAATTTAAGAGTGTAAGAAAAAAGAGGAGTTGAAAGTAAGAGGTTTTAAGAGAATAGAGGATATAGTTGAATAAAATATGAGGGACTAAGAGAAATTTGAGATTTTAGAGAGGTTGAGTTTAAAGATCTTGAAAGAGTTTGGAAGAAAGGGGGTCAGAGAGTGAAATAGAGAGAGTTAAGAGACCTTGAGAGAGAGAATATAAGAGAATTGACAATTTAAAGAAAAGCTCGAAGAATTTTAAACAATAAGAGTGGTTTGAAAGATTAAGGGAAAGAAAGAGCTTGGGAGATTGAGGGACTTGGAATTTTAGGGGTTGAGAGATGAATTTGAAAAGTTTAAGAACTTTTGAGATTTTGAGAGAGAGTTTAAGAGAATTGAGGGTTTGAGGGGGAATCTAAGAGATTTGAGAGTTTTGGGGGTTTTAAAGAGCTTTAAGGATGAAGAAGATAAGAATTTAGAGTGTTTGAAATGGTTTGGGATATTTAAGGTTTTAGAGACTGGGGGTTAAAAGATTTTGAAAATATGAGAATGAAGACATTAAGGGAGTTTTAGAAATTAGAAATTAGAGAGCTTAAGAGACCTTAAAAATAAAGTGCTTTAAGAGAGCTTGAGAGAAAATTTAGAAAATGAGATTTTAGAGTACCTGGGAATTTAGAGAACATTGAGATTCTTTGAGAGGCCAAGAGTTTAAAGAATAAGATTTTTATTTCATTTTATTATTATTATTGTTTTGCAAACATAAGAGTTTTAAAAAATTCAAAGGTTTTGAGGATCAAGAGGAAAGTTTAAAGACTTGAGAGAGGGTTGGGCATGGGCTGGAGGCTTGGGTCCTTAACATTTATAGAGAGAAAGAGAGCGAGTCGACGGAAAAAAAAAGGGTAGGGGGGGGGGAGGGAATCGGCAATTACTGTTGGTTCGGACAAGTGGGGGAGGGAACATGAGAAAGAGAGAAGAGATGGGTGAGAAAGAGGCGGACCGGCAATTGATGTCAACTTAGATAAAGGGAAAAGTGGGAGAAACAAGGAAAGGAGAAGACGAAGGCGAGGACTGGTAGTGGCTATCGCATTGGACGAGAAGGGAAGAATGAGAGGAGCATGCGAGAGAAAAGAGACGGACCGACAGTGGCTACCAGTCCAGATGTGAGAGGAATAAGAGGGGGACTGAGTGAGATAAAAGAAATGGATTGGCAGTGGCCATTGGTACGAACGAGAAGGAAAGAATGAGAGGGGCGAGCGAGAGAAAAGAGACGGACCGACAGTGGCTGCCGATCTAGACAAGAGAGGGAGAGGGAGAGTGAGAGAAAAGAGACGGACCGGCAACGGCTGCCTGTTCAGACGAGAGGGAGAGTGAGAGAAGAGAGAGAGATAGAGGAGACAGACCGGCGGTCTAGACAAGAGGGAGTGCTAAAGGGGATGAGAGAGATAAAGAGACGGATCGACGGTGTGTGCCGATCCAAACGAAAGAGACTGAAGAAAAGGGGGATGAGAGAAATGAGGAGACGAACCGACAATGGGTGTCCGTCCAGATGAGAGAGATTGAGAAAGGGGGATGAGAGAAATGAGGAGACGAACCGGCGGTGGTGCCGGTCCAGATGAGAGAGAGTGAGAAGGGGAAATGAGAGATAAGGAGACGGATCGGTAGTGGGTGTCGGTCCAGGTGAGAGAGAGTGAGAAAGGGGGATGCGAGAGATGAGGAGACGAACCGGCGGTGGGTTCTGGTCCAGACGAGAGAGAGTGAAAAAAGAGATCGAGAGAAATGAGGAGACAGATAGACTGTGGGTATCGATCAAGATGGGAAAGAGTGAGAAAGGGGGATGAGAGAGATGAGGAGATGGACCGATGGTGGGTGCAGGTCCAGACGAGAGATAATGAGAAAGGGGGATGAGATAGATGAGGAGACAGACCAATGGTGCGTGCTTGTCCAGACGGGAGAGGGAGATAAAGGGAATGAGAGAGAGATAGGGATGAAAGGGACAGATTGGCAGCGGCTGTCGGTCCAGACGAGAGAGAGTAAAATAAGGGAGTGATAGAGCTGAAAGAGATGGATCGACAGTTAGTACCGGTCCATACGAGAGTGGGAGATCGAAGAGTGAGAGAAAAGAAAGAGATGGACTCATATTGACTGACCGTCCAGATGAGAGAGAGTAAAGCAAGGGAGTGAGAGAACTAAAAGAAGAGGACCGGCAATTACTACCCGTCCAGACGAGAGAGGAAGAAAGGAGAGTGAGAGAGATGAAAGGGATGGACCGGCAGTGGCTGCGGGTCCAGACCAAAGAGAAAGGAGAAAGAGAGGGTAAGTGAAAGAAAGAAGAACGGCCGGCATTCAGATGGGGGAAAGAATAAAGAGAGAGAGAAGGGAGTAAAACGGGGGGGGGGGGGTCGGTATGAACCGTTTACCTAACCGTGGACCAGGCTGCTTTGAGTCTTCTTAGTGTAGGCCTAGACCCTTTTGTAGAAGGAGGGTACCAATGAGCTAAGGAATATAGACCTAGGATGGTTAGAGAGGTTTAGGAAAGAAGGTCTATAGTTTGAAGTGGGTTGTGGACTAGGGAGGTTGTCAGATGGTTGGTTGGTGGACTAGGGAAAAGTACAAAAAGGGAATAAATATTCTCTCTCCTCTCTCTCAAAAGTGAAAGGAAAGCACACATAAAGAAAACAAGCTCATGAACACTATCCTTTTGATAACTTGTAACCTTAGGGTTACAAATGAGCATAACCATGCTTATATATCATCTCCTTGAAATATGGATAGTCACTTAAAAGAAGGCAAAAGTTTGAAAAATACAAATAAATTGATTTAATGAATTAATCCCGTTTTTGAAAAAAATGACCAAATTGCCCTTAGCCACAAATTTGAAAATGGCAAAATGATCCCTCAAAGAAGGGCCTCTTGCCATGGCCATGCTTTGAGCTTCCTTTTGGTGTCTTCCGGGTGCTTTTTGATTGAGCAAATTCTATAAGAACATTGAGCTTGTTGAGAGGATCATTTTGATATCCATTAACAAGGTTGAGACTGGTTTTTGGCCATGTTTTGGAATTCCGGCCAAAACTCATAAAGTTGCTGTCTTCTTGCCTCATACATGCTCATTTTTCCATTTTTTTGTCATTCTTTTCATCACAAATTGTTGGGGAAGTCGTTAGGATCGTTTGCGATAAAAACCCCATGATTTTGTATTCATTTGATCATTATAGTAATTTTGAAGGTTCCTGAAAAGTGGAATTCCGGTGCAGAAACTATACCTTCTTTCTAACCCCGATATGATGCTTTATGGGTTTCCATTTTGAGTCCATGAGTACTCAAAACGAATCCCTTTGAGTCACAGTCTCAATGAACCTATTCTTGAAGTCATTGGTGCCCAAAATCCCATATTATGGGCTTTTGAATAAGCATGCATATTGCTAAAAATTGCTGCCTTTTCCCACCACTTTCTTGCGATTTTCTTTCCTCGATTTCTTCGTGTACGGGTCATCTCACGGTGCGTGCCACCCACCAAATCGTAAGTAAGGAGAATGATATTCCTGAAAGTGGGGACCATTAGCTTCAAGGTGAGGGAGTTATGAGCATCACAAAACCCATCCCGTTCTTGGAAAGCATAGTTACTATAAATAGTAACTGGCTAAGTGTTCATACGTGAATAGTAAAAATCTTTGCCTTTTGTGGAAAGTACGACCTAGGAAGGTCGGATTGGGTTGAAATTTGACATAATAACTGTTTCCGACCTTTCGAGTTGAATGGTAGTGGTGCCACAATCATTGGGTATCCCTAAAGTAGGCTTTCCCAACTATAGTTGTACCGTTAGTTGCTAGAAACCTGTCATTTTTGGGTAGTGGGACCTAAGAGGCTCGGTTTGCATCGAAATTTGGCATGGTTACTATTCTTAATTTTCCAAGTCCAATGGAAATGTTCCCATGGTAACTGGTGGCCTCTAGAGTAGGTTTCCCAAATTGTGGTGTATCGTTAGTCATTAGAAACCTACCATTATTGGGCAGCAGAACCTAGGATGGTCGGATTGTGCCGAAATTTGGCATGGTAACTATTCTTAACTTCTCAAGTCTACTGGTGGTGGTTCCACAGTCATTGGATGTTTTAAGAGCAGAATATTGACTATAGTGCACTATAGACATGTTAGTGGTTTGGGACGAAAACTGATTTCTACCAATTTTTTTCTGATTTGCATCAGAACTGAACAAAACTTGAGGGGCGACTTCGCATGGCCACAGGGGGACCATGTGATTAATTTGGGACTGATCTGGCATCATTATTAGGGCTTTTGAAAAATGGGGCTTATTTGGTCAGGACTTTTGTAGTCTGCATGCATTTTTGGCACCTGCAGGCTCAAGTTGTCACTGGCTTCTCTTTTATTTGTACCGGAGATACTAGTACATCAAAAATACCATAAAAAATACTGGACCACAAATGTTTTTGAAATTTATATTGTTTCCTTGATCCCATGAGAACTTACGATTCAAAAATGGTAAAGTGTACCTAATCTCTTGGACTCTATCAAATTTTGCCAAATTTTAAATGTTTTGTGGTATATTGGGGTAAAGTGTACCTAATCTCTTGGACTCTATCAAATTTTGCCAAATTTTAAATGTTTTGTGGTATATTGGGGCCTTTGCGATGGGGCAGACATTCTAGGACATAAAAGGAGTTGAAAAGCTTTCGTAAGGGGTGCCCCTTATTAGATCTATCCGACCTTGCTATGTACTTACTATTTGGAAATTTCATTTGACATCGGACCGTGTACCTTTAAAAATTTATGAGGTGTTGGCCGGTCCCATATTTCAAACATCAGACCCCTATGCACACTTAAACATAAATGGAAGAATAAAATAAAAAGTGTCCTAATGTTTCCGAAATAAGATGAAAGAACACAATTAGGAAAATATAAAAAGAGTAAAAAGAGCACTGTTCTGATCTTGTAAATATTAGACCAATATATCGCTACATAATTCTTTCATAAACTTGGATCACTTAGTTGTTATCATATTTAAACCTGGTACGGATGTAATGATAATGTCTTCCACATGTGCTCAACCTTCGTGTCTGACTTCGAAGCTTCAATTCCTGACCGCCAACCTTAAGACATGTATAACATTATTTCCTCATAGTGTTTGGACGAATTAATAAGTTTTGCATCTTATTTATTGGGTGGGAGTGAATATCAGTTTTATTATATTATATCTAACAAAGGAGCTAGATTTTTTAGCCTCATGAAGAAAGGAAATGAAATATAAAGAGACTTTTAACTTTTTATACAAGGTGATCACAATTATTCTTACCTGTCAGATTTAGATCCGATGATTATAAGTGCTTCATTGAATAGACTTAAGTTTCAAAAAAACATTCTCAATCTTCATGGCACATTCCAAACCATTAAATTTGACATGAAATGACTAGGAGTGGACATCCTTGTAACAAGGGTAAATGGTCTCGTGACATACAATTCCCAATGAAGAGCTTGAGACATGATGAGTAGGAAAGAGAACTTGAGACATGATGAGTATGAAAGAGAGAGAGAGAGAGGGGGGAGAGAGATACTTGGGGTGAGAATTGACCTGATCCAGATTCAAAATTTGGATTTTTGATCCTTTTTAGATCCAGATATGGACCGAAATTTGGGATCTAAAATTCGAATCCAAACCCAAAAGTCAGATTTGAATTAAAATTTGGATCGGATCCTGATGCAGCTGGATCCGATCCAGATGCGACCCGGATCCAACTTGATTTTTTTTTAAATAGTAAATTTTTATTATATATATATATTTACTTTTTAAAAATAATATATATAGAATAGTCTGAATCCATACCCGAATCTGAATCTGAATCTGAATCTGATTTATACTTGAATCCGGATATGGTCAGATCCAACTTCGATCCGACCCGTTCTCACCCCTAGCGTTACTTGTGCTTTTGCCTTTAAACAAACGGGTATGGTTTATATAGAGCCTAGGCTCTAAACAATCAAATTAGAGCCTACCTTCAAATAGTGTCGAGAAATGTGGTTTCAATATTTGAAATCTTTGTGATAGCCCCAAAATATATTTTCATTTTTATTTATAAAGTTTAAAGCTTAAAAAATAGTGTAGATCGACATATCTATGAAAACTTGAAAATCTTGAAAATTGACGGTAAAAAATGCATTACAAAATACACTATTTCTAAAACTTTGCATTTTATTTTTTTCTCATGTCCATGCATTTTGATGTCGAGATGATCAATTTGAAGAAATTTGAGCATCAAAACAACCTCTTCTAGTGAAGCTTTTGAGATAGGTTCAAATTTGATTGTTTAGAGCCTTGGCTCTATAAACTTTTCCCTAAACAATAATACTAGGTGTTATTTTAAGAGTCATGATCCTATGAGACCCTCACACACATGAGGACTATGAGACCCAATTAATTTAGATGATGCATCACTCTCCCAAGCTCTCTCTTAACAGAGTAGCCTCTAGAGACCACTTATTTTATTTTGAAAATCAAGAACTTGAAGATGAGTTGAGCATCACTTTATCTCTCTAACAAGAAAGCTCGAGCCCCTCTTTCTCTAAGAAGGAACCCTTTCTCTTTCGAAGCAAGACATGCGTACAAGCCCCAAAAAAACAATAGTTTACGGGGAAAAAAAGTATAACTGAAGTTTGTTTGCACTATTATATCTGACGGCATGGCATGTAGGCAGGATCCTATATTGCCCTTGGTGTGTGAGGGACGCACAAGGCCATTTCCCTTATTTTAAAATAACATCAGTTTTAAAATTTTTGTCTTCGAAAACTATAACTCCGTATTAATGAAGACAGATGAGCAGGTTTCTAGTCTCACATTTGATAACACAGAAGAGAAGTTACATTTGATAACAAAGAAGAGAAGTTCGTGTTTAAATATTAGAATACCCTCTTCTTTGGTGTTCTATGAAGCAATGGGAGAGAAGGATCGTGCAAATCGTGCAATGTGTACATGAATGTGTAAGGTGTACTTTGCAATTCACAGGCTTGCAGCTGCATCATTTCTTTTGCTCATGGGTCGAATGCTTTATTTTTATTGCAAGCCGAGTCACTGAAATAGTGTCATCATTCACCCAAGTCGATTGACTCGGACCATCATTTAAATAATGAAGAAGAAGCATGGTAATTCAAAATGCCTAAGATGAACAATTGCAAAGCCTTATACGGTCACAAATTGACAGTCTATGACTTAGAAAAGCATTTTTTTAAATGTAATTCATTTTTTTGGAGCAAATTACACTATTATGAGAGGTCAACTATTATTTGGTGTCTCGTTTGTTAGAAATTGCGAGCATTGCCAAACAGCTAGCTTCGCTCTTTAAGTTATTGTTCCTAAGTTGCCCCCCCTCGATCAATTTCAGTCATACTTTCCTACTGCTGTTACATCGACTGATTTAGCGCAACCTCAATACCTATAGTAATTCATTCAAGAATTCAAGAATCATAAAGAGGAGAGAGAGTGGCAGAGCAAAAACCTTGTGGCTCGCTGCAAAATCTTTATCTGCTAGCTGAGAAAGGCTTTCCACGTCCAGTGGAACGCTCCCTGATCTTTGGCACCTCCTCGGATGTCCCTTCTTGCTCTGAAACAGCCATTAATTCTCACGAAGAAAGCACACAAGAAAGGCTCATAGATAACTCATGCCTCTGTAAAACAAGAAACAGGTAGTCCACATGATTAACACCCTTTCAATTTTTCACTTAGAAAAACAACCACAAAATAGTCCCCAATTCAGTTGCAAAGTAAAATTAAAAATTACGCCATTTCTTAAAACTCATAAAACACGGCCCTCACAGATAATACCAACCTGTTTCGTGAACTCCCCCATAGTTTTTTATCCTATATTAAGTTTTCTTCCGCCTTCCTAAGCAAAGAGAGAAAGATAGAGAGAGACGGAGAGATGGGTCCAGAAGCGAAGCGGAGATTCCAAAGGTCTCATTCAGTCGAATTTACAGAGAGAAAATTTACACGCTAGAGTCGCTCTTTTCTTTTCCCTCGAATTAAATTAGCAGCTAGTCAAAAGCTTAAAAGAGCAAAGTTAGCAATAATGCCAGACAGCTATGTTGAGTGGGCAAATAATAACCCGTCCTGTGTTTGCACTTTGGAACGGGGACAACTTAGAAGAAAAAAAATGCTGTCAGCGTAAGGTGTGGGGGTCGTAATTTCAAACAATGGGACACCAAATGGTAAATGATCCTTCCTAATAGTGTCCGTATGTAATTTACTCTTTTTATTTTCTTCCAAAATAGAACCTTTTAAACATCTATTACTTTCTAATTTATTTTCTCTGTTTAAAAGAAAAGCAAATTTGATCCTCTATGATGTTGATGCTCTTATGCAATGAAGGGGTGACTCCTTTTTTTTTACTTCCAAACTAAAACCTTTTACACATCGTCTATTACTTTCTAATTTATTGTCTCTCTTTAAATGAAAAGCAAATTTGATCCTATGTGATATCCATGCTCTTATCCAATGAAAAGACAAGTGATAATGGATCGTCTGTTTTCATGTATGTCTAAGGGCCGATTCACGGGGAGAACCTTATGCGCAATGTTTGCTATCAGCTAGGGGTAAATATTGCCTTTAGATTGCATTGACGTGCTTGAAAACAAATTTTAGATACCCTCAATTGACAATTTACGGCAGCTATTTCACCTATTAGTCTCAATAAAAATAATAACAAATAAATAAAATTGAAATCGATAAGCAACTTATTCGAATCTATCCTTAAATCATACGAGGGACCTAAGGTTTCATACCAAATCCTATAGACCAAGCCACCCGGTGACAGGCTATCTTGAGAGTCCTCTTGACGAATCTTCTTCACATCTTTTTTATCATTCTTGATCTTTTATAGCGGACATCTTTATTTAGTTGCTCTCACAATCATGGTCTATAGGAGTTGAAATCCAAGTGTAACTCATGCCTTAATTCCCTTAAGTGCAGCTAATTAGGATTAACAAGTTGTCACCAAACTGTTAATCTTATGTAATGATCTAAACATAGTATTAGACCACTAATGACTCATATAATGGGATGTCATCCAAGCGGCCCCACAATTTACAAAGAATCCAAACACAACACTGGGTTTTCCATCTAGTGATACTGGGTTTTTTCCTCTAGTGATACATCCTATTAAAGCTAAAAAATAGATCAATGTATATTACATGGCCTCATATTAACTGCATGGGATTTCATATATACTTCAATATGGCTTTTGTACCATTATTGAAGAAAATAAATTTTCGGGAGAAAAGGGACTTGATAAGCCACATTTCCACAGCTCTCACTTGGCTTGAAGGCTCTTTAACATCTTATACATGGCATTGCATCATGCTTTCCACATGGGATTTCACATATACCCTGTCAATGTGGTCAAACACTACACTTAGATTTTTTGGGTTCAATGGTTTTATAAATGGCATTGCCTCATGCTACTTGCATAGGATTTCTCATATACCTTATCAATGTGGTTATACACCACACTTAGATTTCCTGGCCTCAATGACCTTGTATATGGTATTGTCTCTTGCTACCTGTGTGAAATTTCTCATATACCTTACCATGTAGTCAAACACCACACTTGGATTTCTTGGCCTCAATGGTTTTGTATATGGAATTATCTCTTACTACTTACATGAGATTTTTCATATAGCTTACCAATATAGTCATACACCACACTTGGATTCCTTGGCCTCAGTGGTTTTGTATATGGCATTGCATCATGCTGCCTACATGGGATTTCTCATATACCATACCAATGTGGCCATACACCACACTTAGATTCCTTGGCCTCAATGGTTTTATATATGGCATTGCCTCATGCTGTATGTATGAGATTTCTCATATACCTTACCAATGTGGTCATACACCACACTTAGATTCTTTGACCTCAATGGTTTTGTATATGGCATTGCCTCATGCTACCTGCATGAGATTTCTCATATACCTTACCAATGTGGTCATACACCACACTTAGATTCTTTGACCTCAATGGTTTTGTATATGGCATTGCCTCATGCTGCCTGCATAATATTTCTCATATACCTTATCAATGTCGTCAAACACCACACTTGGATTTCTTGGTTTTAATTGTATTGTATATGACATTGTCTCATGCTACCTGCATCATATTTCTTATATACCCTTTCAATGTGGTCAAACATCACACTTGGATTTCTTGGCCTCAATGGTTTTGTATATGGCATTGCCTCATGAAAGAAAGACCTATGTGATCTTTTATAGGGGAATACATTTTTTTTTTCTTTCTTTTTTTTTTCAACCCTTTCTTTTGACAAAAGATCACTTATAGGTGATCTTTATTATAATAAGATAAATTTCAAAATAAAATCAACATAACAATAAAACCAAGATCTTAACAACTTGATGCCATTGAAACAACTATACACTATGCTTGAGAATAAAAGATAAGATTGCAAGAAACAAAATAAAGAGTATCGAAGATTACCTCAACCGGGCTTTTTACACCCAACACCGAGTCACCACCATCCGATGGCATGGGATCAACGGTCTAGCTTCAATTTCGAACCAAGAAAGAAAATTTCGTCCAAGCCACACCAATGGAGCATGAACCCCTTTGATCACAAACTCAAACTGTAGGTGAATTTTCTTAACAACCTAGTTTGAGATAGATGGATTCTCTTTTTGCGAAACCCTAAAACCCTTAGCCATAAATCCATATTTGAGAGATAAAAGAGAAGAACTCCATAACCTAAACCCTTAGGTTCTTTCACAATGTAGGAGAGAGAGATCAAATACGAGTGAGATAAAAATTTTTAAGAGAGAGAGATAGAAAGATAAGGTGTAGAGATTTTTTTTTGTAGAGACAATCTATTTTTATATTCTTTGAATAAGATTAGGGTATCTTAGGGTTTTCTTTGGCTTGCCTCTTCTTATGAGATTGAATATATACCGTTGATCAATGGTGACTTGTAGGCTAAGAGATCTAAGCGATCTATTCCATAGATGGGCCATCAACATTATGGAAGGTGCATGAACCATTATCCCCCTTTTCTAAACCATTTTCTCATCAATAAAAATTAAATAAATTAAATCTATTCAAAATATTGTGCATATCATAAAATAGCACAAATCTACTCAATCTTTCCACAAAATCTTTCAAAGATATATCAAGTCAATATCTTCCAACCATATGGCCACATGTCATATCACCAAAAAATAGGAAAAAGAATAAGGGTGGGGTGTGCCACCCAAAGGAGGCACTCAGAGGCCCCACCTTATAAAAAGATGGCGAGCCCATGTGCACAATAAGCTCCCATGATATTTTTATATATTTAAAATTAATAAAAAGATTTTAAAATATTATTTGATTATTTAAACAATTATAAAACCAATATCTTTAATTTTATAAATTCAAAAATTATAAATAAAATATCCAGGGGTTTATAAAAATTCAAATAACAATCTTAAAATAATTTCCATCATAAAACAAACACAATTAAATTAATTTGATGGAAAAAGGATCCATATGGGTTAGGAATCAACAATCATGGGGCACTCCACCTTCAACTGTGGATTACAGACCACATTTTTTTTATCAGACCGTCCCAGTGTTTTTCATGACCTACAGTCCAAGCAGGGGCTCATTAGAGGGTCACCAAAGTCCGGCTGATCAGCCAAGGGATCGCAATCCCAGTCTACGGCTTTCAGGTCCTCCCTTATGAACTAGTCAAGGTCACCTAGACTTGATGCGACCATAGCTTATATGGTGCATAGGGGAATCTCTCGTACATGCATACGCTTCACCCTAAAAGGTGGATTTTTTGTTTTCCCGTATGATCTATCGATATGCATGCCGTGTGCTGACACATGGATGAGGCTTTGGCCCCCGTCTCTATAGGCCACCATCATACACAAGGGTCACACAGTCTCTTGGCTCACTCATCTGGGCATATTCTCTGATCTCATCAAGGGCTAACCCATTAGAACCCTTCTTAGTTTGTTCTTTCTGCCCAGGTAACATGGGTTTTTCCCAACCGACTGGCCTAGAGCGTCAAACACAGTCTGGTATCTGCAAACATCGTTTGTTTAGTATGGTCTACGAGGGACCACACTCCCATTGAGTTCATGTTCCACTATATCATTTCATTTTACAAGCAGTCATAAGGCCTTTAAAGGCCACATAAACCCAACATCTCTCACTTGGCCTTTGAAGGCCTTACATTATCTCTTTCTCATTTTCTCTAATTCTCATCTCTCTCTCCCAATTACAATCTCTCTCAAGCATTTTTACTTATTCTCTCAATACATTAATTATGGCTTTCGTCATCAATCTTTTCACAAAAGGATTTATAGATGCAACACATTTTTCTCTCTGTTGCTCAGATCTCATCCCAAAAATGGTCGTAGCTCATCTTTCATATCGCATCGCTAATCATGGACATGTCGTAAAAGACCATCATGTACCCTCATTGCTGGGGGTCGTATGTTCATGGGCTCAAAAGAGTTCTTCAAATAACCTGCTCCATTTTGTAGCCATACAACCAGTACCAAACATTTGGGGTCCATGGGTGAACAACCTTATAGTCTGTTGTTCCATTTGGCACGTCAAATATTAGCAGGTGCTTTCACTGAAATATTTAGTTTATCTGGATCTCGATCTTTCTCAATCTCACATCATTCCTTAAGTGATAAAAACATGGTTTATGTGCTTGGCGTTCTTTTGGAATCGTGGCTCCTTTGACACGCATATCGCTACCGTGCTGTTGCAGAAAATTCTTACTACCTCACAACACACGAGGTGAAAGTCAAGTCGATTAAAAAATTTCTTAATCCATACAGCTTCCTCGATCACCAAACAGCACGCCACGTACTTTGCCTTCATGGTGGACAATTTCGTCACATTTTGTTTCTTTAATTTTCAAGAAACTACACCCCCTCTAAGCATGAACACATATCCAGATGTAGACTTCGCATCATCTGGATCTGTGAGATGGCTTGCACCTGTATATCTGAATATTCAAGCAGCTAAAAAACTGTGGGACTGTAGCAGCTCCCACTCAATTATTGCACATACAACATATACATTCTCAACATTCTTATGCATAAATCATGAGATAGCATATAAAGTTTCATGCAATATGTAATTCAACACCCGTTGGTTTCACAATATGGAAAAACCTTCATGAACCACAAAGGTTCAACCACACTAGACATCTTGGTAGTAAATTCATATAAACCAGTTATCTAATCAATACAATAAGTCGTGGGA
>NW_006500178.1:1476409-1502992 GCF_000471905.2 Amborella trichopoda
ATATATATATATATATATATATATATATATATATATAAATAATAAATTTAAGTTATGAAGTAGTGCATCATCTAACACAAATTTAGTGGACTGCTCATTTTCAAAATTAAAAAATGTTCATAGGTCTACTTGATCTGCATCAAATTTTAAACTTTAAATTTCATTATTATTGATGACAATAGATTTTCACGCAATCAGAACGCTTTTCACACCAAGAATATTTTGGTGCCTTATTTAAATAGCTCATGTAAGCGTCACCTAATGAGTTAATTTGATCGCCTTCATAATGTTTTTGAGACTGGCATGATATTTGATATTCTTTAAAGGCCAAAGATTTTTTTATTCCCATTAGAGTACAATGTCCATTTACTCCATTTGGTAAACCCCAATATTGGACTAATCTTAGAAACTTAAATATTGGGGTTGTAATTGCTTCAACTAGAACTAATCTCAGCAAAAAAAATTCCGAATTGAACTTTCTTTGTACTGAAAAATGATAATGTCTCAAGATTGAACAAAGACCGTCCAAATTCTAAAAGGCAAGATCCAAGTGTCAAAAACTAAAAATTCAAATGTTTTGTTTTGAAAATAATCATGTACTGATCTTAGGTTGTTCCCAAAATTTTAAAATGAAAAAATCCTTCCAATATTTTGTTTGAGGGAGTTGGTACACATTATAGGATCCTAAGGGAGCACATTTTTAGTGCTACTCTTAAAAAAACCTTTGGAAAGGCACAGGATGACGATGAACCGCGTCGTCCATTGTGAACAACTTCCACACGATTTGGTCGCGCTGAAAGCACGTGACACAAATCTAGAATGGCGCTTACAACATTTTTATTAGTGTCGATATCCACCACGTGGAAGAGATGAACGGTGATTAGTCACTTGATGCCAACGTTATCCTCTAAATCCTATCCGTCCATATGATTTAAAAAACATATCCTATGTCCCACGGGCCAGCTCTTTTGATACAATGTGAATGCACCCCACGTATTTCTATTAAATGTTCCAGCCTCCTTTGACCTGTAGAGAGAGAGAGAGAGAGAAAGAGAGAGGGTTACGTTATTTGAGGAATGGGCCATATGGGTTGGTGATTAAAAATGTTTTGGAAAATGAAGAGTATAAATGCTATGTGGATTGCAAGGCACCACCACCATCAGGAAGAGAGAGAGAGAGGGGAGGGGGGAAATGGAGGATTTGATCCCTGTAGTTGCTCAAGTGATGGTGCAGTTTTTTCTGACAGGCATGTACCTCATGACTAAGGTTGCTTATGCAGAGGGGATGAGTCCCTACGTCTTTGTCACCTATAGATCCATTACCGCAACGTTGTTCTTGGCACCCTTCGCTTGCTTCTTAGAAAGGTACCTTTCTTTTTTTCTCTCTCTATCGATATTATACCATTATTTTTTTGAAGTTGAAGTGTATTTTTTGTTTTTTTTTTTCATTCACTATTTAGTCTTTATCTATTTTGTTTAGATCCCTTTTTTTTTTTTTCAACCAAAAAAAAAAAAAAGG
Organism: Amborella trichopoda; assembly: GCF_000471905.2. Next base: position 1,477,928 of record NW_006500178.1, read on the forward strand.
TTTTTTTTTCGGTTGATCCCTCTTTTTAAGTCCGAACATGGAAAAAGAAAGACTTGGTCCTAGCATCAGGCCTTGGGCTGAGTCCAAGTAACTCCGATCGAGTCTTATTGACTCGGTCCCAATTTGGCAGGTCTTGGCCAAGCCAAAAAAGTAGTTAAAGATAGATTCTGAAAAAAATTTGGGGGTATTTAAAAAAAAGAAAATAAAAAAATAAATATATATATATATATAAATAAATAAAAGTATTCATGGCGGAACACTTTCCAATCTTTGCCAAAATGATAGCAAACATAAAAAGATATATTACAAATTTTTTTTTTTTTATAAAATTTTTTGAATTCTTTTTTAAGATCCCTTGTCCACCAAACCCAGATACTGGGCAAGCCACGAGTTATGCGGCACGTCTGGGTTGGCTCGCCTGTGTAATTGCTCTCTCTCTCTCTCTCTCTCTCTCTCTATCCATATGTCTGTGTATGTGTGTGTTTTATGTGTTCTTCGATGTTGGCCTTATCTCAATGCTTGGAATGTGAATTACAGTGATAAACGGCCTCCATTGAACCTAAAAGCAGCTACAGGCATCTTCCTGCTCTCCATCTTAGGGTAAACCCCAATCTTCCCCTTGTGGGTAGTTGCCAAAATTGATTCTTATAAATGAGTTCTAATCCTAATACTGAATCCTAAAATTTTCAGGATCGCGATTAATCAGAATTGCTATTTTGGTGCTCTCTACTACACCTCTTCCACCTTTGTTTCCACCATTGCTAATCTCATCCCTGCCATTACTTTTGTTATGGCTCTCATCCTAAGGTAAATTCCTCACTTATATTCACCTATTCATTTATGTTTAATATGTTGGATTTCACTAGTTTCTCTTTCTAAAGTTCAGTAATGTGCATTCCATTCTCTTTGTATTACTTTAGATTGGAGAGATTTGATATCAAGACAATCAAGGGAAAAGCAAAGGTTTTGGGTACAGTTACATGTGTTGCGGGGGCCATGATCATGACTCTTGCCAAGGGTCCAGCAATTAAAATATTCCATCACCTCAAGACAAACAATTCTGTGTTATTGCTCTTTGGTGCATCAAAATCACCAGAAAGTAATTGGGTTTTGGGGCCAATTCTTATTTTTGGAAGTGTCTTAGCTTGGTCTGCATGGATCAATTATCAGGTCAATACCTCCACTGTGAACTCGAATATTTTCGCCATTGTGGATTTCTTTTGATTTTTTTGTTTTTTTTGGTAGCTTTGTCAACTCAAGCCCAAAAGCAATTGTTATCTTTCTTGATTTGTTTTTGGGTATTTCAAACTTTTCTTGTAGATGAACTCACATTATTTTTCCTTGATTATTTTTTTCATTTAAATTTATCTTTTACAGGCATGGGCATTTAGGAGCTATCCAGCTCCACTATCATTGACTGCACTTATGTGCTTCATGGGCATTTTCCCGACAGCTGTAATTGCCCTCCTACTTGATGATGTGACAGCTTGGAGATTGAATTTTGACATAAAGCTAGTGTGCTACATATACAGCGTGAGAAGCTAAATTTAAAATTTATTTTTCTGTGTTTATATATATTGTTTACAGAGAAGTAATTTACGTGCAAACTCTAAAATGTTTTTTAAAATATTTATTGGAGGAAATTACAAAAAAAGGTTAATCAACCATTTTTTCTCAAAAAAAATTTGCCTTCCGTCCGAGGACATACTCAATCAATTTTTAATTCATTAAATAATTTATTTATTTATTTTTTTTACCTTTTTTAGTTAGGAGCGCACTACCCTAAAACTTGAAGCACTGCCTATCTAATACAAAAAAGAAACAAAATCATACCGAGGATTCCATCCTCAGACTTAACGGCAATTTTGGAAAAAATGAAAACAAGCAGGTTAGTCAACCTTGATTGTAACTTTTCCTATAGATAGAGCATTCCGTATTTTAGAAACAATTTTAAGGTTTGTATGTAAATTATTCTAAAGAGAAATAAAAATCTTCTTTATTTCAAGGAAAAAATTATATAAGGATACAACCTTATAATGCAGAACTACGGATGCACCTCAAAAATCCATCAAAAAAGGTAGTTTCAATATTGAAAAACCTTTTGATTGATTATCTCGACATCGAGATGTATGACTATGAAAAATAAAAAGATTTTAAGTCTTAAAACTAGTGCATTTTACAACATATTATCTACACTGTCTATTTTCAAGATTTTCATATGTTTATAAATCTACTTGATTTTAACTATTTTTGAAATTTAAAATTTTATAATTGGATATAAAAATAGATATTGAAATAATCCTAAAACCATTTTTGATCAAAATTATATACCATGATAAAATTTGAAGGTGCACCTTACGTCTACACCTATGGATGCATCTGTATGCCAACTGCACCCTTATTTGAAAGGATGGTCTTTATCGCAAATCACTGAGGGAACAATCTGCTTCAATAATCCTGAATAAACATTTTTATCCCAGTTTTTTATTTGAAAAGTCCTTTCATGAGATGAAAAATGGATTGTACAAATACTTTCAAAATTTGTAAGTTGTGAGAGTGAGATATCGTACATACATGTCCATTCTTTCCCCACATACAATTAAGTTATTGACTTTACAATACTTCAATAATCTTTTGCCAACCAGTTCAAATTTTTAACCATATACAAACACGGATGTAAATTTCCACCAAAGCATTAAGCTTTTTTCACCTTTATTCCTCTTTAATAATTCTTAGCAGACAATCTTTACTCGTTGTATATCTTCTTTAAGATTTCCTTGTAGGATTTAATTATCATATTTATAACATATCAAAATATGCAAAAATAAAAGAGTGATGTTTGTAAAAAGTGCCCACCTTATATTATACATGGCAGGGCACCTATGAACTTTGCCGAAAGATATAGTTTCGGAGTTGGAAATCTTTTAGTGGCTTTGAAATTCATGTTCAATCCTAATTATGAAATTTAAAATTTTAAAAAAGATGCAGATCGAGTGTATCTCGAACACTTGAAAATCTAAAAAATAAATGGTCCAAATAACTTGTTTCGATATACACCATCTTTAAGATTTGAAATTCATTTTTTTTCTTTATGTCAATACACCTCCCGATCAAGATGATGAATTGAAAGGTTTTCCAACTTCGAAACATTTATTTCTAACCTTACCTCAACAGAGCAACCTTATATAAACTTTTTTACCATTTCTCACCCAAAAATGGAGACGAGCACTTTTTGCTTTGACACAGATGCCCTTTTCAAATTGATTAATGCCAAAAATTCCTTATAAAATATTTCGTTAATGGATATTGCATGTACTTAAAATTTTGAGTGATTTTCGCATGCGGCATGGATCTTAAAATTTTAGGTAAAATACAAAATACTCTATTTATAGACGAAAATGACAAAGGTCGGTCTAACCTTTTTTTTTTTTTTTTTCAAAGTTGCCTTTTGGTCAACCTGAATTTTGATTTTTCCTTTAGTTTTTTTTTTAAACAAATTTTTTTCATTAGTAGAGCAGTGCCTTAAAGCTTGAGGCATTCTACTAACCAAAAAAACTAAAAAAAATAAAAAAAATCAAGTTGACCGAGAGGCAATTTTGGAAAACGGAGCATTATGTTATCTAAAATTTTAGGGTCTAAACGTAGATTACTTTAAAATTTTACATCAATCTCTCCTCCATTTCTTAAAATTTGATATTATTTCTGTGTAGTGGGCGAGCAGCATGATGCGCTAGGCCTTAAAACCGATGTGGCATTCGAATAGAATGAGCATTTGGGGTACTTGTTTATTTAAGAGTAATTGTAAAGGTTGCTAAAAGAATTATAGCTATTCTACTACGTTGACTTTGTGGAAACTTAGTGCTAATATGGCATTCTAAAACCCATTATTGTATCATTTGGTTTCATTTCTTTAGTTGGTGTGAAATTAGTAAATATTGTACAGACAATATTCGTCTGTTGCTATAATTTCACAGTTAGCACATGCCCCAATAAACATTATTGGGAAAACATTTGTATATTTTTTAGGAAATTTATTAAGAATTGGTAAAAAAAAGTTCTTTTTTTATTGAGTTCGACTTTTTTCGTTTTTCCTTTTTAATAAGGGAGAGTGTGTAGAGGAAAACCAATCATATGGAACTATGACGTTTGACATTTTACGTTTTTAATTGAACAGGGTGTATTGTGCACCGCCTTTCAATTCTTTATTCAAAGTTGGTGCATCAAGAGGAAAGGACCCATCTTTGCTTCCTCATTCTTTCCTGTGTGCACCGTTATAGTCGCAATCCTTGAGCCCCTTTTTTTCCCAGTTGATATCTACATTGCAAGGTAAATATTTCACTTTCTATACCAGGTGTGCTTTTTTCTATGGTTTTAAAAATCGGCGATCCGCTTCGGCTTCTGTTGATGGGCAATTCATGTCTGTGGCACATGAATCACCCGATTTGCCCCGACTTTTGTTTTTATATTACTATTTTCTACTATTCGGCCGATCATGACTCCCCAAGTCGGTTGATCCAGCTTGCCTCACTAGAGAGATGATCAATTCAAAACGGGATTCTAAGTTTTAAAAAAATAGTTATAACCAGGGAAAACTACAAAAACCCTCTAAAAATCATACGTTCTAAACAACTTCTCCAAACCCAGTTTTATTTTTATTTTTTAATAATTTTTACCTCAAATTTAACTTTCTTAACAAACACCCTCAAACGTAAAATAATTACCAAAATACCTTATGCAAAGCATGTGGTCTAGCACAAAATGGGGGCGGTCTGGCACTTTGGGCATGTGGTCTGGTACAAAATGGGGTCGGTCCGACACATTGGGCTTTTGAAAAGCATGCAGTCTGACACAAAATAGGAGCAAACTAACACTTTGGGCATATGGTCCGGCACAAAATGGGGGCGATCCAACATTTTGGGCATTTTCATAAAAAAAAAAAATATGACTTTTTTGACTTGGGGTTATTTGCTAGGATCAATTTGGGGTAAATGTTACTAAAAAATTTTGTTGGGGGTAGGTTGTCTCAAAAGTGCCTATTTGAGGGATTTTTGTAATTTTCTCTTATAACTATGTTGAATATTTCAATGAATTTCCAATATGAATTTCATTCAACCCATTAATATTCAGGGTATGCATTCTCATTTGGGATTTTCTCCTTGTGCAGTGTAATTGGGATTGCTTTAGTTATTGCTGGGCTTTATTGTGTGTTGTGGGGCAAAGCCATGGACGTGAAAATTGGGGGAGGAGGAAGAGAAGACCAGGTTGGGACGAGGTTATCTCAAGGCCAAGATGAAGAGGCATGTCTTTCAGTGAGTTTGAAAGAGCCATTGTTGAAGTGAGCGAAGGACAAATTATTTTGTGATGTAGAAAGAAAATCAGTTGAAAAAGAAATCAAATATTCATTGGATTGATTGAATATTCCAAAAGGCTTCAATAGCTCTCTTTAGTATAAATGTTCGTTATGCTTCAAGGTTTAAAGCCGTGATCATTTTGCATGCATGGTAGAAGGGGATTCTCTTAATATTATCAACTGGATGTCCGGATCTAGTAAGTCACCTTGGAGCATGAGAAGGTTTTGGTTAGAAGCTCTGGATATTTGTCGCAATAAGGTAGTGGCTTTCAATCATGTCTTTATGGAATCGAATGAGAGGGCAGGCTCGCTTGCTAAGGATGGACTATTGGGCTCGTCTTTGGTGCTCAATCCCTTATCCTTTTAATTGTTGTATTTTTCATCCCTTCACTGTAATCGTTGGACTGATTGAGTAATAAAGTCATTGTGATCTTGTAAACAAAAAAAACAATGGCTTTCTTTAGTATTCTGACAATATTATTTTCATTTGTATGAAACTTGTATAAAAAGTTAATATATTTTTTTTGACAAAGTCAATAAAAATAGGGAAAGTATAGAATGAGACCATTTACCTTTGGTATAAAGTGGTTACATTAATCTTGACCGTTGGATGTAAAATTGGGTGGCTGTAATTTTTTCATTGACCAAGCTCAAACTTTAAAAGAAATTTTTTTGAGTTTTGTGACACATCAAAGCTATCAAATTTGACATTAGATGGTTGTAAGTAGTTTTGACCACTTTATATCAATGGTAAATAGTCTCATTGTATATAATCCCATAAAAATATTATTAACTATCAAAGAACAACAATTACAATGCGGAATTCAAATCATGAGAGACAATGAGAGATGGTAAAGAACTACCAAGATTAACAAGACGGTCCGCGATCTCATTTGCCTCACGGTGCGCATGAGAAAACGAAACATTCAAACTGCCACAAATGTCTAAGATATTCAAACAGAAAGAACTAAAGCCCAAAGACCTTTTCACCACTTGATAAGATTAAGGAAGCCACCTTCCACCAATATCACACCAACAATCCCCTTATTCTGGATAATCATCACACCATGCAAGGGAGAGCATAGTTCATATTGATTTGTTGTTCTAATCCCAAAAGGATCAATATAAAAGAAAATGATATTCTGGTCAGAGACCCTAGACCTACTGCTCCCAAGTTCCCCAAAGAATTTCTATCAAAATTTAATTTAAAAGAGCTTTCAAACAAAGTTTTCTAGATACATAAGGTCAAATTTTTGGCACAAAGCTATTAACAAGGTTCTTCAGATTTAAGAAGATATCAACTCGTGAGACACCGTTACCTTAATGATCAAATACCAACTCTAAAGAGATTGTGAGATTTCTCTGATTCTATCTGCACCCAAAATTGAGCCTCAAAGGGTATCCTATTTCTCTCTCTGCTCTGCTCCAAAAGCATCGCACATATAAAAATTTTCCAAATAATTCTTCCCGTAGATGATAATCTCTTAGATGGTAATCATCTGTTCAAATGATCAATGATGCCTACCAAATTTCTTTTTTTTTTAGGTAAGTCTGGGGGAGAAAGCTCCCTACCCATATTTCATTAAATAATAATAAACAGAAATATAACTCATAAATTTATAGATCTTCGATACAATAATTGCGCAACATCATGAAGTAATGGAAAGAAAATATAATAAGGTGGTCTAGTGCGCTAAATGGTAGCATCAGAAAAAACCGTGCCTTTTTTAACAAGGATGTCAACCACCATATGGGCCTCACGATAGATATGTGAGACCTCACCATATTGGTATCACACTCATTCAATAAGTCTTTGCCTGCAGTTAGCAGCAACAATGTGAAGATGCCATGGGGCCTTGCATCTATCTCGTATAGCATTGACAAGTAGATATAAATCACTTTCAATTTATAGAGAGAAACAATCTAACTCAATGGCGAGACCCACTCCGACTTGCAAAACATGAAACTTAGTATAATTATTTGATGCAACTCCAAGGGGCTGTGCAAAGGCAGCAATAAAAAATCTATCTTCTCCTCTTATGACACCACCCCCACCTGCACTTCTGGGTTTGTAAAGAAGCTCCATCAACATTGAGTTTGAAATGGCCTGGGCGAGGAGATGAGCATGCAACCGAGATAGAGGTTTTCGTCTTCTCTTGCCTCCAAGTGATATGAAGATTATCTACTATGACCTTTTCAAATATGTAGAAGAGCTTTAGTAATCACCATCTATATAACACACAAAGTAATCCTCCTAATAAGTGGTTTCTCTTAGAAACCTTCTCTTGAAAGATCCGATGATTGCGATCCTCCCAAAACATCCAAATAACAATCAAGCAGAAGAAATGCCACATACTAGAGGAGATCCACCAATTTAAACCAGAGAGCAACCAAACTGACTAAAAGGCCATGCCCAAATGTGATTGGTCAGAGGACAAGGCAAAAAAAGATGGTATATTTGATAGCGCAAAAATCAATAAATATAGAATTAAGATGATTACAAAATGGTGTGTGAATTTGAAATATTCATAATTTAGAGTAAAAATATGAGAAACCACTGTAAATGACGTTTTCTTCATTATGTGTTTGCCGTTGAGGTGCTTTTGTGTACGTAACATGCCATGATAGTTGCAAAATTACCTATTATTGTAGAGAGTCACTCTCATACAAGCTGGAGGGGAGGGGAGGGGACGTGACGGCGGGAGCGTGCCAATGTCCAAAGTACAAATTGGATGTAACCCCAGCCCAAATATATGGATACCTCATGTACAAGCGGTCGGGGAGAATATCTAGCACGAATCTTTCCTAAGGACGCGGTGGTTAGCATGCGGCCAGCCCGCATGGTGTAGAAATGCGAGCTTGGTAATAAATATAATGTTAAATATAATTTAATTTTTAGAGAATACATAATTTTTAATAAAAAGATCATGAATATAAAAAAATAAATAAATTATAAAAAATTAAAATAATTATTATATTAAAAAAACATTTGAACTATTAGTTACAATTGTTTTTAAATGAATCACCTATTTGCATCCATTTTTAAAATGGATGCAATAAACCTCTGAATTGCATATTATAGAAATGTGGTCCCGCCGGCATGAAACAATTGTTCTTTAACTAATTTATTTATTATGAGGTGAAAAAAAGAATTAGTGGTTTCTTCGATCGCTCTCGAGAATCTTTCTTAAGATGGAGTTTGTATTGAAGTATTTGGCACGCTTTCATCCTAACATGTCAACTCATGGGGCTCTGCCCCATTCTTCGTGAGGCAAAGGCATATTTAGAAGACAGAGAGGCCAATTACGTGTTCGGAAAATTAAACTTACGAACTTCTCCAAACTTACAAACCTCTTCGGGCACATCATTAACTTTATGAGCAAGTTAACATATGCTAAGGGTTGGGCTTTCCACCCCTGTGAGCTTTATATTTCCACAAACCTCAAGCTCAAGTAGTATATCGCTTTCCGTCCACTTCAGTCCTGATCGCATGGTCTCTTCCACCCATATGGTATTTTAAACTCAACATCAATGGCTCGTCCTTTTAAAACTTAGGCACCACGGGATGTGGGAGGATCATCAGAAATGACACATGTGGCTTCATAGTGGCCTTTGCAGTCCCTCTTGAACCAGCTCCAATAATGTCGCTGAATTCTATGCTTTGGATTGAGGCATCTCCTTGGCGCATGAGATGGATTGTCGCGCTCATATCATTGAGAGTGACTCCAATTTGCTAATTGACTCACTCACCTGCCACAACTCTCCCCTATGGACGCTTGCATCATCTTGTCCAACTATAGAGCAAAGCTCTCATCCTTCGCAGATCGCCAGTGGCAGATATTGCATGTATTCTCGGAGGTGAATCTAATTGCTGATTGCCTTGTTGAGAAAGTGGCATTCATGATGCAAGCCGCAGTTTGGCAGGCCCGTACCCCTGATTTTGTCACTCTTTTCATTTCACGGGATAATGCTATGTCCTTCTTGAAAGGTCTGGTTAATTTTTGTGCATGTTCTCCTCTGTGATGTGACCTTTTTCTTCTGTTCATTAGTAAAAACAAAATGGATAGGGGCTCGTTATCCCCATTGATTTACCCAAAAAAAAAATGTACCCAAAAATAAAAGAAATTTCTACATTGAATTTGGTGAGACATGTCAAAAATGGTGGGAATACATAAAAGGAAAATAAAATAAAATAATAATGGATTGAAAATAAGAGAACCTAGAGCCTACTACTTTGAAAAAAAAGGTTCATCTTATTTATGGCACGTTTGGTTCGTATGAAATTGTTTTACGAAGAATATTTTCATATGAAAAATTTCTCTCATATGGTTAAGTATGGGAATCTTTTTATATCAATTAGTTGTCAATTGGTGTGAAAAGATGCACTAAGACCAAGTGATATAAAAATATTCTTACACTTAATCATATGATAAAATTCTTTCACGAGAGAGCCATACTAGTTTGTAGAGAGAGCGTGCACAGTGAGTCTGTAGAGAGTATAGAGACGGTGGAGTGAGAAGTATGAGAGAGAAAGAGATAAAGTGTGTAGAGTGAGAAAAAAAGTGTGGAGTGCTTGCACAAGGCAACAACCTTTCTTTTGGTGTAAAGCTCAAGTAGAGTGCTTGTAGAAGGCAACAACCTTTCTTTTGGTGTAATGATCATTTTTTTCAAGCAATAAGCAAGTGAGATTGAAAGATAAAGTACTCTCTCTCTTTCTACTCATTGAATTTAGGGCTTGTAAGGCTACTCCTAAACATAGAGTATATATTTAATGTAATAAATCTTTTTAGACACTTTATCTTAAAATGTCGGTAACTTTTTGTCTAGGGGTGTTTTACGTAATTAAGTAATGGTAAAATAGAAATTATTAATAGAGATAAAATATTTATTAATATATAGTAGACAATTACATCATCGACATGATGTGTGACATCACCCACATGACGCATTAATAGATTTTTAACCACTAATAAAATATTATTAATTTGTTTTTATAAAATATCCATTCTATACTTCATAATGACCAAAAATGCCTTTGTTTAAAAAATTTTGTATTGCAATTCAAAGATATCTAAATACAAAAAATGCTGAGTACGTTAAAAATATATTCTATGTTTAAAAACAGCCTAACAAAATTCTTGAATTTATTTTCCAATCTTATATTAATCAAACCCTGTCAAAGGTTTGCCCCACCTTGGAAATTAGGGGACATATTCTAGGACAAAATACCTCAAAACGTCCAAGTTTTCCATAAATATCACATGGACCAGATTGTGGTTTATATCATGAACATTCTCGCAGCTGGACCTATAAACTGGGGATGTTTGCTTGTGCCTTTTATCATGGCCTGATTGCTGATCTTCTTATGACTCAAATTCCAACCAAAACTCTTCCAAATATTGATGGTTTGAAACAATTGAGCCAAGTTGCTCACAATTACATTAGATGGTTTAAATATTCAGCGTTCGTTGAAAAACTTAATCGTACGTGGCTTGTAAAGTAGGAAGGAGCTGTGATGTTGACCTCACACATGTACATGTACTCTCTATCTCGTCACACCCACGAGCCCAATGAGGCTAGAGAATTTAATGGATGGGTGAGGTTTATATAAGTGTCAACTTTATACAATCACAATAAGGTACACCTTAAAATCTCAACTATTGATGTTATACACCGGAAAATTTTAATAAATGGTCGATTATTGAATCAAAATTCCAAAAACAAAGAGTTCTTGGCGGATTTAAATGGGGGTTCTTGAAAATTAGAATTTTCTGCCATTCTATCAAATGCAGCTAATACCTCATAGATTTTCATAAAAATGGAGGGCTTTGATTCATTATTGAAGAATTCAACGTTCACATATTTCAAATTTTCAAAAACGATGAAGATTTGAGGGTTTTTTTGGGCCTGAAGTACTGCTGCTCGAAGAACGGTTTTTTACCCAGACAAATTGATTTCTGATCGATCAACTGATCGATTTTTATTGAATTGATTACTGAAATTTGATCATAAAGGCCTCATGTATAAAATAAACTAATTATTTTGATTTACTATTGATTAAAGATTTTTATATAGATTTTTTTTGCTGCGTTTTTTTCCTGAAAGTTTCGTGAAGTGAAAAATCCGTAATTTTTTGAATAAAGATCTCAATAGTGAATGAATCTTTATGAAATTTGGGGCATTTGAATCTTAATTAAAGTATCTATCATATCCCCATGTCAATTTGTTTAAAAATTGAAAGATTTGAGGTTGGTTTTGACTCTAAATTTTTTGTGTTTTTGGGCTCGATTTTAGGGTTCTTAAAAAAAATTATTGTTTTAATAAAATTACATTTTGTTTTTATAAAAATATGTTATTTGTGATGAATATGAGAAAAAAAGAACATATTCTTTTTTTAAAAAAAAATTATATATTTTTGGTGAGCTTTTTGGATCGTTTTTATGTTTTTTACAAAAACTATTTTTTTTTTTTTTTTGAGTATGAGAAAAAAATATTTCCTTCTTTTTAATGTTATATATTTTTGGTGAGCTTGTTGGATTGGTTTTAATGTTATACATTTTTTTTATAAAAATATTTTTTTTTGTGATGAATATGAGAAAAAAATTTATTTCTTTTTAAGGTGAATTTTGGTGCATGGTACTGTTGTCTTAGTTCTCAATTTCTTGTTTAGTTGTGACATTTTATTCTAATTTGTTTTTTATATCTATCATTTTTTGCAACTTCATACTCCTTAAATTTGTTTATTAGCCTCTATGAAGAAAATAGGTAGAAACTATGAAGTGTTTTACTCATCTCTCATGTTTCCACATGCCCAAATGGATAAAAAATTAACCCTTTATAATTATTATTATTAATATGCATCTTAATTCTACATTTTCAAGTTGCCATCTTATATATATATATTTTTTATTATGTTAAAACCTAACTCAAAAGATTACTGAGTAAATGAGGTTTGACCATTTTAAAATCGATTTGGCCATTTGAAAATCAACTTGGCCATATTTTTTTAAAATATGCAATTTGGCCATTTGAAGCAACACTTAACACCTTAACCCACACCTTGGATTTGATAACCAAGTTACTGAGTAAATGAGGGGCGCTCTCTTACTATCTTGACTCACAACCCTTTGAAAAACTGGGAACATCATGCTACAAAAAAATACGCTCTGAAATCCAATTGTAAACCGTATTAAAGGGTTTTTCAACAAATAAACAACATTTTTCAACATCAACATTAAAACAATATAGAAGCATATATTGTTGCATCATCCATTGTTAGTTACACTTTGTAACTTCATCAATTGAATTTATGTGAAATTATAAATTGTCTCGCATATCTCCATAATATTCAACTATTAAATTATATAAAAATTTGTTCTAATTTTTTTTTATAAAATAACTGTATGCAATATAATAGTGTATACTTAATCTAAGTTTTTCTATTTTTTTAGGAGGGTTTGGACCTTTTTTTTTTTAAAAAAAAAATCTACTTGACCGGTTAGTCCGATTCCGGTTCAAACCGCTCCCAGCCTTATGACCGGTTAACCATTCCGGTTTGATTTTACGAACATTGGTTTAAGGTCGCAACCTTTTAGAAACCAGACCCTTAATAAAAATGTTCTAGGCCCATACGAGATTTGTGTCACGTGCGTACCTTCGTGCGAAGGTTGTTCACCGTGGACGACGCTGTTCCACGTCTTCCATATTGACCGTCTCTCTTAAAAGTTTTTTAAGAGGAGCAATTATATTGTGTTCCGGGAGGAGCACCTACTGTGTATCTAGTCCCTCAATCAAATCGTACATGGGAGAGCTTTTTCCATTCTAAACATATGGTAACAACCTAAGATCACTAGATGATCATGTTTGAAAGAAAAAAAATTGAATTATGAGTTTTTGACACTTAGATCTCGTCCTTTAGAATTTAGACTGTCTTCGTTCATTGTTCATTCTATAGATATTATTGTTTTTCAGTACACATGAAGTTCAATTCAGAAATTATTATTTTTTCATTGAGATTAGTTTGAGTTGAAGGGATTAAAACCCCAAAATTTAAAGTCCTATAAATAGTGCTATATTGGGTTTTACACGAGGGAGTAAATGGATAGTGTATTCCTATAGGAACATAAAATTGTTTGCCCTTTAAGAACGTGTCATGAACGTGATCAAATTAACTAATTGGGTGAGGTTTATTCAACCTTATAAACTACTACAAAACACCATCATCCTGTCCTGGACATAAGTAACACCAAATCACCAACATAAAAAATTATCCTTACCCAAAGTACCCAATTTCTAAAATTACTCTCCAAAACTAAAATTAACCAAAAATTTCCAACGATTTCTAAATTATGAAAACCCATTTCTAGTGGATCGACGGCATCCAGGGTGAAAAAACAGAAGTTGGAATTCTTTTTCTTGCGTGCTTTTCTCTGGATTATTCTCCTGTAAATTGAAGTCATAAAATCACAAGCCACACACACGAAAAAAGGCACATAAATATAAAGGGCTTGAGGAGGTGAGGTCGGACTTTCCATGATGTTCAACGTCAAGCCTTCAACATTTGGTTTTGATTTTGACTCCATTCGCTGAAGCCCAGGAGATGCAGGATCCTTTGAAGGAGAATAATAATGGAATATCGTCCATCTAACATTACACTAGTCACTATCGTGCCTGTGTACCGGGAGTGGATTATCTTATAATGAATCTGGGGAAAATCAAGTAGCTGTCCGAACCTAGGGTGGTGTTCAAACATACTGCCAAAAGGGAAGTTGATTATGGGGTGAAATTTTGTGTCATCACGCATCTGCACAAGGTTCCAGCGATAATGAGTTCTATGACAAGCTTTTATTGACCACGAGTCACCCGAGGACTATGAACCTCTTGGGCATAAGATGCAATTTCCTCTTAGAGATGAGAGAACTTCTTATAAAGAAAAACATTGATGATGCCTCCTGAAGACTCCTGCAGAGTGAGAGGTTGGTTTCTTGTAGACAAGCGGTTCCCATGGAGATCATGGATTGGTTCCCCTTTTTGTGAGATAAAATCTTATTTGATGTTCTTTTCCTAGACATTGGTCTGCTTATGGCATAGAGATGAGAGATCGACATGGTGGCATTTTAGAGAGCAGGTTTTACAGTTTTTGCTCGATTTGAGTTCTTGTCAAGGTTTGTTCCAACATCTTTTATGTAACATTCATTGGTATAGTGGATTTCTGTTTGCCGTGCCGTATATGCCCTTCTAGGGTGAACCATGTAAATCTTAGTGTTTTTGTTGTATGTGTTTCATGCTTTCTTTCTCATACTTTATTTGCCAAAAGTCAACCCGTGGGGTTTAGAGCTTCTACTCACAATAAGTAGTATCAGAGCCTGATTTAGGTTTCTCGATATGGTTCTTGATATGGCGGTCAAAGTTTCAGAGCCTGGTTTGGGCTTTTCGTTATAGTAATAAAGGTTTCGAATGCAAGGTTTGAGGTAGAGAAATTTAATAGAAAACACTATTTTTTAGCAAGAATGATGAGGTAATTTATTTAGCAAAAGATGAATAATTTGTGAAGCTATCCAATGGATGTTGGCATGGTGAGCACGTGATTTTGATATCAAGGTGAAGATTGTTGGATTTGGTGCTATCCAAAATCACCAACAGAAGGAAATCCCATATTTTGTGGGATTGATTGCGATTGATCCATATTATGTGGGATTCAGATATTCCCATATTATGTGGGATTGAAATTAATATTGATAAGTTTCATAAGAGTAGTCGAAATCCAAAAAGGATTAGGACTCTTGGATATATCTCTTGGTCTTTTGAGATATATGTAATATCTATAGGAAGTTTCTTATAGATTCCTAAGCTTATATATATGTGGAATGAAAGTGCAAAGATTTTGTGTGCCCAATTTGGGTCACCATATGGTAATGGTGGTTCCTTTAGAGAGAGAGGGAGATAGAGCCTCATGTGCATAAGATGCAATTTCCTTTTAGAGAGAAGAGAGCTTCCTATGAAGATAAACATTGATGATGCCTCTTGAAGACTCTCTGCATAGTGAGAAGTTAGTTTCTCGTAGAGAAGTGGATCCCATAAAGATCTTTTTAGTAAGATAAAGTCTTGTTTCCTCTCAAAGTGGTTCTCTTCCTAGATATTGGTCTACTTATGGAATAGAGATGAGAGATCGGCATGGTGTTGTTTGGGATAGCAGGTTTAAAAGAGTTTGTTCAATTTGGGTTTTTGTCGAGGTTTGTTCCAAAATCTTTGATGTAATTTTCATAGGTATAGTGGATTTCTGTTGTCGTGACCATGGGTAGCCCTTCAGGTGTGAACCATGTAAATCTTTGTGTTCTTGTTGTATGTGTTTCATGCTTTATTTTTTATACTTTATTTGCCAAATATTAACTCATCGGGTTTAAAGCTTCCGTGCTTAACAGGTACGTGGCTGTGGTGATTTCGATCATTCGGCATCTAGATAGTTTGAATGTTCTAGCCTGTTTGTCCTGAGCGAATGATTAGCCTCAATTATTTATGCGGAGTCATTAAGGCCATTTCTTATTTACTTTCTTTCTGGTTCTTCCTCTACTTTCACGAGGATGTAGACCTTCTTTGTTCCTTGGGCGTTATTGAATCCATCCTTTCCCCATATTAAGGGCATCAATCCATATTGTAGGAGTACTTCATATTGTATGTTCTTACACACTCACTTGCTAGTGTTATACCCTAGAGATTCTTTGAGAGGAAGATGGGTAATTTGTGTCATATTCCAAAGACTCTTGAAGAATTTGAGGTTGGTTTAATGTCTCGGTGGTGGACAAATGCTCGGGTATCAGTGAAGAAACACTCCTTTCTCCCTTCTCCAAATCTTGAAGTGCATCTTTCACCACAACCTTTCCTTCTACAATCAACTGCTTGAGGATCCCCTCTTATGTTGTAAGATTTTCTCTTCAAAATAGATTCTCAAGATTATGTGTTTTATGGAGGGTTTGCATATGTCCCTGTCCCTCATGGTATCATGCATTAGGACATGAAGGGATTAAATTTTCAATTCAATAATGACGGGATCCAAAAACTAGATGAACTTTGATTGAGAATTATTGAGAGAATCCAGGAGTCAAGTTGACTAGCCAGAAAATATGGCAGGCTTACCATATTTGCAGCACCAGGCTAGCTTACCATATTTGCAGCACGGTGAATAAGGGATTACAATTTACCTTCTACCTTTACGAAATGTAAAAGTCTATATATTTGAACCCTATTGTAATCCTAATAAATATGGAGAGTTTTCTTATCGTGGGTGTAGGCTTCCTAGCCGAATCACGTAAATCTTCTTCTTTATTGTGGTGAATCTACTTTTCATGGTATCAGAGCAAAGGCAATAGATCACATATTTGTGCTACAAGGGCCTCAAGGTCTTCGCTGCCACAGGGTCTCTGCATCAATGTCTCGCCAGCCATCAGTTGCATCAAGGTCTTCGCTGCTTCTCAAGGTGTTTGCTGCTCCTCAATCTCTCAATCCAAGATCTGCTGTGCATCAAGATCTGCTCTACCAATCTCACAGGAGGGTCTTCAAAACCGAACTGTTGGTCTGGTTATTGATTCATCTCAAGCAGATGGACAGGAAAATGATTACCATTGTTATCCCTAACTGTTGTAGCATCAAGGAGATCCAAGACTAGTGCCATTTTTGGTCTTTAGTAATCTGCCCTCAATTGAATCAACTAGGGTTTTGATTTCTTTATGAAGAAGCAAGAAATGGGATCGGGGCTTTGAGGTTTAAATTGAAGAAAAAGTGTGTTGCTTCATCTGTGACTTTTGAGCATGTGACTTTGTTCTTAGAACCTTCTTATACTGAAAGCTGTTTTTCATCTGTTTCGACCATATTTTCTGGCGCGCATGAACAAAGACCTATGTCTGTAAGTATTTATCTGTTCTTTTCTATTTGCATCCTTCCTGTCAATTTTTTTTTTGGTGGATAGATCTCAGATATGTATTGTTCAAATAATCTTTCTCTCTAGGCGTCTTGCTATCATTTTTAGAGATAGAAAGGCATACACTTCCTTTTTTCTAAACTCCTTTGGTTGAATATGCCTTACCTTCCATTCATTTTTTTTTTATCATGGTTGATGAAAGTAAATACTCTGGATTTTCTCAAACTATTGTGCATGAATCAGAATGAAACACTAGTATAAAACTAACCACTATTCCTTTGAATGGCCTGAATTATCATATGTGGACAAGGACTGCTTCAATGGCTTTAAATGGAAGATCAAAACTATGATATATTACTGGCAAAAAAGGCCTCCAAAAGCAGATGATCCTGGTTTTGAGAAGTGGGAATCCAATGACCAGCTTGTTATGTCATGGCTTTTAAATTCTATCGAGCTTATTGTGGCAAAAAGTTTTGCAAATTCTGATAATGCCGAGCACTTGTGGGATTCTGTAAAAGAAATATATGGGTAGCAAAATAATATATCTCTTGTCTTCCAATTAAAACAGGAAATCGCTCAAGTTAAACAAGAAGATAGATCTATCACTGATTTGCTTGGAAAAATAAAACCTATGTGGGATGAATTATCCATATATTGTCCCACTACCATTGTTCTTGGTATAATTCAGAAGAGAGTTGAACAAGACAACGTGTTTCAGTTTTTAGCTGCTCTTAAACCTGAATATGAACAAGTAAGAAGCCAGATTTTATTTTCCTTTGCATTACCGAGTTTTCTGATGTTGTGGCCACTCTTTTGAAAGAGGAAACAAGGAAAAAGGTCATGAACCCAGCAGCTAAGAATGAGATTGACAATTCTGAAAAATCCGTCATGGTTGTCTCTAAAGATAAGTCCAAAAGTAGTAACAAGACCGCAAATAACTTTGAAAGGTGAGGATATCGTAGTGGTCGTGACAGTAGACCACCACTTAGAAGTGACCAATGTAAGGCCCTTGGACACATAAAAAATAGATGTTGGCTTCTTTACCCTCATTTGAGACCTCTTATTTGACAGGCCTACTGCCCAAGCCGCTAATGCTGATTCACACATTTCCATTGCATAGTTAACCCAAGTTTTACAGCAATTGGGTAAGCATAGCTCATCTTGTACACATGATTTTTCTCATGATCCAGGTCATTCCTTTGTCCATTTAAGTTCTGCAAATTTTAGATAGTTTTACATGGATTATTAATTCTGGAGCTACTGACCACATGACTAGAAACTTAAATTACTTATCTAATTTTCAAGAAGTGGCCAATAAAACTCTAGTGTCAATTGCAAATGGTTCAACGGCTCCAATCCAGGGAATTGGAAAACAAATTTTTTTTCATACTCCTGTAATTCTCTAGTTTTGTATATGCCAACTTCCAAGCAAACCTTATGTCAGTTAGTAAAATCACACAGAATCTTAACTGCAATATCATTTTCTCTCCACAAACTGTAGTGTTTCACGATCAGGTCAAGGGGAAGAAGATTGGTGAAGGGAGAATGGCACGATGGTTATATTTTTTGGATCAGAAGAATAAATATTTGGTTGCTGATAATATCAATAATCGTACTGGTACACTTTGGTATTCAAGACTTGGTCATCCATCAAAGCGTTCTTTACAAGGGTTGATGGCTAGTGTAGTTTTTTATTCTCATGGGTGTGATGTGTGTTGTTTTTCAAAAACAAACTAGATTGCCATTTTCCCAGACCTCTCATTCATATGAGGAACCTTTTTATTTGATTCATTCCGATGTGTGGGGATCGACCCCTGTTGAGTCTTATACTAGTTACAAATAGTTTATTTCCTTTATAGATGAATACTCACGAACGATATGGATATACCTTTTGAAATCTAAGGGTGAAGGTTTTGATACCTTCAAAGCATTCTATAACCTCATAACTAATTAGTATAATGCCAAAATTAGGATATTTTGGTCAGATAATGGCACAGAATATACTAATAAGACTTTTAATGAGTTTCTTACTTCTATTGGCATTATACATCAGACATCCTGTGTAGGAACACCTCAATAGAATGGGGTACCTGAGAGAAAAAACATGCATCTTCTTGAAGTCACAAGATCTATAATGTTTGAAACTCATGTACCTAAGGTCTATTAGTCTGACGCCATGCTTACTTTCTATTATCTCATTAATAGACTTCCCAGTAGTGTTCTCCAAAATAAGTCTCCTCTTGAAGTCTTAATAGAAAAAAAATTGATATTTCACATTTGCAAATTTTTGGATGTATCTGTTATGTTCATGTATCTGGACAAATTCATGATAAGCTTGATGCAAGGGCCATAAAATGTGTTTTTCTTCGGTACTTGTCAACCAAAAAGGGTTACAACTGTTACGATCCCAAAAAAAATAAATTATACGTTTCTAGAGATGTGACATTCAATGAAATGAATACTTTTTTCAAGATAGTCCAGCTGAAGTTTTTGACAAAAGGATTCAGGGGGAGACTAGAGACACTAATAATGTGACAATGCCTATTCTTGATAGAAATGTAAAGAGAATCATTAAACATAGGAAATTAGATGTGAAAGAAATTACAAATGAGGGGGAGAACCAAAATAATTTTTTTGATAGTGCTCAAAGGGAAAATGAAGCTCTTGAAAATGAAGCCCTTGAAGATCGAAGCCCCATTGTTGAAAGCTATGAAGACCCCGTGACCAGGTCTCCAGACCCTTCTTCTCTTGATCTTCCTTTGCGCAAGTCAACTCGTTTAACTTGTGCCCCTTCTAAATTAAATGATTTCTTTACTTATTATGCACTCACCCATCCTATTCAAAATCAAATTTGTTATAACAAAATTTCCTCCAAATATTAAGATTTTTTTAGTTCCATTTCTGAAAACATTGAGCCTACTTCATTTCATGATGCAAATGTGGATCATATATGGAGAAGAGCCATGAAAGAGGAATTGCTTGCATTAGACAAAAATCAAACTTGGGATCTTGTTCATCTTCCTCCTGAGAAAAAACATGCTTGGTGCAAATGGGTTCTTAAGATTAAGTATAGCAATGAGGGGTCTGTTGAAAGGCAAAAAGCAAGGCTGGTTGCAAAAGGTTTTACTCAAACTTATGAAATTGACTACAAAGAAACCTTTGCATCAGTTGCTAAGATGACTACTATTTGTGATCTTCTTTCTATTTGTGTAAATTGTAGATGGATGTTATACCAAATGGATGTTAAAAATGCCTTTTAGCATGGTGACCTTGAGGAGAAAGTCTACATGGAACTTCCTTCTGGTCATCCATAAAGGGAATCTCATCGAGTATGTAAGTCAAAAAAGGCTTTATATGGGTTAAAACAATCTCCAAGAGCTTGGTATGCTAAGCTCAGTTCAGCCTTGCTTAATGTCAGCTTTCATAGAAGTTCTTTTGATTCGCCTATGTTTTAAAAAAGGGGTAAAAGTGGAACAATGATTCTTCTCATCTAAGTTGATGATATTGTCATCACTGGTGATGACAAGGAGGGAATTTCAAAGCTAAAAAATTATCTTCATAAAAAGTTTGACATTGAGGATTTG
This sequence comes from Amborella trichopoda, assembly GCF_000471905.2. The sequence goes on from NW_006500178.1 coordinate 1,498,776, forward strand.
GGACAACTCAGATATTTTTTCAGAATAGAAGTGGCCTACTCAAAGAAAGGGATTTTTTTGTCTCAACAAAAATATATTCTAGACCTACTGAAATAAACTGGAAAAACGGAAGTTAAACCTTTGAAACTTCCCATCAAATGCAACTATAAGATCTCTTCTACTGATGGTGAATTATTGTAGGACATTTGACGATATCAGAGACTGGTTGGAAGATTAATCTACCGAACCATAACTAGACCTGATATCGCTCATGCAGTTGGATTGGTTAGCCAATTCATGCATGCCCCTAGGACAGGGCACTTGGAAGCTGTTGATAAGATATTAATATATTTAAAATGTTCCTATGGAAGAGGAATATGGATGAAAAACAATAACAATGTTGATATTTGTGATTACTCTGATGCTGATTGGGCTAGTAATTCAAATGATCGAAGATCTATTACAGGGTATTGTGTTATGGTGGGTGAAAATTTGATGCCTTGGAAATCTGTAGTTGCTCATTCTATTGCTGAAGCCGAATATAGAGCTATGGCCTCAACTGCCAGTGAGCTTGTATGGTTAAGATTTCTTCTTCAAGATATGAGATTTAACATATCTTTACTTATGGATATGTTTTGCGACAATAGGGCAGTAATACATATAGCATCTAATCCTGTATTTCATGAAATGACAAAAAAAATAGAAGTGGTTTGCCACTTCATTTGTGAGAAAGTTCAAGAAAAAATTATTCAGACCTCATTTATTCGTAATGAAGACCAATTGGATGATATTCTAACTAAAAGTATAACAAAGTCAAGATTCTATCAGATTTTGGACAAGTTGGGCTCAATAAACGTTTTTGCACCAACTTGAGGGGGAGTGTTGAGAGAATCCAGGAGTCAAGTTGACTAGCCAGAAAATATGGCTGGCTTACCATATTTGTAGCACCGAACTGGCTTACCATATCTGTAACACGGTGAATAAGGGATTACAATTTACCTTCTATCTTTATCAAATGTAAAAGTCTATATATTTGAGAAAAACCCTCTTGTAATCCTAATAAAATATAGAGAGTGGTTTCCTTATCGTGGACGTAGGCCTCCTAGCCAAACCATGTAAATCTTCTTCTTTATTGTGGTGAATCTTTTCCTTCCAATACATTTCAAGAATTATTGAATCCTCACCGTGAGGGAGTACAAAAGAAGACCCTTCATTTATCATCATCTATCGCTATTGCCTGTGTTGGGTTGTGTTTCTTCAAATGTGTATAGGGCTGTTCATATGCTTGAGTACAAAGTTTTGACTATTTGCTTACTTGATTCCTCTTACTCATGTTCAAATTATTGATATCTTGAATTAGTGCAATTTATTTTTCATTTTTTTTTTTTCTGATTTGTACTCTTTTCTCTTGCATTATTATTGTAGTCTATCTTAAAGTTTGGAAACAAGGCTATTTTGAAAGAAATACCTATGTGATCTTTTACCGAGGAATATATTTTTTTTTTCCACCCATTTCTTTTGGCAAAAGATCACTTATAGGTGGTCTTTATTATAATAAAATAAATTTCAAAATAAAATCAACATAACAATAAAACCAAGATCTTAACAACTTGATGCCATTGAAACAACTATGCACTATGCTTGAGAATAAAATATAAGATTACAAGAAACAAAAAAGGAAGAGTGTCAGAGATTACTTCAATCGGGCTTATTACACCCCACACCGAGTCACCACCATCCGATGGAGTGGGATCAACGGTCTAGCTTCAATCTCGAACTGGGAAAACAAAATTCGGCCAAGCCACACCAACATGAACCCCTTTGATCACAAACTCAAACCCTAAGTGAATTCTCTTAGCAACCTAGTTTGAGAGAGATGAATTCCCTTTTTGCTAAACCCTAAAACCCTTAGCCGTAAATCCATATTTGAGAGATATGAGAGAAGAAATCTATAACCTAAACCTTTAGGTTTTTTTACAATGTGGGAGAGAGAGATCAAACATGTGAGAGTGGTGCGTGCTCCCTTTTTGGGATATGAGAGAAAAAGATGAGAATTAGGTACAAGAGATAAGGTGTAGAGATTTTTGGGTAGAGACAAATTTTTTTTATAGGCTTTGAATAAGATTAGGGTTTTCCTTAACTTGTCTCTTCTTGTGAGATTGAACGTAGACCATCGATCAAGGGTGACTTGTGGGGTGAGAGATCTGAGCCATCCATGTCATAGATGGGCCATCAACATTATGGAAGATGCATAAAACATTATCCCGTTTCCTAAACCATTTTCCCATCAATATATTTAAATAAAATAAATATCATGCATTCTATAAAATTGCACGATCCATGTCACATATTCCATAAGGATATGTCAAATAATATCAAGTAGATAAATACTACCAAATATAAATAAGATAAGATCCATATCAATTCAAATTGACCATATTTTTTTAAAACAAACTTGCTACAAAATAGATAAAACCATGGTCAATATATCGTTGCCAAGATTTGACTACATGCCACAAATCAAACTAACCTTACCTTAAAAGTAAACAAAAGAATCCAAAGAGTGTGGGGCGTGCCACCTTTTTGTGGCACTTGTGGGCCCCCATCCAGATGCCACATGGTGGGCCCATGTGCACTATGGGCCCCCATGGAATATTATAAAAAAATATTATTTTTAAAATTGAATAAAACAATTTATTAAAATTGAATAAACCACCCATGCCCCACCCCCATTCCGGTGACCGAGACCATTGTAAGAGAGCATCAGCTTTGATGGAAAAAAAATCGAAATATATTATTAGAATGCGAAAATTGATCATAAAAACAAAGCATGAGGCCACCATTGATGGGCCATTCCATGATCCTTCTTCAACACCCTATGCAATTGTAGCTTGTGAAATCTTGTCATGGGCCTTGTAGTTACTGATCTTCCTTTTACTTTCTTGCTACATTGACTTTGTTTGGAATAGGGGTAGAACTCAAGGTCTGCTACCTTCGATCTCGCTCTTATAAACGAAATGTAGGCCACTAGATTAAAGGCCATTAGACAATGTTGTTATGAAATCAACAGAGCATCGGCAAAGGTGTAAAATGGAAGAAAGTTGCTTTCTTGCCCAACTAATTTCCATTTCACTGATCCAATTCCTTTACCTCGACCACGTACTCCTTTCCTTCCATGTCTTTGACATCCAAATTGAATTCCTTTGCACTGTGGGCGATGTTTACTTGTTCTTTGCTTTCTGTATCTTTGTTGTCCAAACTGCATTCCTTACAATTGTCGGCTATTTCGTTATCGGTTTTGCCATCTTTGGCCTTGCCCCATAAAACGGCATAAAGACCAGCAATAACCGTAAACATACCTACAACACTGCAGAACACGAAGACCATCATTGTAACCGTGAACGACAAAGCTTAAACCATAAGATTTCATAGTCCGCATTTCATAGTCTGCATTACATCCTCATAATCCATCAACAATGCTAATGCCTAAGGGTATGGATGCTGAAGATACCAGCAGTACTAGTGTATTGCCGCCAATGTTCAACTCCGACCCCACTCGGACTGGGCCCCTTTGAGCAGCGTACCCAGGTACAACTTAGGCATATTTTAGAAATAACAAAATTGTATAAATTTGTGGAATAAATATAGGAACAACATAATGTAATTTGAATTTTGGTACGATGATTTGTAATTTTTTCTTGTCATATAATTTTTGAATTTTCCTAAAGAGTTTACAGCCTTACATCAATTTTTAAATTATATATATATATATATGGTGTAGTTTGTATAGAGCCTAGGGTCTAAACAATCAAATTACAGCCTACCTTCAAATAGTATCGAGAAATGTGGTTTCATTATTGAAAATATTTGTAATAACCTTAAAATTTATTTTTATCGTTATTTTATAAAATTTAAAGTTTCAAATGCAGCGTAGATCGACAGATCTATGAAAACTTGAAAATCTTAAAAATTGACGGTCAAAAAATGCGTTATAGAATACACTATTTCCAAAACTTGAAATCCTTTTTTTTTTCATGTCCATGTATCTTGACATCGAGATGATCAATATGAGGATATTTGGGCATCAAAACAACCTCTTCTAGTGTAATTTTTTAGGTAGGCTCAAATTTGATTGTTTAGAGCCTCGGCTATATATAAACTTTTCCCATATATATATATATATATATATAGATATATATATGGAAGGTACTAGAAAACGTCTATAGGTGAAAATGAAC
>NW_006500178.1:1504052-1519504 GCF_000471905.2 Amborella trichopoda
ATTATATTATTTATTACATTGTTTGTCACTTCCGAGAAAGAAAAACTTCCTTTTTTTTCGGAAAACGTTTATCTTCCAAGAAACAAAAGTGGCCTTAGGGATTCTTCGGCTCAGTACACTGTCGACTTCTTCGGCCCTGTACATTACTTGACAGAGTCCACTTGGGCTTGGGTGAATTACTCAGCTAGCGCTGGGGCGAGTTCAGGGCCCGAGCCAAATCTAAACCCATCGATACCCGCTCAAGAAAAATTACAATGGCAACGCAATTATATTAATCTCAACGTCGCTTTTAATATCATAAAAAAAAAAAAAAACAAGAATTGCAGTAGGTTTTGGCGGCATTTGCGTGTTTCTCCAATAAAGTGTCTTGAAATGGACTAACACAAACGTGTGGACTATGCCAAATAGAAATTCTGTTTTGTGCTCTGCCCAAACAGGGTCATAGACACTTACCCTCCGACGTGAATATCGACATGAAGTGCAATTGGCTCCAAAATTGCGACGAACACCGTACACAATGGAGTAAATGCAGCTGGAAAGACAGGGCCTCTCTTCTTGATGCACCAGCTCAAAATAATGAATGCTACAGCAGAGCACATGACACCCTAAATATGGATTTGTTCATGAAATTCTCAAAGTTATAATGTTATACACCAAACACCTATAAATTAAGAAATCAAACACTTTAAAAACCGAACAAATTATTGAGTATATAAATTAGGAACTCAATCACCATAAAAACCTAACAAATTATCGAGTACCCTGTTTTTCTGTTCGCGGGGGGAAGAGAAAGGAGAGAGAGAATGGAGGAATTTCTTACACTATAAACATATGTAAACAGCTCAAAATTCCAGTATAATCTCCAAGCAGAGGACCTATCAAAGATAACCCCAACTACAGCAGCCTGGATTGCGCCGATGAACAACATCATCGCCGTCACAGACATCTTAGCAGGATAATTCTTGAATGCCCATGCCTGAAAACACAGAAATATGACTAAACACAGTGGAGATAAGAGGTGAAAAAATATGAAATAACATTGCAAATATGCAAAAACGTAGTGTTGACCTGGTAAACCACCCATGAGGCGTATGCTATAACACTTAATATAAGCAAAAATGGCCCTAATATCCAATTATCTCTTGCTGCTGGAGCAGCTGATGATGTACCCAAAGCCTCGGAAAGAGAGGTAGACGTTTTAAGAAAATCAAAGAAATGAATGGATGGGCCCTTGATTAATGTCATAAGCATAGCACCTCCAACACATATGACTGTACCAAAAATTTTTGCTTGTCCCCTTAAACTCCTTATGTTGACTTTCTCCATCCTAAAAACCAAAAAAAGAATGTGTTGAGATTAATTTCAAGATCAAGAAAGTCACTGACACTGTTAGCTGTCAAATGTGAAATTAAATGGTTGGAACTTTTTTATACATTCAAAGTCACTAACTTTATAGAGCAACCCTAGCTGCTTAACTTCACATCATAATATTAAGGGTCGTTGTGATCTTCTTGATCCAAAAATAAACGACCTCATGTACATTATAGAGTGATTGACATATAGAACCTAAAATGTTTTCGAAAATATTAAAGGATCCCTTTATCGACAAAAATTGCATAAAAGGTCAGTCAATTGCCTTTTTTTATTTTTTTACAAAATTGCTCTTTGGTCTGATGATGAAATACTCGGTCCGAATTTTATTTTTATTTTTTTTTGTTTTAGTCTTTTCGTTAGTATGGAAGTGCCCCAAGCTTTAAGATAGAGCCCTACTAACAAAACAAACTAAAAAAACATATTAAAATTCCACCTATAAATGGAGCATTTTTCCTTATCAGAGGTCAAGAAAAATTTGAAGAAAACAAAAAGAATCAAGGACAACATACCCAAGGAAATACGCCATTAGGAACGTAAAGACGGGGATGAGATTCATTAACGTGGCAGCAAAGGTAGAAGAGGTGAAAAAGAGGCCCACGAAATAGAGATTTTGAGTGAGTGGCACTCTGCGAGTTCGTCCTTCTAAACATTGTCAGAATCAAATACAAACCAATATGATATTAAATACACAACACTATGATACAAGATATCGAAAAGGGCATTAAAATGTCCTTACCCTAAGAGTCCCACCACGAAGATGTGAACCAACATTTTAATGCTTAGAGGAGGCCTTATTTTCCTAGAACATTTACATGGAAAAGATAGTGAACAAATACAGAGAGAAAGAAAGAGAAAAAGTGAGAGAGAGAGGCCTACCTTTCTAAGAAGTAAGCAAATGGAGCAATGGCAATGGTGGCTGAAACCTGTCTGTAGGTCACAAAAACATAAGGACTCATTCCTTGACGAAATGCCACTTTAGTGATCACCACCATTACTGCAAGGGTGGTTTGAAACAAAAGCAAGGCTAAATAAGGTCCATACTGTCCCATACCTTCCTTTCTTTGAAATATAATCTAGCAAAAATACAGTGAAAATGTGTCTCCCTCAAAACATCCTATTTCATTACGTACTGAAATAGTGTAATAAGTAGTTATAAGTTTGGGGTACGCGGTACTCATAGTTTTATAAGCACCATGCTATGATCCCTCGGGAGCATATTTTTCTTCTACTCGATGGTCTACTTGGATGGATTGTTTCAATGTAAAATTTTGTTAACCACCTAGAACAACCGTGATAGTTATTTGCGAAAAAAAAAATTGAAATTTGAGTTTTCTGACAATTGAATCTCACTTGAAAATAAAAGTTGAAATTTGAGTCTTGGATCTCACCTCTCTAAAATTGGATTTTTTTTTTTTTCAAACTTCGGACATTATTTTTTTCAAATGCTTAGCAGATGCAATTAAGAAAATTATTTTATTAAGGTTAATCTATGTGATAAAGAGGTTACATCCCCAAATGGTCTTAAAACTAATCCTACGTGGGGTTTTACCTGAAGAAATAAATAGACAGTATATTCCCTAGGGAATAGAATATCTTTTGCCATAATTTGTTTTGGATGGTGAGCATTGTTACGCGGCAATTTTGTCGTAGTGATGGCAACAAGAATCTTAAAGCCGGCCAATACCTATATAATGCTAGATTCTTTCTTCTTTTATTTTAACTTGCCAATTATATCATAAAGGCTAAAATTAGTTACCTTTTGTGCATTCCTATACAAATAGAGAACTGTTCAAGAGAAAGGGAGCAATTTTGTAATGGGATATTTGAAGATGATGACATGTCTGAATGTGTAGGTGCTAGTTTTGGAATTTTTGCTAGTTTCCAAATCCTACATGCCATGGGAGGAGTTCACAAGAGCCTTTCCCTAAGTTGAGTGTGGGAAAATTATTTGCAATAATAGATAGACCTAACTTATCTTCTTTATTTATTTGTATTTAATAATTATGTTTTTTTTCGAATTTAATCTTAACATGAGATGGTTTTTAACCGTTTTTAAGGGTATCGTGTCTATAAGGTTGTAACCATAAACAATCCAATTAAGACGCACCTCCAAATTTTATCATAATATGGAATTTTGGTATAAAACATTTTTAAGATTATCTCAAAATCTATTTTCATATCTAATTATAAAATTTTAAAATCAAAAAATGATTAAAATCAAGTAGATCTATAAACATATGAAAATATTGAAACATGAACGGTTTAGATAATATGTTGCACGATGCTCTATTTCTGAGACTCAAAAATCTTTTTTATATATGTTAATATATCTCAAAGTCGAGAGGTTTTACAACAATAAAACAATCTTTTCCTGGATTTTTGAGGGACATCTTTAATTCTACACTTTAATGTCGCAACGTTTTATAAACTTTTTCCTTCTTTTAATCCCTACTAGGCGTACTCTGGATATTTTCGCTTTAAAAGAAGGCCATGTGCTGTGTCTTGTACTAGAAAGGAATAAATATTCGGCAGTGTCCTAGAGGAACGGGGTTTCACTTTATTTCAATTGCACACAAAATCCAATATTAGAAGAAACAAAATTCAATTTTCTAAATTAGGAATGCTTAGTTTAGTTCAAAACCACAAATTATATCCGATTAATGTAATTGGATCCTACTCTAATGTATCAATTTTTGGTAGGCTCATATGGAGATGAAATAATTGAATTGAGTTTAGTTTTAAAGGATGCTTATGCTGTTTAATGCAGTAAAATTGTAGTAATGATATGAAATTAAGGCTTATTTAGGGCTGGGGGCTTTATGGGTATGGTGATGGGAGGGAAAGAATATGCGCAATTTAATTTGGGCAAGAGAAAGGTCGATTTGATAGGGTAGAACTAGGGTGATAAATTTGGATGACTTGTGTTTACAAACGAAATCTGAAACGAAACAACCTACATTCATTCCACCCTGATCTGTACACAAAGCCATTATTTAAATTCAATAGATTGTGGGTTCCGTCAAATTCCAATCCATGAAAAATTTGTCTCAAAGGAATCTTCTTTTTCATAGTTTGTCGGCCAGGGGCCACATCAAATTTAAGTAAAACCTAAGAAATTTTAGAAGGCTAAAAAGAACAAGGCGAGAGTTTTAGAAAGAGCTTAGAAACATAGAACAAATAAAAAAAGGAAACAAAAACAACATCTAAAAGAACAAAAATACCTGAAGGCGGGCCCTCAGGTCTGGCACCAGAAGTTGGGGCTGGATCACATGGAAAGGGCGAGCTTCGTTCCTTTGTTCTTAAAGACTTGCTGAACTAGAAGTTGACGTTGAACCCTAGGAGAGAATTTGCTTGGAATGTTTGTCTAGAGCTTAGGGTCAAGAGGAATGTTCTTCTCCTTATATCGGTTCATTTGTGTTCCGAGTTACATGGGTTTATGGTTTGATTTGACCTAGGTTTATTGGAGTTTTTCTAGGATTGGAGATTGAAAAGACTGGTTAAGGTTTCGTCTGCCAGATGTCCCTTAAAATCTATCAAAATTCTCATTTTAATAGAAAGTAAGAGAAAATTTGGATTGTGTATAACTGTTGGGGTACTTTTAATCACATATAAGACTAGATGTATTCTAACAAATACTCGATAGAGATTGAGGTATTTATAAGGCAGAGATTCTAATGCATACTTTAATGATAGATAAGATGCCTTAACAAACGCTGGATAAAGATATGTGTGCTTGATAAGCTCAGCCTTTGAAGATGTGCTTTGGTAATTGAATATGTTCTTAGTTACCATATGTAAGACTGAGAATGTTCTAACCATCGCTTGATGAAAATAGTATGATAAAGCGAAATCTTTTGATGCACGCTTGATAACTGGCTTAACCGACGGTGGATAAGATACAAGCATGGTTCTTGATAATATCTGCCAATATATGCCCTTGATATGATTTGAAGGTGTGATATACGTTTGACATAATATGAAGATATGATATACCCCAATAAGATATGAATATATAAAAGATATGATATGCTCAAGATTCATGATATGAGGCTCCAATATGCCTTCGGAACCCTGACTCGTTGGTCAGCCCCTATATGTCATGACTTACGACTGATAAAAGATATGATACCAATAACTTGTCAATTAAGCATGTTTAAGTTTAATTTACTGTTGATGATAGAAGATATGAAAGCCATCTCATTGTGAGATAAGTTCTACAATATATATGCTCCTAAGGCCTGATATACCTATCCATGTGATATGGGGAGGAACTTGATGCGGTTTGATATACATATTTTCCTAAATTCGTCATCAGTTGCACATGTGCATCTTAACTTACGATCTATGATAAGAGATCATGATGATGTTCCAATTTAATACAAAACTCTGGGATACATATACTCCTATGACTTATGTATGTCTCTTCACCGGATATTAGAGGAGTTTTGGATGAGATGTGATATGACTCTTTTAACCATTGTTAGTTAAGAAAATAGGGTTTTATTAGACGAAGCATAAGGGAAACCTCGCTGTATGTTGATATATTGAGGTAAATCCTTGAAGATATATATGTAGATGCCTTATATTCTTTAAAAGTCCATGAATGATATAACTTGAATAATATTTAGACTTGGTTTAACCCATGTCCATATCTACTGTCAGTTAAGATATGCCTTGATTGACACTCTAAAACTTCATGTTTTGGAATTGAGCCAAGACTCTCAGGGGCTTATGTTCGGGGCATCATAGCCCTTACCCCGAGGTTTCGTATCACCTAGAGGTGAATTCATTCATCATTCATATACCTCGGTGGTTAAAGCCTTAAAAGTTTTATACCCCGTTCGTTATAGTTATGATGATACCTATTCACCAAATTTGGGATTCCTCTCTTGATATGAGGAATTTTTTCATGGGACCAGGGCCATCGGATTCATGACTTGATACTCTATCACCCTTAAAAAGTACAACATTGTTTGATATATGAATTGGAAGAGGTTGTATCTACAATGTTTTGGCATTGCTGACGTAATTTTCAGCAAAAAGACAATAACTTGGACGGACCATATCTCTCTCATATGAGATCCATTTGAGGTGAGACGTGGACAATTGTATTCGTCTTTGAGTCCCCTCCCATCTCTTCAACATCCAGCTCAATATGAGCCTAAAGTGGGACAACGATGCGATATGCGTTGTTAAGACTAAATATGGTCCAACTTGTCGACTTTTCCTTGGGATTCCCTTATTTGTTGAGATTTGGTCATTTTGGACCGGTATGGCATCCATTCAAACAAATTTCAAATACTTTTTCCCTTAAAATAGGTTGTTTTGATGCCCCAATAAAAACTTTCAAATTAGAGCCTTCCTAAAAAAATGCGCTAGAAGAGCTTATTTTGATGCCCAAATATATCCTCAAATTGATAATCTCGACATCAAGATGCATAGACATGAGAAAAAAAGGATTTCAACTTTTGAAAATATTGTATTTTGTAACGTATTTTTGGACCGTCAATTTTCAAGATTTTCAACTTTTCATAGATCTATCGGTCTACACTATTTTTGAAGCTTTAAACTTTATAAATAAAGATGAAAATATATTTCAAGTCTATCACAAAGATTTCCAGTATTGAAACCACATTTCTCGACAAAGATTTCCACTATTTTAAGGCTATCACAAAGATTTTCAGTATTGAAACCAATATCGATCTACACTATTTTTGAAGCGACATTTGAAGGTAGGCTCTAATATGATTGGTTAGAGCCTAGGCTTCAGACAAACCATTCCCATTGTGGAATATTTGGTGGTTGGACTATGATTTGGGGTTATGGACTATTACTTGGTGTGATCTACGACCCATTAAATTAGTATAGTACCTGGGGTTTAGGCTTGTAGATTTTTGGGAAGTTTTTCTTAACCAAAATTTAGTGGACTGTGTTCAGTTATCCCTCTTTGGTATTTCATATTCTTCAAGGAACATAAGAGTGTCAAATAATTACACCTGTGATACAAGAGTTTAAAGAATGAAGAAACATTCATTTGAATGCCTAACACGCTGGCTTTGTAATGAGTGCTTGCTGCCATTGCCTCAAGACCATGGTCATTTTCAAACTCATAGTGATTGCGTCAGCGGCTAATTATCAATGCTTCGAGGCAATGGTCAGTCATTGCAGATTCAGATTCTCACTCTTAACCACCACTATTTTGTAGCGATGGTCAGTAGTTGTCGGTGTTTTGATTTATGACAATCACCACTTCAAGGTGATGGTTAGCCATTGTCAATTGCTTTTCCAGTCCTTAACTTTTGAGATGATTGTCACTCATTCTCTAATTTGTCGAGGCCTGAGTATTAGTTTTCAATTTAATATGGAGAGGCATGGATAGAAAGAAGAGAAAATTACAAAACCCCCCTAGATACACTATTTACTCAACTTACCCCACCTAAATTTTCCTCACATTTTTTCGCCTCAACAAGCTTTCCCTTCAAAAACCCTCTCCAAGAAAAAAGTTTGATTTTTTTGGACAGAAATGCCATTACTGCACAATAAAAAGTCAATTGGCGATCCCAAGTTGCTTATTGTCGGAGCGCATTGCCATGGTGCTGGATCGAAATTTCACCAGAAGGTGTAGTGTCGGAGCCCAATCTAGCATATTGTCGGAGAGAGATCAAAAAGTGCCGGAGCCTGTAGATAAACCACCGGAGAGATGTGCACCAAAAGTGTCCTGCCGGAGCGTGCTTCAATACGGTCGGAGCACATCGTCAGTATCATTGGAGCGTGCAATCAAACTACCCGATCGCTGTGGCATCAGAAGCTTGACTGCCGGAGCGTTAAGTAAGTAGTGCCAGAGCATGAAGGTGGATCGCCGGAGCAAACATATGGGCTTCTGGAGCACTGTGGCTCCAGAAGCTTGACTGTCGGAGTGTGAAGAACCTAGAGCCAGAGCGTGAAGGTGGACCGCCGGAGCGAACATGTGGACGGCCGGAGCGATGTGGGTCCCAAAGCTTGACTTTAAGAACGTGAATTACGTAGTGCCGGAGCATGAAGGTCCTCTGCCAAAGCGAGCATATGGACTGCCGGAGCGTTATGGCTCTAGAAGCTTGAATGCCGGATCGAGAAGGTCGTAGTGTCAGGACATGAAGGTGGACCGCCGGAGAGAGCATATGGACTGGTGGAGCGCTATGGTTCTAGAAGCTTGATTGCCGGAGCGGTAAGGACGTAGTACCTGATCGTAAAGGTGGAACGTCGGAGTGAACATGTGGACTGTCGGAGCGCCTTGTGGCTCCAAATCTTGACTGCTAGAGCGAGAAGTTTGTACTGTTGGAGTGTTCTTTTGGATTGCCGGAGCGTGCTTGTGGACTGTCGGAGCGTGCTTGTGGTGTTGTCTGTTAGATCTGAGTTAGGTGTTTCTCTTTATTGCTGTTATATATTAGCCTTTAATGGTGTTATATGTTAGCATTAGGTGGTGGCTTTACATTCTATGTAGTGGTGTTATATAACCTTTGGTGGTTTTTTTATGTTAGCCTTAAAGAAATTACAGTTCTCTTTGATGGCTTCTTAGTTTATCACCAAAGCAACGATTAGCATTGCATGAAAGCAACTGCATCTGATATTACATTGGTGTAAAAAGATATAATATCCAACTTGATGACTTTCTCATAATTGAAAAAATAGATAAAGAGGGATCTCTCATTTATGTAACATACCCTTCATTGAACATATGTTTCGAAGAAAAAAATATACATATCTAAGACAAATAAAAAAAAGTCAATTTTTCCACCACAAATTCCACCTCGACTCCTCTTGCAACAATGGCGCTTGAAAGTGATCAGATTTTTCATGGTTCTTCTCTCGTCATCCTCTTCTCCAATATCATCCTGTTTTGCCTCATCATCCTCTTCTCCAACATCATCCTCTTCTCCATAATCATCCTCTTATTCTCTTTCACTTTCACTTTGTACATCTCCATCGATAGTCCACGCTATCTCCTCGGCACCTGTTTCTACAGAAGTGCTATTCAATAGAAGATCATGAGCTCCCTGTACATAACGCCTGGATTCCCCAGCTAATACTTCATTATTAAGTGCAACTTGTAGCAACTCTATACAGGTATGTTGCTTCAAGTGGAGAATGAAAAAAAACCAAATTGATCGTTAGACATATTTTTCATAATTTTAAGATATAGTAAGCCGATAAAATAAGAATAAACATATAATAAATAGTATACCACTTGGTCTGTTGAGGGTTGTATATGGGATTGGCTTGCAGAAGTTCGTACATGAGATTGCGACTGCGACGAGGGGAGAAATGGGGTTTTTCTTCCTTGCGTAAACATGTTGTACTAGGCCATGTACTCTGCTGTAGGTACTCCACCAGATTTATCGACGGCTGCCTTAACAACATGATGTTCTCGTGCTTTCCAATCTTTTATCTGCCTACCCAATTCTATAGTCCAATTTGTGGGGTGCAAACCGACCTTCTCTCTCCTGTCCCACTTGGGTGGCTTAACAGGTATACCTTTCAACGTTCCAAATTGTCGCATCACACGATCTGGTATAGTACTCTGCAATATTGAAACTGATGAGGTATGATCGACATATGTAGTACTCTGCAATTTCATGCGACTCCTCATATGGTTGCCAAGTCACCTACAAAAATAAGCATGAGACATTATGAAATAACTTACCACAGATTGATTATCGATTATATTATAAACAAATAAGCCAATAACTAACCATATCAAAGGGGATGTTATCAAATGAGATGGTTTTGTGGTGTGCTTGTTTCTTCCACATGCAAGCCTTAGGCATTCTTGAGCTTATGACCAATGCAGGCTTGGTGGCTAGAGCTCGAAAATACTCATAGATCCAACATTGTAGAAGAAGTAAAAAGCAAGAGGCCAAAGATAGTGAGAAATTGTAATATTTTAAAATTAAATAATAAAGAGAGTGAGAAATACCTGTAGTAAGGTCGCTGACCCACTAAAATGATTATTTTCCCTACCGGCGACCTTAGACAACGAATGATACAAAAAAGCAAGCATCGCAGAACCCCATGCATACTTCCCTGCCTCATCAAAATCTCGAAACAATTGCAAGTATATTGATATCGTCAATCCTTTGGATGGGTCGACAAATATAGTTGTGCCGACTAAATAAAGGAGACATGCTCGTGTGTGTTGCGTGTAATTTGGTCGGCTTTTTTGGTAGTTGGACGAATCGACTCCTCAACCATGTATGTTTGAGACACATCGGGGTGACATCTTTGGGGCAATCTCCTAGATACTCTTTGATGAACACAACATAGTCTTCAAGCTTGATGCTGGTTACATACTCACCTGTCATGGGTATCCTTAATATCTACCACACATCGTATAAGGTTGGAGCCATTTCACTAATGCTTAGAAATACAGTATTCATGTTCTTGCACCATTTCCCTATAAATGCCCTCACTAGATTTTAATGGATATGTGGTACCCCAATATCCATCAATAGGCTCAACCTTGTCTTTTGAATTAGAGGTATCTGTCGTTGATAGATCTTCCATTTTACTAGGGCTTGAGTTGATTCGTTAACACGAAGTACATTTTTCTCCTGAAATGAATAATAACAAGAAATTGCAATAGTCAATAACATGAGAAATACCTAATCAATGTAAATCATTAAGTAAAATAAATAGACCATCATACCTCTTGTCTTTGAGCTGATGAAAAGGATGGCTCCCCTGTGCCTCTTAGTTATTTTGGGTCATGCATTGCTAATTCTATTTTCATAATTGACCTAAAAAAATAACCACAAGTAGCATATCTAATAAAAAAAGAGAGAGAACAGTTGCATATCTAATAAATGAATCTCAAATATATGTACATATCCAATATATGTACATATCCAATATATGTGTGTATTCAGAAGTTTAATTTCCACTAAAATATGGTGGATTGTCACACCATTAAGAATTATATGGTGAGCAAACCTCAATATTTTAAATATTGATATGCTGAGTCCTACTACTTAGTATAACTAAGAAGAAGAAATTAGTAAAAAGCAATGAGACCGATTTGGATATAGAAAACTTATGAAAGAAAAGAAATAGGAGCTAAGTGTTTCTTTAAGAACTTCACATTATCAATGCATTGACATTTTTTAAAGATTCATCCATCCATAACTACTGGAGAGTGAAAGTCTGTTAGCAATTCAACCATGTGTTTCCACTAGATATCCAACCATGAGCTTCAAATATAGTGCATATACAATATCAGATAGCATACATAAGAAGTCAGAATGTAATTTGGTAACGGGAAACACTTGAGAAAGAGATGAGTCATACTCATAAGAAAAGAGAAAACACAAATCAATAGCATATCCAATAAAAAGAGAGAGAAAAGTGACATATCCAATACATGTACTGGCATAAATATTTGTACTGACAAAATTTCCCACAAGTGGGTGCTACAATTTAAAAAGACAGCACAATGAAGATTACTAAAAAAAATTCCTTCAAGTGGGTACTTTACAAGTTGCCATGTTGTGACCAGTTCCTTTGTACCTACTACAGTGAATAGGTAGCACTGATACTTCCTGTGACTCGATGCGCATCTTTTTAGGTTGGCCAGGGTGCCGTCTTGAGTGAGGTGAAAGTACTCTTATTCCATATGGAGGAAGTTTTCCATGCATACGCCCATATAGATCGATCAAGGTAACTGACACGATAGGAGAGGAATATGTTTCACGAAACTTTTCAATTGTGAAATCGTCTTCACAATAGTCAATGGGATCTCTATGCTTCCATTGAAGGCATTTACACATGTTTGTAGAGCAAACCCATTATTTGCCGACCCCGACATTCACATTCTCGTGCAATTATATCTACCTTATAATTCATGCGATTGCCCCTTGCTTCAAACACTGCTCCACTTGATACAGTGACGCTAACTGAAAGAGATTGTTTTATGATCTTTCTGAGTTCGTTTTGCGTGTGCGGGGTAAACGTTGTACTCCATGTTTCAGCTTCCAAACTTTGGGTGGCCATTAGTTTCATTTTTGTCTTCTAATCAAGTCAACACACTGAAGAATTAGCATGTCTCGTGCTTCTAGAATCCACTTGTTATATGACTCAGCTACATTGGTTGTTACTTGATTATATCGTTTACCCCTGAAGAGTGATGTAGCTCAACGGTCTGATGATGCATCCATGAACCACTTGAATGTGTCCTCAGAAATTGACCTAATTTCATTCATCTTCTCAAAATACTCTCGTTGTCTGTATGCTCTATATGCTCCTACAAAATATTTCACAATTTCCTTCTTAATATCATTAGGTATGTCTTTTGTTCTTTCTTGAAATTCTCCATTAAATGATGCTCATAGAAGGCATGATGGGCATTCTCAAAAACTTGACAAATAATATCGACTAGGCCAGGGTGTCTATTAGACAAAAAAGTAATTTCATGATTATTCCAAATAGCAATCTTTAGAGATTACATAAACCATACCAGTTTTCGGTACTTTCGACATCCACAATAGCGAATGCAACAGAAAACATTTGTTCTTCCCCATCGAGTGAGTTGACAGCAAATAAAGTTCCAAGGTATTGTGCCTTCAGTGATGTCCTATCGAGAAATATAAGTGAACGACATCCACTTTTGAAGCCATGTATTGAGCCATAAAAGCTTGTAAACATTCGACGAAATCTGCCATCTTGTCATACTTGTCCATTCGCATAACTACCAGGATTAGTCTCAATCACACGATTTACATATACAGGTAACTGGTTGTATGGCTCTTCTTGTGAACCATGTATGTATTTGATGGCCGTTTCGTTCCCTCGCCAAGCCCTACAATAGGGACTTGTAGCCCATAATCTCGAAACAAATTATGCATGATTTCTTTAGCTTTGTAATGCGCAATGTTACTTACTTTATCCTTGATTAAAGATGTAATAAATTTTTGTCACGCTCTTCTCTGTACATCATTGCTTGTCCCAATATTACATGAATGCTCTCTTTTCTATGTTTTGATGCTAAAAATATTCGTCATGCCTAATTTTGAAGCATATATTTCCCATTTACATCTATCACCCTTACATTTTGCCCTTATGCGGTACCCCTCATTTTTAACGAAGATGATATGTGAAATGGTGGGCTATAGCAAACTTGCTAAGGGCTTCTTGGAAGTCATCTAGAGACTCAAATTGTTCCCTGTATCGGTAAGTGCATCTTTCCATGAACTAAGCAACCTTGGTGCATTGCTTTGTTCAGAATTAGAGAGCAACAAATTACATGGAATACTTCCATCCCTTTGTTCACTCGCATCAAATACATATAGAATTCTCTCTTTCATGTGCATTCAACATCCTCTCAATATCATCGTCAATGAATACATTCACAAATAATATTCTATTTCCTGGACAAAATACCTCAATGATACCAACTGTATATCTAGCGAGAAACGCTCTACTACATATTTTTGCAGGTCATCTAACCTTGTTCTACTTTCAATCACAAATGTACATGCATCACCACCAATATAATCCAAAGTCCCATCGACATTTGATTGGACTGCTCCACCAAAAATACAATAAATCAATCTGTTATCACTCATTTTGTTTTGTCCTGCACAAGATTTGTAATAATTTACAGCCCACAGTTAATCAAACCCAATGATTATTTGAATACAAAACTAATGACTTTATGGATATAAACACAGAGGCATGGGAAGGAAATAATGGAAGATTTGACAAGAGTAAAATCAGTGAATGCCTGAAGTGATCAATCCATAGAGGCATGGGAAGGAAATAATCCCAGAAATTCATACTAAAAACAGATGCACAAAATAAGGTAAGATTCGCAAATTTTATGTCCAATAATGTAGATAAGTTCGAATAAGAATTGCCACAATACCAACAAAAAACTTGGGGACTATTTTACCCCAAGAGAAATACAATGGCTCATCAAGTAAGAGAAAACCAATGGCTCATCAAATAAATGACAAACAATGGCTCATCAAGGCTATGACTCATCAAATAAGAAACAATTGATGCAAAGAGAACAATACAACAAAATAAACTCCAAATTTCAACCACCAAATACATTTGAGCCCTAAAATGACAATTTACAACCACCAAATGACATTTAAGCCCTAAAACTCCAAATTTACAACCATCAAATACACTTAATCCCTTCATTGTCAATCACAGTAAGCCTTGATAAAATTCCACGAACAATCACCATACTACATTTTATAGTGATTTTCTTTTTTAAATCTGATATATTTTTTTTCAAAAAAAAAAATAGACCTTACATACCTTTGATGGGACCAATGGTTTAAAAAACGGATCGGTGACCCAGATCGGGCTTTCAAAAAACCGATCCGGATCGGCGAATCGGCGATCCGGATCGGGAATCGGGTGAATCGGTCAGAATAAAGCTTCAAAAAAATCCGAATAAATTATTAAAATTCATTATAAATATTGTTTTTTAGGAATTCAATAAGAAATGAGGGTACTCCATTAAGAATTTTCATGTTTTTGAATGAATATGCTAATATTGATATGTTCTTTCACTGCATGAACCGCCATTCAACATTTAATTTACATCACACAAAAGGATAAACATAGAATTATCATGGAATAAGTATATCAACATACATGGACTACAATAAAGCATAAAATTAGTAACATACGATCTAAAAATAAAAAGATAGACGACGTTGTTGTTCTTCTTGATCACGCTGGTGCCATTGATTGAATTCGTTTGACAATTCATTGATTCGATCTTAAAACGAATCATCGATATTAGCGGGCGTCTGACTATTCCCAAATCCCTGAGTGTTAGTGTTTTGTTGTGTTCCCAATCCAAAATCCCCGAAGCTTGTCCATCCTTCATGCTCACCTGCACTGTCGTACTCATCCCTACACTGTTGCTGTTGAGACTCGATATGTGAATAATATGGCTGGGATAGGGTGGCCTCAGAATCATCATCTCTCTCATTTTCTCTTAGACCCCCTTCCCACTCTCCCTCATTAGGTACAATATCACCGACATATTGTGGATACATTGGCTGGCTGTTTCCTGTTTCATGCTGCTC
>NW_006500178.1:1523195-1560984 GCF_000471905.2 Amborella trichopoda
ATTTTGATTCATAGATTTAAGATCAAAATGCCTACAAATTTTGAAAGATTCATGCCCTATTTGGCATGAAACTTTCAGAAAAGGCGGAAACCCTAAACACCGAATTTTTCGTGATCCAAAAACAACAAATTTTTTCACCATTTAATCCTTGAAAAAGCTGTTTACAGCCTGCAAATCAGATCACATGCCAAAAAAAACAAGAAAAATGATCAAAAAATGACAAATTTCAAAGAATCCCGTGAAGAACACTGTGCAACCCGTGTTCTTCACGGACTCGCCGATTCCGCACAGTGAATCGACGAGTCACTGTACGGAATCATCCGGTTCTCTCTAGAACCGGACGATTTCCGATTTTTTAACCGATCCGGTCCCTTTCGCGATTTCCGAGTCGAACCGAGCGAGTCCGGTTCGACTCGGCGTTTTTTAAAACGCTGGATGGGACTAATTTCGGCTGAAAGATAAGCTCAAAATCGCGCTTGGGCTTCCTCGGTTCGAGCTCGAGCCCTGCTATCTTTTGTAGAGAGAGGGAGAGACCTTGTTTCAAAATTGAGCTCGGGCTTCTTCGGTTTGGGCAGAGGGTGGGAGCTCGTGGGGGACAGAGAGGGAGGGAGCTCAGGGAAAATCAGCACAGAGAGAGAGAGCGAGAGAGAGAGAGAGGCATGCATGGTAAGGAGGGCGTGGATACAGAGAGATAGGGAGCTCGGGGAAGTTAGCGCAGAGAGAGAAAGAGGAGAGAAAGAGGCATGCTTGGTAGAACATCGAATGGGTAGAATGCCTTGGTTTAAAGACAAGAGATAAAGAGAGGGTAGTTTAGGCATTTTTCTGTACTTTTTTTTTTTTGATTGGGGGTATTTGCGAAGAAAACTAGTTGTGGGGAAAAATATGAGAGAAAAGGTGACCTGGGGGTAACTTGTAGGGATAGTTTGTCTGGGGTTTTTTTTTTTGTAAGTTTTCCTATAAAGAAATATGGAAGAAATGCTTTTGGCTAATTCAATTTCCATCGTACCTTTGGCTCCTAAGGTTTTATCCAGAGGTTGGCTTTAAAGTGAAGGTTTTAATTGGAAAAATTTAGGAAAGGTTTTGTTTTCTTAGGCATTTCTCTTCCCTTATTTATTGTTGATAGACTTTTGGCTCATACAATTCTCTCAGATTCTGGATTTAGACTATTTATCATGACGTAATTGTATCATCATTTTCAAGGCATGATCCAACTCCTTATTTTTTGAAAATATTTAGAAATATTTGAAAAAGGGCAAACTTTTAATAAAGAGAGTCGTGTTGGGTTTAAAAATACTAAGTTTTAAAAGAACACTTAGCCTAAGTATGTGAAATTCATGGCACGAGACTCCTTTCAAATTTTCAGCCTGGCGGATATTTTTTTTCTTTTTTTATCACACGTGATTCCTTGCAAATTTTCAGCTTGGCAAAACTTTTTACCTCCTTTCATTCTTTTCTTTTTATGTTTTTTCTTCCTTTCTAAAGACCGATCGTAGGGCTATGTAGGGGCTTCCTCTTATCCCTTGGGAATATGTCCAATTGTCTCTTCCCTGGGTGGCGGATGACCTAGTTTTAATTGTCCATAGATCACCCCTTGGTTCCTCAATATTGGTTGCCAAATTCTTGATGGATGTCATTTGAATTGCTCCATTTAGATTCAGAATTATCAGTCTCCGGGCCACTCCCATTTTCCGACTACCTCAATCTCTTATTTGATTGGCTGAGCTCATTAGGCTTGACCACTATTCGGATCCAGGTCCGAGTCCATGTGGACCCGACCCAGATCCAACCCGAACAGTATTATTATTTAAAAATATTGAATATATAATAATGTTGGGTGAGTGTGGTCATTAAAGGTCTTATGAGTGCTTGTAATAAAACATTTTGATATAATGGAACTCATTCGTGAAAGATTTAAAAAAATGACTTTAGGTAAGAGAAATCGAACCACTCTCCTATTTTAAAGTACAGACAACTCTTAAATCCCTGACGATATTTTTCTACTAAAAAAGAAAAGAGAATGACTACAAATAGGTCATTTATCTTTTGTATAAGAAGTTCAAAATCATTCTTGTCTCTTAGATTTTAAAATGGGTGGTTGTAAAAGTGTAATTGATTAGATACAAAGGTCCAAAACTAAATTTCTCATACTTAATGACTCATCCAATAAGTGAGAATAGTTGTGACCTCCTTATACATAAAATAAATGGTATCTTTTATAGACAATCCAAAAACAAATGCCCACTTGAAAAGGTAGTCAAGAAAGTTTATAGCAATCAAAATGTACATAAAAGTGGCACTAGTGTTCTCGTGCGCCTGTATTGACACCAGACACAGCCCAAAAATATGTAAACCTTATTTATTAAAATAATAAGGTTTGGGCTTCTAGGAAAGATGTTAATGCAAAAATAAGGCATCTCGGGTTTGGATTAGCATTGTTCTAGGGCACTCCACTGGGCTTACTTTGAAACTCTTGACCACGTTGTAAAATCAGCTTAACAAAATCTTTGAAGCACATTCTTAAGTCAACGCTCAAGATTGATCCATTCAAGCCAACCATTAGGCAGTGGAATCCAGAGTCTGTTGGACCATAGGTGCACCCTCAAGAATGAGTATGCATGACACTGCACAATGACACAAAGATCCTCTCATCCACACATGTGCACATCCTTCACTAGGCACATCCCAGAATGATGGCTTCCCAAATATTGTAATATGTATATGCCGTGGGGTGACAATGTTGAGGCTTAGGCCCTCGTTCCCATAGGTAACCTCCTTGTGTAACCTCTCCTAGTAAGAACCAAACTGAGCAATTACTCGAAAAGCCTCTTTTGTAACATGCAGTTGAAGTCCCTTTGAGGTTTTTGTGCTCTCAGACACTCTTTTGTGCTCTATACTACACAGCCGCGGTGCGTTACCATGGGTAAGCAAGTCCGTATGTGATGTACACTGAAGCTCCACCTCGTCTAGTTCCTTTTTGGGTCCTATGCCACTATTGGAGCCAACAATCTATGAGTGTCAATGCCCTTGAAATCCAACATCTCTCACTTGACATGTTAAAAACTTGAATGTGAACCTTATTAGAATCACTCACACCCCATGGAGTAGCCCAATACACATTCCCTCAAGCCCCATTCTCAAGTGCATGCCATTTATGTGCCCTTCTTCTCTCAATTTTCATGTCCACGCCCATCTCTCCAACGTGCTATACATCCCACCCAAACGAAACAATTTGATAAAGTACCCACAAGAGGTTAGGTAACACTGATATATCTTCATTCTCCATCTCAATCTGAACGATTATGTACCTCCATAAAGTTTTTGTTGGGTGTCTTGTGCCATTGTGGGAGGGACACCCATAAAAATTGCCTTAGTTAGAAGGGGCAGTTTTAAAAAGTAAAAAACATGACTTGTCGATCAAATTATCATCTCATGTAAATAGGAACCTCACGTGATGATTGTTGGGGAAGAGATTTCATCTTATCCGAATTGGAAAGAGATAGAGATCGTCATGGGCTTGTAAAATGATATCAACATAAAAGCCCAAAGCGAGAGAGGCACATCATCTCTTCTAATTCTGTGTAAAAAAGCCTCTTATTATGTGGAGAGAGAGATACATAAGGAACTTTGTCTTAGAGAGAAGAAGATAGAAAGATGCCAGATAGGGAGGGAGAGAACAAATCCTTTAAGAGAGAGAAGAACTTCAGAGAAAGAAAACTTAGAGAGAGAAAATCTTCTAGAATAAGTCAGATGACCTAATAAAGATTACATTTTGGAAGAAGTCTTGAAACCATTATTACACCAATATTTTTAATAGTAAATTTATTTATTTTTTCCCGTGGTCATAGCTTGAAATGACTAATATTTATTTTATTATGTTTATTGCATGATTTCCAATAATTCACACGTTTTTTGTTGTATTTTGTGTTCCATAAATTCGAATTCGGTTGCACGCATCCGTATCTATACAAGACGATTCGATTGGGTGAGCCCAACAGTTTTGGAAGTTCTGGCCCCCCCTTAGCCTCATAAATATGTAGTGTCGATAACCCTTAGATCGGCTTCTTCTCTCCTCCCAATCTCGTAAGTTCCCTTTTAGCCAAATTTACAAATTAGGCTTCACATGATTCATGGAATCATTTGTTTGTTCAAAAACTGAACCATCAAGGTTCAACTAAATTACCTTTTTGGTCATGTTTATCCACTGTTGAAGAAAATCCAATCTACACTAAACAAGGACATTTGGAGATACTCCCTAACATGAATTCCTGCATAAATACGCGTAGCCTCATGTCAGTGTCCAATGTTAGTCCCTTGTCGGAAGAATAATAACGACCTTGCCACTCAAGGGATCGCCATCAGGTGTCCACACGAGGCTACTCAAACCAACGACAGAACCCTAGGTCAAAAAATTGGACCTGACCACTATTCGGGTCCGGGTTCGGGTCTAAGTTCATGTGGATCAGATCCAGATCCAACCTGAATAATATTATTATTTAAAAAAATTTAATATATATAGTAATTTGATAACATTTAATAATATTTAAATAAATATAATTATAAGACTTATATTTTTTGTACAAGGTTGCAACCTTAAACAATCCAATTTAACATGTACCTCCAAATTTGATCATACCATGTAATTTTAATGTAAAAAATTCGTAGGATTATCTAAAATCTATTTTTATATGTAATTATAAAATTTTAAACTTCACAGCCTATATATAATGTACTGCAAGATGTACTATTTTTGAGACTTAGTTATTTTTTTTTAATTTTTTTTTATATTTATGCATGAACAATTACACGGTTTTTCAACATTAAAACAACCTTTTTTGATGGATTTTTTAGGTGAAAAATTTATTTGTACATTTTAAGGTTGCAATCTTATATAATTTGTTTGCATAATTATATAATATATTATAATATTTAAATAATACATATATATGTTTAACATAATATTTAAATATATTTTTTTACTTTTGAGTCGGGTCCAAACGAGTCCGGTCAGATTTTGATCTGATAACTTCATGTCTGTGTCCCATATTTTTTTCTTGTCGGGATCCGAGTCTGGCTGGACCTGGACGCGGACCCAACCCGCCCCGTTGTCACCTCTATAAGAATGCATGCATCAACAAACCACCAGATGCAAAGGTTCACATTGGCACAAGGATGATCCTTAGCATATAGTTAGTAGATACAATATTCGAGGATTCTTGCATAATGGTCCCTAAGGTCAATCTCGAAAATTAAGAGTCAAAGTTGGGTGTCATGACTCGAATACGATCTGAAATGGCAACTTTTAAAATTCAGGAACTTTTTTTTTTTTTCTATGGGGCAAATTTTATTGCTTGGTATAAATTCTAAACGATGGAAGAAAACACATAAGCTCATATAATGAAAAGGCATGAAAATTTGGTTGCATACAACCCAATCTCAAATGTCGCCTCTTTGCTTTTTTTGGACAAGTTTATATAGGAATGGAACATGTGAGAGCCGAGAGCCAGGTTATGGGATTGGTTTACAATCCGATTGCCCATTTCTATTAATTTACTCTCCCTTAAATTAACAAAATTGGCTCTAGTTAAGGATTTTAAGATGAGTTTGGAAAGTGTTTCATTACTTTTGGTGTTCCATTCTTTTAAAATTTAATTAGAAGAAGGGAATGAATTCAAATAAATACCATTTTATTTAGGTATTATATTATTATGAGACCGTTTACTTTTGGTACAAGAAGATCACAATTATTCTTAACCATTGGATGTGATATTTAATAGATTTAAACGTATTGCAACATTCGTTAAATTTTGTTTTGGACATTGTGCATGGTCAACATCACAATCCCAACCACCTGATTTTACATATAACGATTAATAGTTATTGTGACTTCTTTATACCAAAAGTGAATAGTCACATTGACACATTTCATTTTATTTATCATTTCGAAGAGTTACTAAGTATTCCACTCCAATCTCATTGCTAGTTTTTCATATAACACAATACTTTTGACTCCACGATACAATTTTGTGGGATTTCGACGTCAATACTCTGGGTATCTCATAATTTGGGCTTATGATAAGATGTGATTATTATTTATTGTGATAGTCAGAGTACAATACATTAGGAGAAGCACCAAGTATATCATGCAAAGACAAAGACCATTTATGTTAGTTATCATTTCTCAGTGAGATAATAGATGAAGGTGATATCTTGTTACTGAAGATTGACACCAAGAATAATGTTGTAGATACGCTAAGAAATCTTGTTCTATTATATAAGTTCAAGTTGTACTTGGACTTGATTCATGTATTGTCAAAGTAAGAGCCTGTGGGGCAGAAAATAGAGAAGACAATTGATGGGAATCTCAATTAGAACTCAAGCCAAGGTGAAGATTTGTTGATTTGTCTTTACTTCTAAGGCAAATCTTGTGTAGTATTTAGTTATTTTTGGAATTCCTATTAAGTTCGAATTGTAATTAACAAAATTGTAGGGGGGGATTTGGGTGAGTCTTATTTAGGTTCGTATAGGCTTTTGGGTTCATAGTTGTCTTTTGGTAATTAAATTTTTAAGTTTTTTGGAAATGTTAGTGAGAATGGAGGTCGTGACCTTTAACTGGGGCTCATATTGTACTTCTACCGGTTGATTAGGATAAAATTATTTTTGTATAAAGTTATGAAAAGTATGGACCTTCATGTATCTACTTTATGGGAGTTTCTCTATTCTATATCTAAGTTGTATTCCAGAGAAATAAACATAATATAAACGTAAGGGCCGAGTGGTTTTTTTTTCGGGTTTATTTTCTCTATATTTTGGGTGTTTTGTAGAGAAATATTAGTAGAAAATAGAGAGAAACCTTTTGGGTCTTTAGAGAGGGAAAATTATAGAGAGAATAAAGCTTGGCGGGAGATTGAATTTTGTGTCTTTGGTTGTCTCAAGTACGTGCCTTGTAATTTTTTTTCTCTTAATTAGTGGAAAATTATCGATCGTATTTTTCAGTGGATGTAGTCCTATCTGTGACGAACCATGCTTTCCTTCTTTATTTTTCTTACTTGTTTTGTGCTTGTTATCAGTTCTATTTTTCTCGTACTTTATTTACCGAAAATTAATCAGCTAGTTTAGAGCTTCTGTGCACAACTACTTAGCAGCCATAGTCATTCATTTGGTGAATTTAACTAGGGGAAACCCTATAATTATATATTGTGAAATTTGGTTGAAGCTTGAATATTTCACATACTTCATTTAACGAATACAAACATAATATATGTAGTTACAGAAGAGAGGATTGACTTAGTTGATCCTAGAGAAAATGATGAAATCAAATTTGTTACAGCCAAATGAGGAATTCAAAATTCAAATTCAAATTGTAATACTCCCCTTCAAGTTGGTGTGTGTAGATCGTTAACACCCAACTTGTATTGTAGGTAACTGAACTGCTCTTTGCCAAGCAGTTTGGTGAATATATCGGCCCTCTGGCTATTAGTTCAGAGGTACTGAGTGCGAATAACCCCAGCTTGCAACCTTTCACGAATAACATAACAATCCAATTCGATATGCTTTGTGCGGTCATGAAAGACGAGATTGGATGCTTTGTGTAATGCAGCCTGATTATCGCAGTATAGTAGCATGGGCTGTGAGTGGGTAATGCCCAAGTCGTGAAGAAGGTATTGAAGCCAAACTAGCTTGCCGGTGGTTGTTGCCATGGCCTGAATGAGAAACGGTGGACTGCTATTTTGTTCTTCAAGATATGGGGCTGTTTCCAAGAAACATACAGTATCCTGTGGCAGAGCGACTGGTAGTAGGACAGCTAGCCCAATCGGAATGAATATTTCACATACTTCATTCAACGAATACAAACAGAATAAATAGAGTTATAGAAGAGAAGATTGACTTAGTTGATCCTAGAGAAAAGGATGAAATCAAATTTGTTACAACCAAATGAGGAATTCAAAATTCAAATTCAAATCGTAATATATATCAAGCATCATCATGCGGCTCATGGTCTCAACAATGCCTCTCGCTCTCAACTCATTCATAATAGTTTATCGAAAACAAAGAAATTCCACAAATTTTGTGGAAATTTTTTCTCAAGAAAAATTCCTCCACCAAAATCCTCATGTGCGATCCAATCCTAACTTCTTCTCTCACAATTACCATCTTGGCATTGGAAAGTGTGAGAGAAGATCTTCCTCATCTCTATATTCATTACCTAATTGAGTATAAATATTTGTATATTGGTTATTTTGAGAGAGAAATGACATGATTAGAAGGAGAAAAGTGTTAGTGTCAGATAGAAGAAATGCATGGTTAGAGATGGAGAAGTAAGATAAAAAGGTTGGAGTTAAAGAGTGAAAGGGGATTGTTACATATAGGAGATTTAGGGAGAGAAAATATATAGCTAGAGAGAGAACGTATAGATAGAGTTATAGACCAGGAAAGAAAAAAAAGGCAGAGAGGTAAACATCCTAAAAAACAGAATGGGGAACAGAAGTTACTAGTTCTCATTTTTTGAAAACTCAAAACTTCCTAAAACCAATTTCCTGTAGTACGAACAAAGTTGGCCTAAGTATTTGAGAGAACGGAGCGATGCTTTTTGTTATCCGCACCACCACATTGGTGAAAATAGCAGCTACTCCCTCTTCCTTTTTGGTGGAAAAACAAAGTATTGAGTTCAGCTAGCATAACCTAGAATTCAAATATCATTCCCTTAAAACATTATACCATTTATTAGTGATAATGTACGTTATTACCTAGCATTTTAAAACAAAATTTCCATTCCGTGCCATATAAGGACTTAGTCGCTTCAAAAAATAAAAGGTTAAATAAAAGGTTAAGTGAAAGGTTTCTATACTTCCCCTACAACATAGAAGTTATATACTCCTCCCTTCCAATCTAGCCATTGAATTTAGATTGATTGAGTCATTGATTGTTTGATCTAGATCTGATTCCTTTGAGTACTTTATTTTTAGTTATTTTTACAAATTGTATGAATAGGGAATTGGTACATACCATCTCATTAATGGCGCACATCTAAAAAATACTAAAAAGAAATTTTGAATAAAATAAATGGCTAAAATACCAATTGAAACTTTCATGGGTGTTTTGGTTATTTTATTTTATTGCGAATATTTTTGTAATATATTTTTCCAAGTATGACTTTAAGAGAGGAGTGGAGGCCCAAACTTTGTTGTCAAAACATTTTGTAGAAAAAAATAGAAGTAAAGTATTGTATAGATGTGACATTGTGATTAGGACCACCTCAACCATCCATTCCAAATGGACAATTAGATAGGGCGCAGTATATAAGGTTTTTGCAATAGGAGAAGCATCAAAAGCTTGCCCTTAAGTTAAACTTGTTTAGCCAAAACCAGCGCTCAAAAGAATTGGGCTTGGGCTTGAGTGGTTAGTCAATGACATGGTCTGTGCTTTATCTTAAATTTAACGCCTACAACCTTATATTTTCAATTTTATATAATGAAGTAATATCAGAAAATGTTGGCACAAGTATTCCTTTTAGAAAGGGCAATTTATCAAAAGATCTATGAGAGATTAATTATTTAGCACTAATCACCATTCCAACTCAATATCATTTAATTTTTTTAAAGTATTTTGAAATTAAAATAAAATATATTGTTAAGATATTAAATTATTCATCTTTTGTATGTCACATGATAAATTTCCCTTTTAAAAATAATAAAAGGAATGACAGGCATTTGAAGAAGAGCCGTTCTTTTGCAAATAAACATGCAAATCCCTACTCTTAGTCTCTCTTTCAATTTTTCTGTATTTGCCAAATAAAATTAAAGAGTTGACAAATTTATACCGTGTCTTTGGGCTTGCAACTGAATCCACCCAAGATCTTTTTATCAAGTTGAAACTTTCCTTATTCTCTAATCACTCTCATTTTTCATTACATTGTACAATTCCCTTTTATAACTGCTACCTCACATCATTGAAGATTTGGTTTCCCATGAAAAGATAACTTGCCATCTCACGTTAAAGCCTCCCCCTAAAAAATATCCTTCCTTATTTAAAAGAATATTTCTAAAAGTACCCTTGAGAGTTATCCCATGTAACCCCACCGTCCTATCTAATCAATGCTTCACTAAGACAAAAACGTTGCCTACAAATTCGAAGTTAAACCATCGTAATAAAATTTATCGAAATCCCTTGACTACAACATTACCATAACATAAATAAAAAATTTGAAATTTTTTTTGTTGCATTACTCTTCTAGGTTAGGAGAAGCTCGACCTCGAGCTTGATTCAAAGTGCATCTCCTTCATCACGATGCATGATTATTTATGAAACTTGATCTTCTTCTTTAACTTCATTCTCGTCCTTAGCCAAGTGTAACTCTATCTTTTTTGTTTTTGGGCATTCATATGCACGGTGTCCTGTTTTGTTGCATCGATAACAATTATCATTTTTTTCTTCATTAAATTTTGGTTAGCACAAAACCTTTTTTCGAGGTAAAAAAGTGCTTAGAAGTGTTCCATTGGTATTTGGTTTCTACTTGTAAAGCAATTTGAAAGCTTCTACTTAAGGTCCATGGTTGATGTAGAAAGACTTCGTTTTTAATCGTTGGATGAAACCCATTTACATATCGAGCAATCTTTTGCCCTTCAGTCTCGTGGATATTGTTTCGAGCTGCTAGTCGATAAAATTCCTTAGTACAATCCTCCATATATTTTTTCATTATGTCGAAGATTTTTTAGTTTTTGAAAGAAAATCATGATCCACATAAATAAAATTTTACCAGTCACTAATTTTTACCTTTCCACTATGAAATCAGAACTGATTAACTCCCACCAGGCCGTAGCATACCCGTGGAGCTTGGTTACAATAAGTTTAACTTTGCACTCCTCTAACAATTCACTCCATTAAAAATAATTTTCAACAAACTTTACACAATCAATAAAAGCCTCAATGTGGAGCTTATCATGAAATTCAAGAAGATCAACTTTAATACCAAAATCTTGTGGTCATTCTATAGGAAGTGGACCTTTCATATAAATTTATTCTTCTATAGGAAGTGGACCTTTCATATAAATTTATTCCTTACCATCGGGATCAGCACCCTCGGTTTGTTGTGGGATATTAACCCTAAATCTATGTGGTTACGAGCACCTTCTTCATGATGAAGGTTGTTATCCAACCGTTGCAATTGGTGATTCATGTCATGAACTTCGCTTCAAACATTCTTCCATGACTTTAGTTATATTTTTTAAAATTTATCCTTTGCGATCATCCATAATGATGCTGCTAACAATTAATAAACCAGAAAAATAAAATCCAGAATTTTTCGAGCAAGGGAGTCCAACCCCAAATCTTTGCATAACATAAAACTTTCCTTATTCTCCAATCAGTTTCTTATTGCAATACATTATACAATTTCCTTTTATAACTACTATCTCACGTCCTAAATTATAACTCATGTAACCCCTCGTTCCTATCTAACCAAAGCTTCCCTTAAAGACAAAAGAGTTGCTTGCAAATTAGAAGATAAACCCTTATCTAAATCCCTTGGCTACAATAATGCCCATAAAAAAATAAAATAAAATTTTTAATCTCCCTTTTTTTTTGTCTTTTTTTTTTATTTCAATCTATCTGCTAGTGTTGTATAACATTAAGAAATCATCCCCATTTTGATTCAATTTGAATGTCTTTTAAAATGGTATATGAATTTATGCATACTTTGGTATCTGAGTTTTTGGAAAGGCAACTGAAGTAATATTGTTCTTTTCTTTCGAGAGAATATAACAACATACAAAGGTGTACCTTGCATGCACCAAGTTGGGAAATATCAAGAAATTCCTCTCTCTGTAAAACTCTTTATTGTGTCTCCAACTTACTTTCCTCAATTGACTCAAAATTTTTGGGGGATTACTTGAGATAATATGTAAGGTATTTATGCTTAGAGTGGGCCTCTAATCTTGCTTTCCTCGCTATTTTCCTTTTCAATTTGCTTTGATTTGTGTTATTCACAGTTTGTGATTGCTTCTAAGCTGATCCCATTTATCTAGACCTTGCAAGGTGAGAACTGATTCTTTATTTCCAATATAACTTATGGAAATTATTGTAAATAACTTGTATGGAGCTTTGTATATGTCCCTGTACATGGTTTGTGTTCTCTTAATATTAGCTATATCTTCGAATTCATTTGAGGCGATGTAGAATGTTACTGTTCATATTATGATCGTGTTGCAGGAAAGCTGGTAGTGATGAGGAAAGGATGCTGGTTATATTTTTAATAGGGTAAATTAACATCATCTGTTTTGCAGGATAAGAGGATAATCAAACATGTCTTCAAATTTTTATTGTAGAGCACATACATTGTGCGCCTTTACAAGAGGATAATCAAACATGTCTTCAAAGTTTTATTATGGAGCACATACATTGTGCTCCTACAAGAACACAATCTATATCTACTCCCTCGGCCTAAACACTTAGCAACGTTGATTTTTTAGTCTAAAATTTTGGGAGCGATATAGTAATTACTAGATCATTATTATTTAAATAAAATTTTGAATATTGAGTTGTGACATTTAGATTTAACCCTTCAAAAATCGGACAGTCTTTATTCAATCTTATAGCAATATTTTTTTCTAGTATATAGAGATTTTATTTCAGAACTTTTTTTCTTTCGTTTTTTGTTGAGATTGTTCTATGGGTTGTTGAGATTATATCTTCAAAAGTTGATATCTAAAAAGCATCACTAGCATGTTTTTTAAATGAGCGAATAAATAGATAGTAAACTCCCGTGTGAGTAAGTAGTTACTCACTTGAAGCTTATAGCATCAACATATAAAGTTTCTTATATTGAGAGTTTCCTATTTTGTGGGATTACAGTTGTAATGAAATTTTTTTATTAAAAAAACAAAAATTATAACTCTATAAATATCTTGTAAACTAGAGTAATCCCTATTAATGAAATACTGATTTACCTTCCATGTTTGTAAGCATCATCATATGCTGTGTTGATATGTTTCCCTTCTCTTCTCTATTTCTTTTATTGCAACTTCAACATGATATTAGAGTTTGACGCCTCTATAGAAATCACTACTATCGATATACTCTGATTTTTTTTGTGTGGTGATCGTTGTTCTTTCTCTCTTTCTCTACGGTCATTTATTTTTCCGTGACTATTATTTCCAAAAGCCAAAGGAAACCTCATGAAAATAACTTGCCAAACTGCTTTGCACCTTGAGCACGTTGATTTGATGTGGACTTTTGGAATGCACGAGGTTTTGGTAATTGCTTTCTTCCTCACGTAATGCAAAAGATTACTTTTGAAAAGCACAAGGTTTTGCAAACTACCTTCTTCATGACATAATGCAAGAGATTTGCAAATTGATTTCTTTTGGAATGCAAAAGGTTGCATCTTGTGCACCTTCAAGTTGACGTTTTTGTTGATGTGGAGTTGTCTTTGGTAGCTCATCCGTTGCCTCTTGTGCACCTTCCAGTTAACAATATTTTCCTTGAGATGCAAAAGGTTGCATTCTATGCACCCTCAAGTTGATCGTGATATTGATGCACCCTCGGCAATTTCTAGAAAGAGAAATTGTTATTCTCATTGGGATCTTCGATCGGTTTAGATTGGGGTGTCTTCTATTATTTAATTTCCCTTGCTATCGATCAGATCAATCTTATTTTTTTCTTATCTCTTTATAATGGTAGATTCATAAAACAACTCCATCATGAAATTTCTATTGTTACTTTGAATGGACTTAATTATCTTGCTTGATCGAAAGTTGTTTCTTATTCTCGCTTTGGAAAATCTAAACTTGGATACATAACTAGGAAGAAAATCATGAATCTTGATTTCAAAACATCTTAAAAAAGTGTTGAGAAATCTTTCATCGTTGTCAATAATGAGAAATATGAAATAAAAAGGCCTCGAAATAGTGGTGGATGTAGAGGCCTTAACAATTATCACGATAATGGAAGGGGTCATAATAATAGAAAGCATCCTAGATATGATCACTGTAACAATATAAGACATGTGAATGATAGGTGTTGAGTATTATATCCACACTTAAAAGCCCATTAATAACAGGACAATCAATAGATCTATTACTCAGACCACAACCACTCAAATACATCACAACAGTTGTAATCATTATCAGTAACCAAGAAACAACAATGGTTTTTCCTCCATATGGGATCATTTATCGTCATTATTGGACACAAGTAACTCTTATGCTTTCATATATTCCTGTGATACTTTTTCTTGGATAGTAGACTCAGGCGCTACAAATCATATGACTAGTAACTTATAGTGTGTATCCAACCTCAAAAATAATGAAAATGTAAACCATGTGTCCATTGCTAATGGTTCCTTGATTCTTGTCAAAAGTGTTGGTAAGACCAAGATCATCTTTAAGTCTCCTAACTTTGAAATTCTGTTATGTCATCATTTTCTCTAACTTGATGTCTGTTAGTAGAATTACACAGAGCAAGAATTGCAGTTTTATTTTTTCTCCCAATTCTATAATTTTCCAGGACCGGGCCATGGGGAGGAAGATCGGTGAAGGAAGGTTGTCTCATAAGATATATTTATTTAATCAGAAAAATACAACTTTGGTCGTTAATCAAGATAATTTCAATATTGATAAATTGTGGCATCAGAGATTTGGACACCGTTCATATAAAGTTTCGGAAATTTTAATGCCCTTCCTATCTTAACTCTCATTCTTGTGAAGTTTGTAAATTTTCAAAACAGATAAGACTTCATTTTCCGTGTTCTATGCATGTTTCAAAAGAACCCTTTTATTTGATACGTTCTAACGTGTGGGGACCACACTTATTTCATTCTTATGTTGGCTTTAATTATTTTGTTACTTTTATTGATGATTGATCTAGCCCCATATGACATAAAAGGTCGGGTGTATCCGTCTAGCCTTGTATGACATAAAGGGTTGGGTGTATCTGTCCATCGCTGCATGATGTTAAATTTCTTAGAGAACTCTATGGTTGCAAGAGCTAAAACTGCTAACTAAATTTTTTTTTTTCAAAATATCTTTTTCTTTTCTAAATGATTCACTATATGCCTTTTGTTTTCAAAAACCTTAATTTCTTTGTTAAAATCGTAACCCTTCCAAAGCTCTTAGTTCTATTTCAAAACTCTACCTATTTTCAAAATTTTCTAAAACGTCTTATAAAACAAAGGAGCTTGGACACCTATACATAATGATTACCGTGTGTTGCCTCATATCTCT
This sequence comes from Amborella trichopoda, assembly GCF_000471905.2. The sequence continues at coordinate 1,538,411 of NW_006500178.1, forward strand.
CTTCAGAATTGACCAGCCAAACCCTTTCCTAAACTAGTAAAACCTATAGATGACCTTAAGAAGCCCTAAGGAAATTAAAGAAAATATCAGGTTCAACAATTTAAAAGTGAAAAACTCTGAATTTAAGTAATAGAGCGATAAAATCCAACTAGAGTTCCAAACTTGCGTAAATCTTCGGAATATCTCACACCGAAAACCCTAGGACGAAATTGCCCTAAGTGGGTGAACGGGGAGCATATTGTCTTGGAGGGAAAGTTGGTGTGCCATATGTTCACGTGACATCAAGTAAATTAAAATGTCAGCAGTGTCTACTTATTTGACACTCACTTGTCCCTCGAGGGACAGGGAACCCCAAAAAGGGGCAACTGTAAACAACCCATCTTGAAAACAGGTAAATTCAATGGTTTTCTAAACCATAGATAGCCTTAGGACCACACTATCCCCATAGATCCCTAGATTATAGACACCATAGTCTATAACGCCTGCCCTATGATCCAGAATCCTGTAGAACATCCTGTTTTAGAAAAAAAAAAATCAATAAAAATAACAAAAAATCTCGTTTTGATCCAAATTTTGGTAAGCAGTATCACAAGAGCCCGTAGATCCTCCCAGAACTAGAATCTCCCGATTCTGGGTAGATTTGGTATGAGCGACACTACCATTGCTGCTCAACCTAGACTGACCCAAATATGTCGATTTTTGGCAAGCAACATCCCGACAGGCCCAAAATCAGCCCAAATAAGAATCTACCAATTTTGGGTAGATGTGGTCTATGTCGCCCAACCTAAATTGAATCAAATCGATTGATTTTTGGCAAGTAGCATCGCAACAGCCCAAAAAATTACTCTAGATTGGAGTCTGCCAATTTTGAGCAAATTTGGTATGGGTGACACCACTGGAATCTACCAATTTTTTAGTAGATTTTGGGCACCCAACTCGGACTACCCCAAATTAGCAGTTTCTGGATGCCAACCCTCCCAAATCATTTTTGGTCAGATTCATTGAGCCTAGACCATTTTGGTCCCACTACCAGTGTCGTCCAAGCCTTGGACCACCAAAACGGCAGTCCAGACTAGGAAATCTTCTGGTTATGGTTTGTTACCCATTCTAGATTATTTTTATCTTATAAAAAAGTCATTTCGGGATCATTTTAGGTTAGACTCTTTAGACCGTATTAGCTTGTGTGTCCAAAGAAAACTTTGAGATTGTGAGACTTAAGAAAAACCTAGACCTACAAAAACCTTAGCTTTAGGCCACTTGCCCTTTAGATTAAGAGATCCATCCAACCAAGCCAAAGCGTGGTCAAAATGTGAAAAGAAACAAAGAGGACGCACGACATAAACTCAGCCGGTCCTAATACGGGCGAGACCTCGAAACCTCAAGAGCTCAGGCCAACTAGCTTAGTCCGATACATTTTTACTCTTTCATATGTTTCTTTTCAGTTTTTTTATTTTATTAGAATTAAATTAGTTTTATTGCATTTTATGTAGTATTTCACACTTCGGATTGATGTTGGCACTGCCACTGATCTAAGAGCAGATATACTCATTTTTTTAGTTGATCTGGCCTCATATTAGAATTCAATTGACCCCCACTCTCTATTACTCACTTTTGAAATCAGTTTGTGGTTCGGATCTGGTCAAATATCATCCTGATATGCATCGTAAACAGGGTCCGGGTCTCATATTATATGTTTGTCTCCAGGTTTGAGTCTTAGGATTTCAGATCTAGTCAAGTATAGGTTTGGGTCTGGATCTGGGTTCCATAATAATTTTTTGGGTCTAGGACTGGAGACAGACCTAGGTCTAACTCGACTCATTGCTACCCTTATTTCTAAACCATGAATTGAAAGGTTCAAAAGACGATCCTTCATAGGAGTGGCAATGGATAGAGTCCGGTCGGACCCGGACCGAGGCCTGAATATTATTATGTTCCAAAACACAGGAATAGTTTTCGGGTTTAGGTTTTTGACCCAGACCTGACCCGTCGAGTCTAAAAATTGGACCCATACCCGTACCCATTGTGTCTCGGTTCTAGTCAGGTCCATTGCCAGCCTATGACAATGAGTTTTTTTTTCTTTGCCCTTTTTCTTACTATCTTTTACCCATATTATTGACAACAAGGTCAAAAAACCCCCCATCAGATTTCAAGGCGTATGATTTGTCATTTAATAGCTAAAGATGACTACGAGTTCTTATCGTATATGATCCTTAATACTCCTAAACGAATAGGTTTAAAGTAAACTGGTTTATCTCCAACAATTTACAGGTACGGGTAAGAGAAGGATCCAGACCAGGACCCAAATAGCATTCCAGATCTGACCCATCGGGTCTAAAAATTTAACCCATATGCGAATCCGACGTTGGGTCTACCCGTAGGGTCCCGATTATGGATGGGTCCATTGCCACCCCTAATGCTACAAGCATAGATGCAATCGGCAAGAGCCATGTATTGGCGGGGATTTCGTGAGGCACACGGCAATATTGTTCAGCAACTCAGAGTCAGCGCACTACGTGTATTTCGCCATGGATTGAAAAAGCGAAAAAGTTAAGTCAATTTCATGCCTTAGAAAGCAACAAAGCCACGTTTCTTTTTATACAGCAATTTACACCATACAAGTATTTTTCACATGAAAAAATAATTCCATTCTGAATTGGAAATTGTATGTTGGAGGGAATTAGCAGGGACCAAACTAGTTTTAAAAGTTAATTAGTACTGGCTTGGTCTTCCCCCTTCATATTTTTTTATTAGTTTATCTAATTTTTGTGAGAGCTTTTTCCGAATCAACAGCTTTTCGTGCTCCATTATCCACAGTGGTTCTTGCGATATTCACATTGGAGAGCATTCTTGGTGGGTCTCTGCATTATTGGCCTGATTTTATGTACGAAATGGTAACTAAAGTGAACAATAATCCCCTCCCCATGAAAAAATCAATAGCTTTTTTGTTTTCTCCGTTGTCCACAGTGGTTCGTGCGATATTCACATTGGAGAGCATTCTTGGTGGGTCTCTACATTATTGGTTGATTTTATGCACGAAATGACAACTGAAGTGAACAATGCCCCCTGTCCCCCAACAACCTGGCCTCACGGGGTGTACAAGCCCCACCATGTGGGCCCATAAGGCCTGCTCGTGGCGTCGTGAACAATCCCCCCTGCCCCCCAACAACCTGGCCTCCCGGGGTGTACAAACCCCACCATGTGGGCCCATAGGGCCCGCTCGTAGTAGGGTTTTGGGATTGACGGTACGGGCCGGGCTTTTTGTAGGCTTGGTGTACTTTCTTACTTAAATTTTTTCATATGTTTTTTAAAATAAAAATTTACCTGGCCTGATTTTTTGTTTCTAACCTTGTAGACAAGATTGCTGGCTGGAACCAGGCCGAGCTTGAAATTTATTCTTTGGGGCAGAGGGTTATGGGCCTACCCCTCTTGTGTATTCAGGCATGACGGTTCCAGCCCTTGTTGAGCTTGTGTGTTTCATATATGTGGATCAAGACCATCATGCACACCTTTACTTGCAGGCTAGGTCCACCTAACGCGGAATAGTGGCCTCAGACTCCACGTGGAAAAAAAGGAGAAAAAAATCCGGAAAAAATGCGTAAAAATTTCTCTGTAATTCCTCCTCTTCTTCTTCTATTTCTACTACTCTTGTTTAATTTGCTCTTTCGTGTAAAAAAAAAATGAGGAAGTACAGGCCAACTCTTGCCCTAATCCTGTATCAAAGCTTTGTTGCTGTGATGGTTATCCTCATCAAAGTAGCATTTCGGCGAGGGATGAGCCCTACCATCTTTGTTACCTATAGGCAGTTAATCGCCACCCTCTCTATTGCGCCTTTAGCTTACTTCATAGAAAGGTACTCTCTTTCTCAATGTAGCAGTTGCATTTGTTTTCTCACTATCTTGATTCTGAGTCATCTCAGCTTATTCCATAGTTCTCTTTCTCACTCAATATTATCTTTGGAATTATGTAGGCAGACCAGACCTCCCCGGTGCCTGAAAACAGTGGCTCACATCTTCGTAATTGGACTACTGGGGGTGCACCTTAAAGCTCTATTTGTGCTCCTCACATTCATTTCTGACAATCACAAGCATTCATATATCATTCTACTTCCATTGCAGGGTTCCTCTTCTCGAAATATCATATTTTTATGGGGTTTCTTATACTTCATCGACTTTCTCTCTCGCGAAATTGAATCTCCAACCGGCTGTTACTCTTGTATTGGCCATTATCCTAAGGTAGAGAGGCGCACTATAATTTAGTCACTAATGGTTTTCTTTTTCTCCCTTTAACATGACAATAACTTGCACTTCATTATCCTTTCACCTAACACTGCGAACTATTCATCTTTTAGAATGGAGAAAGTGAATGTAAAGAAAGCAAGGGAACAAGCAAAGATTGTTGGAACCATAACTTGTGTTGGAGGTGCCACGATCATGACATTGATTAGAGGTCCTACACTGGGGTTCCTGGGTTTTCTCAAGAAACCCACACCTCTTTCTCATCTCTTGGACAACACTTCAACCATTACTCCAAAAGACAATTGGACCTTGGGTCCGATTTTAATAACTTTGGCTCTCATTTCATATGGTGCATGGTTGCTTTATCAGGTAATCCAAACTTTCTTATCATTGAATTTTTGTTTTTCCGGGGAAATTATCATTTAAGGGGTGGAAATCCTTTACAAAATCACTAAGGGTCAGAGGAGCCAAATAATATATTAGCATTACTTTTTAATTTTTAGTTAACTCAAAAACCTTTGCAGAAGTTCTCTTCAAATATTATCCAAATTGCCTTTATTCATTCTTGAAAATCCTGATGAAGCAGGTATTTCAAGAATTTGACCAAAAATTTTCAAGTAGGGGACCTGTGCTCATTGGGTGGGCCCATTACTAAAAGGAAAAGTTCATATAAGGTTGAAACCTTAAAATGTAGAATCACATATGCACCTCAAGAATCCATCGGAAATGTTGTTTTAATGTTGAACAAGCCCTCTAATGTATCATCTCAATATCAAGATCTATGAATATGAAAAAAAAAAAAATTTAAAATATCAGAAATAGTGCATCTTGGAATATATTATCTAGACCGTCCATTTTCAAGATTTTCATATATTTATATATCTACTTGATTTTAACCAATTTTGGAATTTAAAATTTCCTAATTAAGTATGAAAATAGATTTTAAGATAATACTAAAAAATTTTTACAACAAAATTACATGTTATGATAAAATTTTAAGGTGCGGCTTAATTGGACTGTTTAAGGTTACAACCTTATAGAAGCCACACCCTTACTAACATGCACTATTTCAGGGCTCTAGCTATGACTAGGAGAAAATTAGGTATTTGTGAGGATATTTTTGATGATATAGTTCAGTGAAACGAAAATTAAAGAGTGATTTACATACAAACCCTAAAATTTTAGTTAAAATATCCGCTTATAGGCGGAAATTACAACGAAAGTCGGTCAATCAACTTTTTTTTATTTTTTCAAAATTGCCAACTCGAACTTTGATTTTTTTTTTTTTAGTTTTTTTTAGTTTTTCTGCTAGAAAAGGTGGGTTGACCGACTTTCTTTGTAATCACTGCCTATAAATGGAGCATTTCGTACTTTACCTAAAATTTGAGTGTCTGTACATAAATCACACAAAATTAAAATATAAAACCTCTAATGTTAAATAAGATGTTCAACCCCCTTATTGAATTTGTCTGGGGTGATGACCCCTTGAAAGATATTTTTCATTTCTTTTACTTTTTAGATGTAGATTTTTTTCCTGTGTTTATATTTAAATTAATAAAATATTTTTCTTTCTTCAACTTGCATGTTTTAAGATTTCTCTATTAACCTTTGCTCTCTCTTGTGACATATCAGTCTTGGGCTTTTAAGGATTACCAGGCTCAAGCATCCCTCAGGACTATGATGTTAGGGATGGGTACCCTTCAGTCTGCCATAGTGGCACTCATCATCAACAAGTCCAATGCGTGGAGAGTGAATTGGGACTTCGAGTTATTCACTTATGCTTACAGTGTAACATTACTTCTTATGTACTTATTAAATTTACTCATGTTATCTAACAGGATTTCCTGTATCCTCACTAGAAATGGATTCAATGAATTTGTTATCATATCTAGATACATGCAGCATAACATCTCTAAATATGTAAAAGGTTCACTTTATCCTCGTTGGTTTTATAATTTTAAGCGCAAAAGCTACTTCTCGCTAAATTCAAATTGGTAATATATGTTTTGCAAAATATCCTAGTAGATGAGGATGATGATGATGGGAAAATGAGAAAATTACAACCAGCTGTAACAACATAAAGCAAATAGAGCAATAAGAAATAGAATAGAGAAACACAAAGATTTAAATGGTTCATTGCTAATGTGACTATATCTGTAGGCAAACACAATAAATGATTTCACTATTGCAACTTCAAAAGTACAAGTAGGATCTGACATGAGAATCATCAATTACAGAGTCGAGCAAATAAAGAGCTTATATAGCATCTTAAACTCTAACTCAACCATGAAGAAATATTTCTATTTGCCAAAAATAGTCCCATAATAGCCTCCTGACCCTGATAATTAGGGCAAAAGAGGTGAAAGGTTACATATATAGCCGTACATAACAATACAGATGGTAGAAATTCCATTATTTACACCAAGTTTGTTGTAGATCTGCCATAAAAAGGTATTTCTCTTATTTTCTTTTACTTGCTGTGATTTTCAAATAAGAAACAGAATTATCCCTACGGTCGTGAATGTTTTAGTAACTTAGATATCAAGACGAGGTAAACAACTGAATTCCTTCATGACTGTTTCAAGTTCTTCACTATTGCATCACTCTTATGACTAACCCGCATATATTGATAAGTTAATGTTCTTGGTCTAATGCAGGGTGTTTTTGGCTCAGCTTTATCATTCTTTTTACATAGTTCGTCCCTCAAAGAAAACGGCTATGTTTAGACAGCTGCATTCACTCCTTTGAGCACAGTATTAGTTGCTATTCTTGAACCCATAGCCCTTCACATGGATGTTCACATTGGAAGGTGAGTATATTGTTTTTCTGAAATTCGTTCTTTCCTCAAGTTCTTTTCCTGGATCACTCGAACTGATAAGTATTTGGTAGAGATCAAAATAACTACAGTATATGTTCTTTCATCCCCATGACCATTTACTTCTCAGTCGTTTGGTTAGCATTACTTCCTGAAAGATCAACATAAAATTCTTACTAGTGTGACTCAAGAAGCACAGTCTTGCATCTGCACATTCACCATCTCTGCGAGAGTTCATGATTTTTAAAGTAGTATGGGTTTCGATTTTGCAGCATGGTCGGCATGGTTGTGGTATTTTGTGGGCTTTACATTGTGCTTTGGGGTAGAGCCGAAAATGGCAATGAAAGGCAAAAGATCTTGCCAACTCAAATCTGAGGGGGAAATGAATGCAGTTGAGATGAAGGAAGTGGAAAAGATTGGAAACAAATTTGATGTTGGAAATACAAGACCCACCACTCTGCAAGTGCAATAACACAATAACTGAGATTATACAGGAGAACACTCGGCCTACACCTGAAGAACACTAGGCTACGAGGAGCAGCACCTTTGAGCACTTATTACTTGTTCATTCATTTATGGGAAAATTATCAAAATGGGAAAGTATAGAATGAGCCATTTACCTTCTGTACAAGGTGAGACATTAATCTTGACCATTGGATGTGAAATTGGGTGGCTGCAATTATTCTATTGACCAAGCTCAAACTTCAAAAGAAATTTTTTCAAACTTTGGGACACATCTAAACTATCAAACTTCACATTGAATGGTTGTAAGTAATTGAGGACAACCACGTATCAAAGGTAAATGGCCTCATTATATACAATCCCTATCAAACTACCCACGTAAGATGAATTCTTTAACATTTCGAAATGCCCATAAAAAGGCTTTTGATCATGAATTTGAATAGTGCCAAACGTGTAAAATACTTAATCATACATCTCTCATGGGTATTTTATTAATTTCCCTTCATTTATTAATGAATTTGAATTCAAAACTATGATAAATACGTATGAGTTTCCTATTTACCAAATTATCCTATTGTACACAATGATCCAAATTCCGATATTGTGTTGATATTTTTGAATGAAGTTGCTCAGTTCCCTATTTCGCTGACAATGTTCGTGAATTTATAAAATGGCTTTCCAAAATGGATTCAGAGTTATTGCAGTTGAAAATTCACCGGCATCCAACGACCCGGCAATTAAAGCTGCATTTTAGAGAGAGAAAGAAAAACTAAAAGAAAATTGTAAGAAGAAGGAACAAACGTAGGATTGGAGACCTTCACCATGTATCAAAAGATCAAAGAGAAGAAAAACCCACCCAAAAAAATGCCATCTCTCTCTACACATTAAATACATTTTCATACACAATAAAATAACCCCTTGACGTACTTCTTTTGTAACTTCCCTTTGTTTCCTAAAAGATCTCTCTTCCTAAAACATAGCATCCTCTTCCCTTTCAACTAAAAACCAAAACTTACTTTCTTTCATTAGAAAGACTTATCTTTCCAAAAGATGTGGCCTTCCTATCTGACGCAGCTAAGAACTCATTGCCAGCCAACAACTATCAAATACAAATGTATTTTAGAAAGAGAAACAAAAACTGAGAACAAAATCTTAAGAACAAGGAGCAAACGTGCAGATCCGAGACCTCCATGCACCACGAGAATAAAGATAATGAAAAATTCCACTTATAAAGCCAGTTTTCTCCACATTTTAACTCTATTTTCATTCACAAAAAAATAAGCACCATTACACTTGACATACTTCTTCTTTTATAGCTTCTCTTTGTTTCCTAAAAGACTTCCTATTAAAAAAAAAGGGTGTGGTTTCTATAAGGTTGCAACCTTAAACAATCCAATTATGGCACACATCCAAATGCTATCATTACATGTAATTTTGGTGTAAAAACTTCTCATAATTATTTCAAAATCTATTTTCATATCTAATTATAAAATTTTAAACTCCAAAAATAGTTAAAATCAAGTAGATCTATAAACATATGAAAATCTTGAAAATGGATGGTCTAGATAATGTGTTGCAAGATGACTATTTTTGGGATTCAAAATCTTTTTTTTTTTATATTCGTACATCTCATTGTCGAGACGATCAATTAGAGGATTTTTCGACATTAAAACAACATTTTCCAATGGATTTTTGAGGTGCATCTGTAGTTCTACATTTTAAGGTTGCAACCTTATATAATCTTTTTCCTAAAAAAAAATGTACTCTCTATCTTTAGAAAGATTTATCTATCTGAAAGAAGTCACCTTCCTACCATATAACTCTCTAAAAAATAAATGTCCCCCCAAAAAAGATAAGTTCTCAAAAAAAAAAAAAAAAAAAAAAAAAAACCCAAATAAAGGGATTTATTAGTCGAAAGCCAAATAAAGGGAGAGACACTATTGATATTTCGCCAAATAAAGCCAAATAAAGGGACAGACACCCTTGATATTTCGCCAGTGATAGAAGTGTTATGCTCCGATACCACTTGTTGTGCGCGGAAGCTCTAAACCCGATGGGTTAATATTTGACAAATAAAGTATGAGAAATAAAGCATAAAACACATACCACAAGAACATAAAGATTTATGTGGTTCACCTCAAAAGAGCTACATCCATGGGCATGACAAACAGAGCCTGCACTCCCAAACGGCAACATGCCGATCTCTCATCTCTATTCCATAACTAGACCAATGTCTAGGAAGAGAACAATTTTGAGGGCAAACGAGACTTTATCTCACTAAAAGGAGAAACAACCCAAAATCTCCATGGGAACCGCTTCTCTACAAGAAACCAATATCTCACTCTGCAGGAGTCTTCAGGAGGCATCATCAATGTTTCTCTTCATAAGAAACTCTCTCTTCTCTCTAAGAAGAAATTGCATCTTATGCACAAGAGGCTCTATCTCCCTCTCTCTAGAGGAACCACCATTTCCCATAAAGTGACCCAAATTGGGCACGTAAATTTTTTGCACTTTCATCCCATATATATAAGTTTAGGAGTCCATAGTAAATGGAAAATTTCTTATAGATCTTACATATATCTTAAAAGACCAAGAGATATATCCAAGAGTCAGCATCCTTTTTGGATTTTTTTTTCCCTTAGGAAACTTATCAATATCAATCTCAATCCCACATAATATGGGAAGATCTCAATCCCTAGGAAACTTATCAATATCAATCTTAATCCCGCATAATATGAGAATATCTCAATCCCATATGATATGAGAATATCTCAATCCCATATAATATAGATAAACCTTAATCAATCCCACAAAATATAGATCAATTTCAATTCCTTATGTGGGTGATTTTAGATAGCACCAAATCCAACAATCTCCACTTGATATCAAAATTGCCTACTCACCATGCCAACATCCATTGGATAGCTTTATGGATTCTTCATCTTTTGTCAAAGAAATTTTTTCATCATTCTTGCTGAAAAAAAAATGTTTGCCATCAAATTTCTCCACCTCAAACTTTGCATTCGAAACCTTTACTACCATACTGATAACTCAAAACCAGACTCTAATACTACTTGTTGTGCACGGAAGCTGTAAACCCGATGGGTTGATTTTTGGCAAATAAAGTACGAGAAAAAGAATCGACAAAAACAAGCAATAAGGAATATGCAACAAGCAACAAAATTTTAAAGCAAGAAATAAATAACAGAAAAAGAACATTTGGATTTACGTGGTTCGTCACAATTGTGACTACATCCATAGGCGAAGACGAACGATGTTTTTCATTAAATCAAATAAAGAAAATTACAAGGCGACTTACTTGAGAGAACCAGAGACTCAATCTCCCACATCCCATTGGGTTGCTGTAATGGATAAGCACTACGTGAGAAGGGGTTATAGATTTTCGAAAACAAAATTTCATCTGACATAAAAGTAAGCCTCACAGAGACTAGGTTTTCTTAAGAAAAACAACTTCCTCTTTATATTACTTTTTTTGTTTTTGTTTTTTTTACCGATGTTAATCAAATTTTATTGAAAAGAAAGAAGATTACAATGAAAGGATCACATCATCCACCACCATAATCGAAGAAGATGAAGCACCAGACTTAGCCAAGGAATCAGCCGCATCGTTAGCCTCTCGATAAACATGGGCAAAAGATATTAGGAGATTATCCGATATATTTAACATTTGCACCACACCCAGCCAGCCCGTGATTACCCAAGGAGCTACCGTCAAAGTTGAGTTTTAAGCCACCCAGGGGCAGTGGAGCCTAATATGACTTCGGTCAACTCATAAAATTCAAACGATAAAGATTATTGAGGTTCAGATATGCATCGACTTAAAAAATGGCCAGACCCTTAGGTACAATAGACCACCAGCACCAAATGATATGCTTGATTATGTTGAGAAGTCTATCAAATGGTAGACCAACCCCCTCATAGGTTCTTCTGTTGCTCTCTTTCCAAACTTTCCATAAGATTGCAACTAAGGTAATTTGGCACACCCTCTTACCAGCCTTTGGGAGATGGGGAAAATTAACGTTGGTAGCTACATCAAACACACTTTGAGGCATTGCCAAGGAAACCTCCACTGAAGCCATGAACCCGAACCAAATCCTTGTAGCCATAGAACAATGCATAAAGAGATGGGCAACTGATTCACATCCTCCTTACACATCAGACATATTTGGGAGGATCTTACCTCTCTTGATAGGCTTATCTATAGTAAATATCGGGAAACTAATTCACATCCTCCTTACACATCAGACATATTTGGGAGGATCTTAACTCTCTTGATAGGATTATCTACAGTTAAAACCTTATTTTGAGTAGCGGACCAAAGAAATACCTGGACTTTATGAGATATATGCTGCATCCAAAATGTGGACACCTAGGATAAAGACAACCTAACCCAGTCATGAAAGAGAAGTCGGTAGAGAGATTTAACCGAGAATAGACCATTAGACTCAATATCCCAGACTACGTCATCCTCCATTTCCTTACGAATAACAAGCTTATTGAGCAATTCCATGAGGGCAAAGTAGCTAGAATTAGTTGTTTCATTTATCATGTTGTAGCTAAAATTAATATTCCATACCACTCCATCTCCCCTAAATTCAACCAACATAGAAATCTTGGCACTAGGTTGTGATATTTTGTCAAACACATTCAGAAATACCCATTTAAGTGGCATCTCCCCAACTCATTTTTAATGTCAAAAGGAAATATTGCTACCATCCCCAAACATCCACCTAATATTACTGAGAATCAGTTGTCTAAACATGTAATTTGCACAACCCATTTTTTATGTCAAAAGGAAATATTACTACCATCCCCAACCATCCACCAAATATTACTGAGAATCAGTTGTCTACACAAGTAAATTGCATGCCAAAAAACTGAACGGCTCTAACTACCAAGTCCCACTCCACTTCTAAACCCCAAGACTATTCATTCCATATTTGTATGCAAGGATTTGGAACCATAAATGACATCTAAGGGTAAGACTACGCCACCACTATTTGGATGATAGAGCTTGGTTAACCAACCCCACTCTTCTAATGCCCAGGCCACCTTCACTTTTAGGTGTGCATACTCTATCCCATCGTAGAAGATGGAATTTCTTATTCTCCACATTTGAACCCAACAGAAAATCTCTCATCATCTTCTCCATTTTTTTACTATAGAGTTCGTCATCTCCATAATAGACATCTGGTACATAGGTAAATTTGCCAAGCATGATTGTAAAAGAGTTACTCTTCTTCCCAACGATGTGTATTTTGGCTTCCATAGATCCAATTTTGCTTGGACTCTATGCAACAAAGAATCCCATATGGTTATAGATGTCCTCCCAACTGAAATAGGACTATCCAAATAAATAAAGGGAAAAGAACCCACTTTACATCTCTAAGCATCAACAAACTCCTTCACCAACTCCTCTCTACAGTTAATACCAATACGAGAGGTCTTATCGAAATTAACCTTGAGCCCCATCACTACTTCACAACAGTTCAAAAGGCAAGCAATATTAGATACCTGATCAGCATTTGCTTGGAAAAATATCAATGTGTCATCGGTATATTGAAGGTGTGTGCCTCTTCTTGGTGTAGCAGAGAGATACATAGAGCTTGTCCTTAGAGAGAAGAAGAAAGAGAAGGTAATTCTTCTTCTGAAGGAGAATAACAAGAAAAGAGAGAGAAAGTAATCCTTCTTGTTAGAGAGAATAAGAAAAGAAAGAGAGAGAGAAGCTTGAGAGAGAGAGAGAGGGAAGAATGCCTTTGAGAAAAAGAACCTCAAAGATAGAAAACCTACAGAGAAAAATCCTCTTTAAGAAGTCACAGAGCCCAAGACAGCTTCCCTCTTGAAACAAAATTCTAGCCATTATTTTAATAGTGGTTTTAATCTCTTTCTCTCATGGATGTAGCCTAAATACGCAAACCACATAAATTGGTCTCAGTATTTATTTGATTTATTTCTTGTTTTATTCCCACTAATACACACACACATTTTTTCCCATACTTGAGTTCTGCTGCGTGCATCCCTAGTTTTGCGAGTCAACAGGGTGAGCTGAATATTTTTTGATTCAAAATCGCAATTCTAATCTGTTCCAGAAAAAAAAGAAGAAGAAGGAAAAAAAAAAAAGAAAGAAAGAAAGATAAAAAAAAAGGAAAAGATTTTGAAATAGAAGCACAAGTACAACAAAGAAAATGTGAAGCCAGATCATACTTGTCAACAGAGTTCCGGTATAAGAAAGAGAAGCCACATTAAATGGTTCTGAATTTGATTGTTTGAGAAAAATAGCCCCAAAAGTCCTCTTAATAAAACAACCAAACACTTTGAAACCTTGACTAAACAACGGATGGTAGTGGATACATTCTCCAAAAGTCAATGAGATGGTGAATTCTCATGGCTGATTGTGACTGGATTAACCGTTTTATACAGCTGATCCCATTTATTAAAGGTGCAGCTTGTATAGAGTTGCAACTTTAGTTGTAGAAATAAGTTTAAGGTTGTGGTACTATGCACCGTTTATTTTATTTATATGGTGCAGATTTAACATATCTTTTAAGATAATATCAGTACATGGTACATCTTTTAAGATATTGTCCAAATCTAAACCGTTCAAATAAAATGGATGATATAAATTAATGCAACCTTATTTATGCAAATAAGGTTGCAAACTTATAAACTTTTCCTTTATCTATGCGTCTTCCAGAAATTATTCTAAATAAGGCACCTGTACATAGTTTGTGTTTGTGGTTTCTCTTAATATTGGTTATATCTTGGAATTTATTTTGAGGCTATGCGAATGTTTTTTTTCGTATTATAACCATGTTGCATACTATGTTGCTGGTGGTGATGAGGAAAAGATGCTATTAATATTTGGGTACGGTTTGTATAGAGTCGAGATTCTAAACAATCAAAGTAAACGGTACCTTCAAATAGAGTCGAGAAATGTGGTTTCAATACTGAAAGTATTTGTTATAGCTTTAAAATATATTTTTATCTCTAATTATAAAATTCTAGGCTTAAAAATAGTGTAGATCGAGCAGATCTATGAAAACTTGAAAATTGACGGTCCAAAAATGCATTACAAGATGCACTATTTTCAAAACTTTAAATCCATTTTTTTCGAATGTCCGTGCATCATGATGTCGAGATTATCAATTTGAAGATATTTGGGCATCTAGACAACCTGTTCTAGTGAAATTTTTGAGGTGTGTTCTAATTTGATTGTTTACAACCTCACACTTATATAAATGTTTTCCTTTATATTTTATAATAGGCAAATTATATTTTATAATAGGGTTAATAACTAGTGGGAAAAATTTTAAAGATATTTTGTAATTCCGAGTAATATGCTATTCCCTGATCTCTATGCAATGTTCACAACCATATGGTATAATTTGCAAAGTTTTTTTTTTCATCATTTCAGATGAATCAAACGTGCTGGTTAAAGGTCCAAATCGTGAAGACAAACTGACATTCATCATAAAAGTTGGCATTAACGAAAAATATTTTGCCGAAATTACCCCCTCCCCCATCCCTTGGCCACCCTGTTTTCTTTCACAATTTTTCACAATTCCCACGTGTCCAGCAATGACAACCCTGGACAAGAGGAAAATCACACATATCTTCACATTGTTTTTATAGGAGTGCACTGTGCATCTACTCCCTCGGTCAAAAACGTAGCTACGTTGATTTTTTTGGTCTAAAATTTTTGGAACCATATAGCAATTACTAGATGATAATTTTTTAAAAAAAAGATTTGAATATTGAGTTTTGAATTTTCCATATCTCAAAATAATTTTCTCCATCAAATTTCTCTACCTCAAACTGAGTACTCGCCATTCTTGCAAATATATTGCTCAAAACCTAATGCTTTAATACCAGTTGTTGCCGATTCGAATACCCAAAATCCCAAATTTACCGATCACCGAATATCACACACTCAAACCCAAAAATGTAAAATTGATAATCCGATTGAGAGCTCAAGGAATTGTGTGTATTAATATAGGAAAAATAAGTAAGAGATGGAATCACCAATCACGAGAGGAAATAAAAGAGACAAGCCACAATACCAAGTTTAACGTGGTTCACCCTGTAAGGCTATGTCCACGAGCAAGCCAGTAATTAAAATTTCGCTACCAAAGAGTAATTTACAAGGGGATATAGTATTACCTCAATGGAAAAAACTAGTGAAAACTATCACCACCTTCTTGAAATTATCCAAAAAACACGATTTACCTTATGATTATCTTCAGATGATCCAAGAACTTGAACAACACAAGCTCACACAATTTCTCCATAAAAAAAAGACAATAAATCATCTTCTTCACCTCTTTCTCTTTTTCTCTATCATCGAAAGATACCCTAACCTTTTCTACAAAGAAAGAAGAGAAAACCAAGAAGGGAAAATCGTAGGCCCCAAATGTGCCTTTTTACAACTTTATCTAAGTCACTTTTTTTTAGTGCCAAAAAACCCTACCAAATATGCAAAAGACAAATGCATCCATGGTAATTTTCTATCACCATTAACAGAAATTTATAAATATTTTCCTTTACCTAGACTTCATCTTGAAATTATTATAAGGGTAAATATCTCCATACCCCCTATTTTTGCCACCTATTTCTTTGGAGATCTAAAGATTAAGATTATTTCTAATTGCATATATCTTCCAACCTTCTAGACCTCTTTGACCATGTATTCTTTTTCCAAACAATTTAAAAAATGACTCTCAATCATTAAAAAACTAACACCTTAACCCTTAACCTATATTGTCTCTCTCTATCAAAACTCTGTCTCTCTCTCTCTCTAATACCCCAATTGCTCACCCTCCCCATTGTCTCTCTTTAGCATAACTCCTCTCTCTCTCTCTCTCTCTCAAATACCCAAAGCACAGAGCCCACCCTCCCCATTATCTATCTCTCTCTATCAGAACTCTATATCTCTTTCTCTCTCTCAAATACCCAAATTGCATAGCATTTTTTATTCCCAAATCTCAAATTCTCAAATCACATAGCACATTTGATTCTCAAAACAAGGTGGGCTCTGCGATTTAGTATGAGAGAGAGAGAGAGAAAGAGATGGAGTTTTGAGAGAGAGATGGCATAGGTTAAGGGGTTAACGGGACGTTAGTTTTGTAATGAATAGGGGTCATTTTTTAAATTGTTTAGGACAATAATACATGGTCAAAGGGGTTTAGGGGGTTAGAATTTAGGATATATTCCTCTTGTCCGTGATTTGTGGCAATATCATTCACAAGAAGAATCCACCTGGGAACGAGAAGATGAAATCCAGGATAAATACCCCCATTTGTTCAATTAGCAGAAATATGATTTTGAGGATAAAATCCTTTCAAGGGGGGGATGAAGTAAGGACCGAGATATTTCCTGCTTGAGTGAGCATGCGGCAGTAAGAGATAGAAGAAGAGAGTGAGCGTGTAACGAAGACAGAGAAAGAATGTCGTCGTGCGTAACGAGGAAAGAGAATGCGGTCGTGCACGATGAAGAAAGAGAGCATGCCGTCGTGCACGATGAAGAGAGAGAGGGCAAGCCACCATGCATGAGGAGGAGAGAGAGCAAGCCATCGTGCGCGATGAGGAGAGAGAATGCCCTCGTGAACGATGAAGAGAGAGAGAGCAAGCCACCGTGCGTTACGAGAAAAGAGAATTCCACTGTGCACGACGAAGAGAAAGCGGACGCTGCCATGTGCGTCACTGCCGCGGCTGAGCACGGCACCACCTTGAGTGTTACTGCCGAGCAAGGATGCCTAGGAAATTTTTATGCATGTCTGCCACGTAGATGTCACAGTAAGCCACCTAGATGCCATTGAATGCCACTTGTGAGCCCTTGCTTGCTGCTTGCCACCTGCCTGCTGCCTCCTCCTCTTTGCTTATAAGTACTGCCTTTCTCCCCTCTATAGACTTTTTCTCTTTCTCCCCCACTGACGACCTCCCTTTCAAGCAATTAGAACCTCAACCTCTTGAAGCTATTTTGGAAGCTTGAAAACTTGGCTTGTGTGGGGCTTTGGGACACTTTTGGGTGCATGTAAGTAGATCCAACATTCATGTCTCCATATTTTTTGTTATAAACATGAGTTTTGAATAAGTATGTGGTTGCATGTTATGAAATTTATGTTAGAATATGCCTGTTTTCCAGGACTGTGGTTCTTATTGACATGATAAATTGAGCATTGAAATCATTTCTATTGGCTATAAAAATTTGTAGGAAAGTACTCATGTGCCTCTATTTTAATATAGAAGAGACCTTGTGTCAATGTCCATCCTGGTTTGGAAGTTATGGGTCATTTCCTAATGTAGGCCCAAAACTGTATACTCCATTTTCAGGAATTTTACATGTTTTTAATTGGGGCTGTTCACTAACCAAATAGTATCCAAATGATCTCAAGATACTTTTAAATGAAAGATAGGTGTGTCTATTTCAAAAATAGCTTTGGAACCATATTAAAATTCTTTATGGTTTAAGAATTATGCCCCTATTTGTAGGAATATATTATTGTTGTGAGTTACAGAGAATTTTTAGAACTATTACCTATTTTTTGCTGAACTGTTCACTAATCAATGGTGTCCAAATGATTTCAAACAGCTTTTGAATGACAGGTGGGTGTGTCTACTTCAAATATAGTTCTGAAGCTATTTTGAAATTCTTTATGGTTTGAGAATTATACTCCTATATGTATAAATGTATCTACATTGTGGTTGCAGTGAAATTTCAGAATTGTGATATGTTTTATGAAAGGTTGTTCACTGACCAATATGTCTCTGATTAAGGCTAAACCACTTCTAAATAGAAGGTGGATGAATCTATTTTCAAATTGGATTTAGGACCATGACAAAACTCTCTATGGATTGGAAGTTTGGCCAAATTTTTTAAGAGGTTATCATACTGAAAAATCTCTTCTGTTATGAATTATTGAATATACATAGTTGAAATGAGGCATGCTTATGATTTAGTGAATGCTCATGAACTCTTGATAATTGTGATGAGTCCTGATTGGGCATGAATGAATGCTTATGACCTATGAATGTCTATGGTTGTAATAAGACATGTCTATGATAAGACTGTGATATAAAACACTACACAATGGGACGTCCATTCATGGTGGGATCTGACATGGTAAGAATATGATGTGGAGCACTACGCAATGGAACATCCATTGGTAGTGTAGTATGAGATACTGAGTTTATTATATGAGGCACTACGCAACGGGTCATCCGTTGGTAGTATAATATGTTGTGATATAATGAGAATGTTATGCCGGCAGTTAAGATCTTTCCTCGACTCTCGATGATAGGAACGGAATTAGGATGTGAATATGAATGTTTAGGAGAGTCGGGCTCCCCAAATCTTTAATGGCACTACGCATTGGGTTACCCATTGGTAGTGTAACTCGCCATCAAGGCATAAGGAGAGGGTTGTATCATACAAGGCCACAGTCTTTCAAAAGCCTCAAAGCACGTTGGAGATTGTGTGTTTATATGAAGACATTACGAAATGGGTCATCCATTTGTTATTATCTTCCCTCATGTGTCAAGGTATAAGTCCCAAGTAACAGGATTGGCTTGACCTGATTGATAGGACTTTTACTTCGGGAGAAGGCGACACTAGGATTGCCTGTATGCACTATATGTTTTGCCTGAATTATTAATCTATTATTTTGATGAAAATATGTGGTAGACTGTTAGCTCATGCGATGTATGATACTCTGACATCCGATTTACACTTCTTTCACTATTGTTAGAGAATTGTGTTACATGGCTCCATGTTATGACACTTGCATGAATCTTGGGGGATGGTTATAAATGACATTGTATAGGCACGAATACATGATGTTTAATCTATTTACTGGGCTTTATAGCGCATCTCTTTGACTTTCTTTGTGTAGAGTGATAGCCTGTGGTGTTTGAGAAAGGGTAGTTGGGCACTCGTGGCTGGCGGTTGAAGATCTGAGCTTGTCAAGAAGACCTTTTTCAGATAATAGGTGTTTGATGGAGGTGGCCATATACTTGTTTTGTTTGAAGTCTTGTATTTTGTTGTTGGGCCTGGAGTGCCTTGGACATAATTGTAATATTTTTGGAGCCTGTATATATTTAAATTGTTTTTATTTTGTTCAGTTCTTTGTACCCTTGTGCTTGGGTTTTTTGTTTTTTTTCTTGGTTTGCTTTCATTTAGGATTTCTAAAAGCGTTGAGCACACTCACTCCTGAGTGGTATTCGCTACCTTTGGTCGCCACCCCGCACTCTGTTGCTCTCTTACAAGTACGGTATCAGGGTGCGAGGTCGTGACATCCTTCAATACTAAGATTTTTCAAAAACGTCGTATCTCTCTGTGGTAAAGTCAAAGGAAGTCCTACCAAAGAGAAAACCCACATCCACAGTTAAAGTCATGCCTTGACGAAGAATCCACAAAAAGCATCTTGACCTTACTTGGAATAGCCCATTTCCATATTTTATGCAGTCTTCTATCATTCATTCCATCTTATGTGATCATGAAATAAACTTCCATATACAGACTTCACCGAGAAAACCCCATCACTTTCATCCTCCCAAACTACTTCATCATATGCCTCCCTCGAAACATATGTTTCTTGCAAACAGTTTTGCAGATCAATCAATTGAGATGTGACCCTATCTAGCATTCTGTTGTACCGATACTGAATATTCCAAAAACCCCCAAAAGCAGTCCTTTAAAAGACTTCATTAACCTTTGCATTCGAGTTAACAACCTTGGAGAAAAGATCAGGATAATGATATTTCAAAGGATTGTCTCCCAACAATTTATGTGACCAAAAACTCACTTTGTCACCATTTCCAACAATCCATCGGCAATAACTAACAACATCCCCCCTAGAACTCAAAATATCCTTCCAAAGCTGAGATTGATTTCACCTATTACTTACTCCTGAGAGATATCCAGTATTACGAACAGTCCCATAATTTGCCACTAGGACAGTTCTCCATAGATCTCTACCACCATTTAGTCCAAAGTGCTCTATTCACCATCTTGAGTTTTCTTCCCCCCAAACCTCCATCCTTCTTAGCTATATATACTCTATCCTAATTCACCAAGTGATATTTCTTTTCCCCATCTATCGAGCCCCATAAGAAGTTACGCATCAAATTTTCCAATACTTTCGCTAGATTTGGAGGCATCAATAATAAAGACATTTGGTAATTTGGCATAGAAGCCAACGATGAATTTATTAGAGTAGTACGAACCCCACATGAAAGAAATTGTCTTCCATCAATCTAATTTTACTTGGTATATCTTGATTGTGGAATCCCAAACATTCCTAGAAAGCCATGAATCCAAAATTGGGATACCCAAATATTTAATAGGAAACCTCTCCACTTTACACCCCACCCTAGCTTCAAAGGAACTGACATGACCTTCACCACACCCAACTAGAACAAGTGAAGTCCTATGAAAATTAACTTTCATACCCAAAGCTGGTTCACAACATTGCAAAAAAGTAGCAACGTTGCATATTTCATCCATAGATGCTTCACAAAAAATTAGTGTATCATCTGCATTATGTAGATGTGGAATGGCTGGACCATTTGTTGAGACTTTAAAACCTTCAAATCTCCCAGCCTCTATGATATTTTTCAACATAAGGTTGAAACCTTCTACCACAAGCCTGAAGAGAAAAGGGGACAAATGATCCCCTTGTCTCAATTCTCTTGATGTCTGAAAGAAGCCTTTGGGACAACCATTTATCAAAACCGAGAAGTGAGCCATTGATAAACATCTCATGATCTATCTGATCCATTTTTTGCCAAAACCCATCATGTACATGATTTCACTTAAAATACCCCATTCCACCCTATCATAGGCTTTTTCCATATCTAATTTCAGCAATAGCCCTGGCTCCATAGACAATAATCTAGAATGTACAAATTCTTGAGCAACAAGAATACTATCTATAATGAGCCTATTCTGAATGAAAGCTAATTGAGTTCTAGAGATAAGCCGGGGCAAATATTTCTTCAAGTTCTCGGCTAGCACTTTTGCAATGATCTTATACAAACTAATCAGAAGACTAATCAGTCTTAGAGCATTCAGATTTTCAACGGCATCTTTCTTTGGTATTAAAGCTATGAAAGTAGAATTGATACTCTTGCTCACATAGCCATTCTCCATAAATTCCTCAAACATATCACACAAATCATTCTTAATAATACCCCATAAATTTTGAAAAAATATTAATAGGAAACCATTAAGCCCATGTGCCTTATCTCCAGATAGGGAAAAAGATGTTGATTTTAACTCCTCCATAGAAAGGAACTTTCCAATTCTCTAGCATCAATCTCACTTAGTGTTGGAAAAGAAACATTCTCCATACAAACACCAAAAGAATTTTGCAGGCAAATGCCCTCTGAAAATGCTGAATGAATTTATTTGCCCACCCCACCATATCATTTTCTTTTATATTTATTCCCAAGAGATCATTTTGTTTTCTCCTGGCCTTGGCAACTGCATGGAAAAAAACCAGTATTATTATCCCCCTCTTTTAACCATTTCACCATCGATTTTTGTTTCCAATAGATTTCTTCTAATCTTAGCAACTCATATAAGGAGTTATTAAGATCATTTTTCTCCACCAAAAGAACTTCGGTGAGATGATTATTTGACTGAATTTGTTGTTCAACAAGAGAGATATTTTGAATGGTTTCCTCAATTTTGTCTTTCAGATAAAACATTGTGTTCTTCTTCCAATCAATCAATTTATATTTCACATTCAGTAATTTTTTATGCATTCTATGCTCACAGTTTCCAGCCACCACCGTATTCTCCTAAGTCCGTTTTATCAAATTCCTAACATCAATCTCTTTGAGACGTATAATATCCATGCGAAACGGTCTAGGCTCCAAAACCACATTAGAAGTATTCAACCAATGGAAACGTGCCCTCTCAATCAACAGATACCAGGAAGTGATCCAATTTGCTCATAACCAGACCGTTTAAACCAGCGTTTTAAAAAACGCCGAGTCGAACCGGACTCGCCCGGTTCGACTCGGAATTCGCGAAAAGGGAAC